>CM035408.1:127253892-127517747 GCA_020310875.1 Ceratopteris richardii
AGTCCCCTCGTAAACTTGTTAAGAGCTCATCATTTCCATTCAGACATAACTGTCGAATCGCAGACTTACCTGGAGAGGATGAACAGGTATGTCAGATTCGATGTTGCATGAAGCACCTAGGATTCGACGAGGATGTCGAAATGGTGTATTAGAATTATCCACGGGTACATCAAATTTATCCTGAGGCCGCGGAATGGACCAGACGTGGAAAGGAATAGGACATTTCTCTGCCTGCATGCTAACTACCCCTCCGTCTGGCAGAACGGTCTTTATATCTTTCATTGCTATCGCTCTCCGTCTCTTCCTTCGTGTGTTTTGGTACATAAATGCATCATTTTCGGGAGGAGGAAGTCCTTGACTAGCTCTTTCCGTCTTATAAAGATCAAAAGCTGAATCTACCTGCTCGAGAACCTCGTCTTGGATATCAACGAGCCAATCAGATAGATCATCAGTGTCCGAGGGGAGGGCAGGGGCACGCGGGATGCATCTCAGTGAAGAAATTCGAGAGAAGAGTTGTAGAACGCGAGATTCGACACGTTTAATAGGCTCACAGAACTCCACGAAGTTGGTATAATAGTGGAAGTCCTCATCCGTGGGAAGGAGATCAGAAACTCGCTGAAGCCTCTGTGCACTGTCAGCAAGCTGCGCCGCACTCTCTAGGAGTAAACGGACATTCGGATCCTCTTCGTCTGTTCGGCCTGCGAGTTTGCCATCGCCAGACATAGCTCACACACCACACGCAGACCGTAGTTTCTCTTCCTTGGAGTCCTTGAACAGAAAAAATGTTAGTTCATGGGGCTTAGCATGCGTCTGCGCCCAAAATCACTTCGAATGAGTTCTTCTTTTCCGCTTAAAAGGCACATAAATAACATTGGTTTTATCGAATTTCTAGAATACGTGGAAAACAATTCATGTTTTTAAAAAAACGCGTAACTAGGGTCCTTTCAGACAAGCGCATGGAACACACATGAGAAATCTTCAATTTTGATAGAAATTAGAGACTGCCGCCAGCCAGCTTTTCATATATTTGGTGGAACATTGAGAAAGTCTTTTACAAGGTATCACTTTATCTGAATACATAAACACTCAAAAAAATTGGAATTAAGGATCATATTTATCATAATTTTATTAATTAATTTTCACGTGCTCAAATTACATATAGGAACTTGCAGGGGAGGGTGGGTCTATACTTTATTCAACAAACCTGCGAGCTTGAAGAGGAGTGAGCAAGGTCCTCCACCCTTGTCTGAATAGACATAGCCACATGGCAATTAATGAATAAAAGGTAATAGACATAGCCACATGGCAATTAATGAATAAAAGGTAGATGGATTTCTCTATTGCCTCTGCCCTATCTGAAACCCACCTTAGTCCCAAGCATGCTTGGCAGGTTGGTTGGCTTAGTGCAACCTCGAAAGGAGGTAGGGGTTTGCACCCTCCAAGAACTATGTTTTTGGCCTTCGGGTCTATTTTAACCAAGTTTATGTATTTAGAATCGTCCTTTTCAAGCTCACCTCTAGTGAGCTTTTGGGTTCTATAATCCTCGTCCTTACTTTGTGGAATACAATCATAGATCTCGTTATTTATTGTGACCTTTGAGCTAGCTAGACTATGTTTCTGCCCTTTAAAGGTCTTTTTAAAAGGGTCATCCTTTCTCAAGTTCAACTCTAGTGCGCTTTCTAACTTTGTAGTCTTGTCTTCAATTGTACTTTCAATTAATTTTAAACTGATCTGAAGCATTCAATTAATTTCAAGCTATCTAAAAAGATTACCCCTCACAATGAACTTCGTTATAGAGAAAATGACTAATATTGTTGAAAAGTTGTTTTGTTTCCTTTTGAAATATAATTTTTTTTCACTTCAATTTTTAATCTACTCTTTGGATATGCTGGAATTTTTTTTTCTTTGTTTTTTTCGGATTTCAATCTTTGAGTTTGGTTTCGTCTCTCTATAGGCTTCAGATTTTCAAATAACTACTCACACACACTCGATAGGTTCATGACGAGTCTTCAATGGACTTGAAACTTAAATTAGTATCCTTTCTTGGTTGAGTGTTTGAATGGTTGCACAAATATTATATTCATTATGTTCATCTTAGTTCTTTTTTCAAATGCTAAAATTAAGAGAGTAAGCCACAAAGTCGAACTCTTTAAAAAACATAAAGGGAACTCATTCATAACATTCATGGCTCGATGGAAATTTTTTTTGAGATGGTGAAAGTTTTTTAGTTTGCAATTCTCGGGCCACACATGACGTCAATGGTTGAAATGTTTTGACTTTTATTTCCAATTTTTCCCTGCCTTGTAAGGGCTATGGGTCATGCAAAATTAGTTGGAATTTGTCATTTAGCTAGGCGAGCATGCACACGCACACACACGTCTCTCTCTCTATATATATATATAGATAGATAGATAGCTCTCTCTCTCTCTATATATATATATAGATAGATAGAGAGAGAAATAGAAAATTGTATCATGTCAAATAGGAAATTGTATCATGTCAAATAGAAAATTGTATCATGTGAAATATTTTGAGTTGCATGGTGTTGCGATAGGGCAACTAATGGCATATGGTGGCCATCATGTAAGCAATTGTAGATGGCCCATGTGCAAGTGTGAGATATGAATAATTCAGCAAGTATTGGCATTACATATCATCCTTTACTTTAATTGCAAATGCATGCCATGTTCATCGGTGAGGCACTCAACCATGGCAAGCATTGTACAGAATGTGCGAACGTGCCTTTGTCCAGGTTTGCGCCATCTTTGGATATTGTTGTAGTAGTTGCACCCGCAAATTAGGTTGGAAGATGGTTTCGCAATGCACCTTTGGAGAGAGATCTTAAGCTCGAATTGTGTTGTCAACGTGGAAAGCCTACCTATCATGCATTTGATTTCAGCATGATGTTTCGTTAGGATAATAAAATATGGCATGTATTGCATTCATTCGTTGAAATATATCTTTTGGATGCAAGCCCTTGAAAGTATGCTTACTCTAAAATGGATTCTTCAATGAGTGCCATTGACATGGACACAAAGGAAACCATTCCGAACCTTAGATTCCATGTCACTTTTTATATCTCATGATTGGTTTAGAATTTGGAGAAACCAATGCTTCCATTGCATCCAAACATGTCAAAACCCTAAGATCATTTGTCTATTTGCTAGATTCTGACTTCTGGAGGTCTTGCTTTAGATTACTTACAACATCATAACATCATGAACTCGTAATCGAATTTATACACACCCTTGGGAACAGCCCCCGAACTCCTATATAAGGAGGCCTTGGCCACATACAAACTCAGTCTTGTCAATACCAGTCTTGGGAGCTCAAGGAGTCGTGATCACCAAGTAAGTACTTTCCAAGTTCCGATTCCAGTTCTTATCTTTTTCCTTGTTCTAGTCTTGTCTAGTCTTGTATCTTGGGCATCTAGCCTTGTTCTCTTGTAATCTCGTAGTATGATATCTTGTCGAGTTATTTCTTGTACATAGTTCATCTCCCTGAAGGGATTTCTTGAAATCCATATATCTTGTTTCATACCTGCAATCCTGTTGATATACTTAGGTAGTGATGTGTGTGAACACACTAGGACCGTCGGGGCACTTTTTTCAATATTGTGTGTTTTGCTCCAAGCTTTTTTTCCTTCCTTGTGCTGTTTGCGTGCTTCTGTAGACATCTATCTCCAAAAATTGGTATCAGAGCAGGTCGTCGCTTCATCTAGGGCGCCATCGACACTCCTCCGGTTGCAGTCTCAGAATTGCAGGAATTTTGGTGAGCATACTCAGCGTATTTCCGATATCAAAACGGCTTCGCTTTGTGGTGCAGAAATCGCGATCAGAGCTCGTTTCGGCCTCCAAATGCACTATCGTAGTGCTTGTGTAGACTATTTTGTCTTTTTGTGCCAAAGGTATATACCAGTTTCTGTTTGCCAGTATAAGGATCTCGAAGTCTGCTACAGGTCTAGCAAAATTTGTCTAGGCAGTTCTGTTTTGAGATACAGTCAATTTTCTGCATTAAGGTATTTTAGTCACCGGCCATGGCTGAAAGCAGTGATGTATTCCGTATGTTGGCTGTTGAGAATAAGTTGGATGGTACCAACTACCCGTTATGGCCTTATAAGATGCAACATGTATTGGTTGCAAAAGGACTGTGGAACATTGTGCAGGGTGTTGAAAAACGTTCTATCACACCTGCAACTATTACAATTGCAGGTACATAAGTTGAGCCAGAAGGTGTCAAAGATGATGATATTCTACATATTCCTGTTCGTGCTTCGGTTTCTATTGCACCTACTATAGAGCAAATTCTTTGGGATGGCAGAGATGCCCAGGCACATGCATTGATAGCTTTGTTTGTCAAACATGCCATTACTCCTCACATTCGCTCTTCCAGAATAGCTAAGGATGCTTGGGATACACTTACCACATTGTACCAAGCTAGGAATGAGGCTCGTGTTGCTTACCTGCGAAAACAGTTGGAGAGTGGGCACATGAATGAAGGTGATTCTATGGACAGTTTTCTAACAAAGATCAAAGACTTGAAGGAACAGTTGATTTCTGCTGATGAGATTATACCAGATAGCTCACTGGTGCAGGCCGTTTTGAATGGTCTTACTGATTCATATCAGAGTTTTGCTTCTACTCTTCAGTTAATGATGAAAGGCAATCCAAATGCCTTGTCATTTGAGGAGTTAGTCTCTATTATGTTGCAGCAAGATCAGTCCAGGCAGAACAATTCCATTATGCGTGTTGCAGATCAAGCTTTCCTGGCTAGTCAAAAGGGCAAAGGAAAATGGAGCTCTTCAACTAGTAAGCAGAAATCTGCAAATGCTACACATTCGAAGAAGGAAGATAAAGATGAGAAGAAATCAGAAAAGCAGAAATTGTTTTGCAAGTATTGTAAAGGGAATGATCATATCATAAAGAACTGTCCAAAACTGGCTACTAAAGAGGCAAAGAAAAAAGAGGCTAGAATGGTTGTTGCAGAGGCCTCTACACCAAAAACAGAGTCTGCTAATCTTGTGCAGGAAGAAGAATGGGTGTTTACTACTGTCTGTAGTTTTGACCCATCTTCTCATGAGCAGTGCATGTCTACAGTAGACTGAGATGTTTGGTACGTTGACAATGGGGCAACCAAACATATTACCTCACAGTGCAGTTTCTTCTCTTCACTCAAGCCTGCCCCTACAGAGAATATTGTTACATGCACCAACAACTCCTCTTATCCTGTTATGGGAGTTGGTAAGATCATTTTGACTACTGCTGATGGTAGTTGTTTCACTTTGTCAGATGCTTATTAGTGCCAGGGATCAAGAAGAACTTGTTATCAGTTTCTGCATTAGCCAAGATTGGCTTGGTTTTGAAATTTGTTGATGATAGGTGTACAATTCATGATGTGTCAAATGGCGATGTGATTATTGCTTCTGGCATTTTATGTCGTGGGCTGTATAAGCTCATACACTATGAAAGAGTGCAGTACATGATTCTCAGGCTATGTCAGATGCAAAGCTTTGGCATGCACGCTTTGGTCATCTGAATTTTGCTAGTTTGCTACGCCTGTAGAAATCTGAAATGGTGTCCTGTTTGCGCAAAGTTGAGGCACCTCGGAAACATGTTTGTGAAGGTTGTATTTTGGGCAAAATGCAGCATTCCTCATTTCCAAAACATGGTTCAGTTCGGGCTACTCAGAAATTGCACCTTGTACATAGTGATGTATGTGGTCCTATGCATAGACCTTCTTTTGGAAATTATCTTTACTTCGTGACTTTCATTGATGATTTTTCTAGGCATGCATGGGTGTATCCATTGAAGGCAAAGTCTGAAATGTTCATGTGCTTCAAACAATTTTTGGTTTTGGCTGAAAATCTGTCGGCATGTAAAATGGGCACCCTCCGTTCAGATTGAGGGGGGGAATATCTGTCTTCTGATTTTAATGCATTTTTGGTTGAACATGGGATAAAACACCAGTGTACAGTGCCGTATACACCTCAACAGAATGGAGTTGCTAAACGAAAGAACATGTCATTCATGGAGATGGTGAGGTGTATGGTCAAGAGTCAGGCTTTACCACATAGTTTCTGGCTTGAGGCTATCATGTATGTAGCATATGTACTTAACAGGTGTCCCACTAAAGCACTACAGTCTATCACTCCATATGAGGCTTGGCATGATTGAAAGCCATCTATTGCTCATCTGCGTGTTTTTGGTTGTTTGGCATATGCATTAGTGCTTGAACAACATCGTAGAAAATTGGATGATAAATCAGTAAAATGTATTTTTGTTGGGTACAGTTCTAAAAGTAAAGGCTATCGTCTCTATCATCCATAGACTAAATGCATTCTGGATAGCCATGATGTTGTTTTTGTGGAAGATGTTATTCAGCCATTGCTTTCACGTACTAAGGAGACATTTGTTAGCTCCAAAGATATGTATGATACTTTGCTTCCTCTTTTTACAGGTGGACAGTCTAGTGCTTGTCCCAATGAGGCAACTTCTCAACCTTTGCAAGTTTCATGTGATGATGCAGATCATTCCATTTCTGATGCAAATTTACATGATGCACTAATTGATGAGAGAGCTGATATTGAATAGGCAAAAACTATGCCAAAATGGCTCGTGCAAACTTTGCGTGACAACAAATTACATGCACCTCTGTCATATCGTACTCGTTCAGGCTCTCATAGGGCCTCTTTTGCATCAGATTGCTATGTTATGGCTGCATCTAGTCTTTGTGATGAGAATGAGCCTGTATCGTTTGATGAAGCACAAAATTCAGAAAATTGGATGGCTACTATGCAATCTGAATATGATGCTATAATGAATAATAATACATGGTCTTTATGTGACTTGCCTCCTGGCAAGAAGGCCATTGGGACTAAGTGGGTATACAAGCTGAAACGTAAGCCTAATGGTACAACTGACAGGTATAAAGGCTAGACTTGTTGCAAAGGGTTATGCGAAGGAAAGAGGCATTGCTTTTGATGAGACCTTTGCACCTACTTGCCGAATGACTACAACTTGTAGCATCTGTGCACTTGCAGCTCATCATGGTTGGAATATACATGAGTTGGACATTAAAATAGCAATTCTGAATGGTGACTTGCATGAAGAAGTGTATGTTTTTCAGCCCCGTGGCTTTGTGCAAAAAGGGCATGAAAACTAGGTATGCAGTTTAAAGAAGGCATTATATGGTTTAAAGCAAGCACCATGTTCTTGGTATGAGAAGATACATGCCTATCTGATTGCACATGGTTTTGAGAACATACCAACTGAAAGCACCTTATATGTTACACGTGCTAATGATGTGCTTCTGATAATTGTTGTCTATGTTGACGACATGCTGCTCACTGGTCCTATTGAGAAGCATATTGCTGATTTTAAGGCTGATTTTCATGCCTTATTTGAGATGTCAGATTTGGGGCATTTGCATCATTGTTTGGGCATTCAATTTATGCAAGTTGATGGTGGAATGGCTTTGTGTCAAACGAAATATATTGACACATTATTGCAGTGTTTTGGCCTTGAAGATTGTAAGCCTATTGCCACTCCTATGGAGACACAGGTTTACGATTCATTCTTCATGATGTTGGAGATGCATTTGATGTTGTTCTCTATCAGCACGTTGTTGGATGCTTGATTTACTTATGCATTACTCGGCTAGATATTCAGTTTGCTGTCTCAGAGATGAGCAGGTTTATGCATTGCCCAGGAGTCAAGCATTGGCAGGCGGTTCAGCACATCTTTTGCTACTTGAGTGGTACTCGGCTACTTGGGTTGTTTTATCCCGGGGGGGATTACTACCGCCAGATTTGCATGCTTTTAATGACTTTGATTGGGCTGGTTGCTATGACACTCGTGTGTCCACTAGTGGCTTTTGCTTCATGCTTGGTAGCTCATGTATATCTTGGTTGAGCAAGAAGCAGCCTATTGTGGCCACTTCCAGTTGTGAGGCTGAGTATAGGGAAGCTTTCACAATGACTGTTAAGTGTGTGTGGCTCAGACGCCTTATGGCTGATTTGGGTGTTGGTCAGTCTTCTGCCACCACCATCTTCACTGACAGTCAGAGCGCATTGGCAGTTATGAGGAACCCTATGTTCCATGCTTGCACTAAGCACATTGAGGTGCATTATCACTATGTCAGGGAGAGGTTCTCTGTTGGGGAGATCAGTTTGGCATATGTGCCCATGCAGGAGAACATTGCAGACCTTTTCATGAAGGCTCTGCCTAGGGAGAAGTTTGAAGCTTTCCGCAAAGCTTTGGGCTTACTTCCTTTTGTGGATTGATTTCCACATAGCTTGCCACTTCCTTATACATGAGTGCCAGCTCCTTGTTCACCGCATCACTCATAGGGGGGATTTGTTGATATATTTAGGTAGTGATGTGTGTGAACACACTAGGACCATCGAGGCACTTTTTTTCCTCTTTAGGAGGTTTTTTTCCCGCGGCTTGGATATATGCCTATTGACAATCACGAAGGATATGGGTTTGGAAGCCAAAAGTACCAGGAGCTTCCACAACACCAACGAACTGACCACAGTGGATATCAAATTTTAGAAACCATCCACATATGAAAGGGCCAGAAGTGATCTCCACAGGGCCACATACCCTTCTCAAATGGATCCCTATAAGGAGGACTACATCATTGCAAGATTCAAACGACACCTCCAAACAAAGATTGCATCAATTCTACAAGTAACATCAAATGCCTCGACTAGCAACAACCATGTGCCTTTGGCATAACCCTGTCTTTTGCACCATTCAGGTCATGCATTTCCAAAGTATGCATTAATACAGGGCCTCCTTACACGGCCGTGCATAGACACAATTGAGAATCCCAGGCACATGATACACATCTGACATATGTAAAATATTTTATTGATGCTAACACCTTTCTTCTTGTCTTGTTCCAAAAAAAAAAAAAAAGAAAGAATGGGATTGTGTGTTTGACGAATCCCCAATGCGAACCATCAACAACGGAAGACAAGCTGATGGTCAATCATCATGATGAAAGTACAACACGAAGAGTTAAAGATCGACGGAATTTTCACCATGGTAAGAATTGTATGCTTCAACAACAACATAACCATGATCGATTAGGAAACCTCTTCGTCGGCTTACCCTTGAGTACCTAGCTCAAGACCCAACTTCTTGCACCATAATTCTTCCAATGCATTTCCCAAGTATGCATGCATAGGGCTACATCACAGAGCCGTGCACAAGGCACATTCTTCTTCTAACACATGCACTAATGCACTTACCCATCAGTCATTATGGGTCACAAGTACTTGGTATGGCAACTAGGGAAGCCATCTTTGGAAGAACCAGAGGACATCACGGCGACACCAACCAGAGCCAGGAAGCAATCCACCACAAGAGTTTCTCATAATCAACATTGACAACCTCTTTCGAGTAGCTCACAATTTTTGAAAGCTCACAAAGACACCATCCAGCTGGAATACATGGACGAAGTCCATACAAAGGTTGCAATGACAAAATGATGAACCTGACAACTGCCCAAGCTACAATGGGAAGATGAACCACTCCTACTGATACATGAAGGACACTACCTCTCAATGTACTACATGGAACAACCACTACAACAAGGGTCTGTCAGGGACGACAGACTCAAGAGGGGGGGGGAGTGTTGAAGCTCAAGGTCAAGGAAAAAGCATGGAAGCACATCAAAGAAGTGGACACACAAGAAGAAGGAGCAAGTAGGGAGCTCCAAGAATCACATGTCAAATTTTCAGAAGAAAATCCCTATAAAAATAGTGATTTTTATCACTAAAAATCATTGTAAATACCATTTTCTATTTTTACAATCAGAAGAAAATCCCCATAAAAATAGTGATTTTTATCACTAAAAATCATTGTAAATACCATTTTTTATTTTTACAACTCCATTTTGTTCAAGCCAAGGAGTCCTTCAGTTTGAGGAGTATTAGATGTATCATAATACCAATTTTCATAATTTTTAGATTCCGTTTGGGCCCCCAAATAAGCCCTAGAACCTAATTTTTAACTAAGCCGGACACTAGGTCTGGATAGGGCCAAAACCACTCAAAAACTATAAAAAGAGCTGAAGAGCTCATTTTTGAGGTTGGCTTGTTGTAGATTTCAGCTTTGTAAGAGAGCTCTTTTGTAATCGAAGCTTTCCATTGTTCCACTCTTTGCTCTTACCTTGTGTGCGTGCTTGTGTATGTGTGTGCATGCTTGTGTGCTTTCACTCACGCACTTGTGCCATCACTTGCTCATGGTCTTCATACCGGTCCTCACATCTCCACGGATTGACATTTATGAGGTGTATCTCCTCACGTTGGTACTCACCATTGTGCTAGAGTGACAAACAACAAGTCCAAGAGATACGAGAAAACCAACAAAGGATTTAGCAACAGAATATTCAAGATGTAATCACATAACTTCAAAGGCAAATCCAAGAGCTGCAGATCATTGTAAATCAATCTTCTTTGAGTACACCCATGACAACTAACATGAAGAAAAGTCCAAAAGTGAGCATGCTTGAGAAATTTGATGGGAGAAGATTAAAGTTTGGAGGATTTGTCCAACAAGTGAAGCTTCATAAGAATGCAACCTAATAGGTACCGAGATGATGCTTCTCAAGTGGGACTCATAGGAATTCTATTATATGGTCCTGCTCTTTCATGGTTTGCACCTATCCTAGAGAAGAACATGGATACTTTGCATGATTTCAAGGCCTTTATTCGAGAGTTCACATCTTCTTTTGGAGAGACCAATTCTTCACGCATTGTTGAGACAAAGCTAAGGAAGCTACTTCAAGGAAATAGACCTGCATCTACCTATGCATCATAATTCAGACAAATCATTTGTGACCCCACATGGCATGAGGATTATTTTATCAACAAATTTTGATGGGGCTTACATGAGGATATTAAGGACCTCATGCTAACCATGCCCAAGGTAAATACTTTGAATGAACTCATGAATTAAGCATTTGAGTGCGATAATAGGTTGTTTGAGAGAAAGCAAGAGAAGAAAACTTCTATTAGAGATCAAAAATACAAGTTTACTTCTATTCTGCAACAACATATGCTCTAGGAAACCCAACTAGAATCCATGCAATTGGATCACATCATGGTCAGATGACTTACAACAAAGGAAAGACAATATCGAAAGGATAACGGATTATGCTTTTATCATGGAGAGCATGATCATATGGCATTCAAATGCCCTAAGAAGAAGAAACAAGTTGGGATTCGAACTTCCATAATCACCAACCCACATCAAAAGGACCATCATCAGAGACAAAAGAAGAATATAGTCCATCATGAGAATCATGCCCTTGATTTTGTACCTCGATATACTACAATGTGGGATTTGAAACTAATGACCTACCAGCTAGGAGTATGATGGGCTAATTGCTTGCCCCAAAAGCCATGGTTGAGGATTAATTCCTAATCCTCCCTCTTAGGGTGTGGTTCAACCATCTCCTGCCAATTATTTCTTGAGTCTAACACTCTCTTGCCCTTCTAGAGATCATTGTCCTCAATGATCAATCCTTTATCTCCTTTTGGTTTGTTGTCATCACCCTTGCATAGTCTCTTGAACCTTCTTGTTCTCAACCTTGATCTCCTGAAACCTTGCTCTCAACCTTGGTCTCTTGAACCTTGCATTTCCGCTTCCTGACCACTTGCCTATAGACTTGCCTTGTTTGCAACCTTGGTCTCTTGAGCCCCTTGTTCTCAACCTGAGTATCTTGAACCTGGTTGTCACCCATGCTAGAGTGATGTTGTGTTGTGAAAACTAGAGTAATGTTGTGTTGTGAGAGTGAGGAAGTCTTATGTGTGCATAAGTAAAAGCATATAAATTGATTGATGTAGAGAAGAAGATGCATGAGTGGATGCATGCATACATAGATAATATGATTTCTAGAAAGTTGAAGTGCATGATGCATTTTCTGTCTATAGAAGATCACTTTTATGTATTACCACGATGAGTTAGGGTGAGCATGAGGTATGTGATAGAAGTACCATGCATAGGCTAATTGTTCCATAAGAAACAAAGGTATATCCTTCAAGAACAATTAAGATGTGTTTTCATCTAGTAACTCATGAGCACATGAATTGTTCTTCATGGGAATCTATGTACTTGATATAGAATTTTTTCTCGAGTCGGCACAAGAGTGCTATGGTTATGATCATCAATACAAGTATTAGATGCTTGTATATGATTGGTTGTGATGAGGTTAATGAATACATATTCACTTTCATTAAAAAGTGGATATTGTAAAGAATCTATTTTCCACGAGATGATTTGGATTATTAATTGGTTTGCATTGATCTAGACGATCATTATATGCATATATATGTCTCCATGTCATAATGCATCCAAGAGAATGAATGAGTATGTCTAATAATAAAGATTAACATGTCTTGTTTTTTTTTTTAGATAAAAAAAAAAGATTGAGCAAATAGTTAGTGAGGTAACAACCCCATAGAGATTTGGATGTTGTTCTTTGAGGGAATGCCCAAATGTATTGAAATTTGGACGGCAAGTAGCTCCTAGGCTTTGCTATAATCTGACCAATTTTCAACTAATTTGGATACTCTTAGAAAGGTGAAATGAGCTCTACACTACAAGTGCTGCTAATAGAGGAAGAGGCCTGAAACAAGTGACATAGGCCTATTACAAAGGGAATTTTTCTTCATTGGTAGATCCAAATCAAATGATTTTTGTTGGAAATGAAAGCTTGATAGAGAAAATTTGTGCGTACAAATTTTCATTATTTTTAAAGATTGTTTGATAGGTCAAACAATCTATGCACATAAAAGTGCATCCTCTGAAATTTATGAAATGACCAGAGATGATGTCACCTAGAGGTGATTGGTTCTCTTAGCTCAATTACTAAAATTGGATTATTTCTCTTTCTACCATTGGCTACCCATCTCCAAATGGTGTGTACAAAATTTCAACATGAAGTGTTTCTCCATTTAGGAGATATAAAGAACAATCTCCCACTAAAGGCCAATATGGCCAAAGTAACTATGGGAGAAAAATAAACAATGATGAAGAATATCTGAGTGTAAGTATACAAACTATACCTGCCACTTGATGGGCATGTTACACAGTTCACAAGTGACTATGTAAGATCATGAATCAAGTAACCCCCATCAAGTGACAACAATGTCGAAAGCTATCCTGTGGTAGAGCTTTAGTCAAAGCATCTGTAGCATTATCTCGAGTGTGAACCTTCTCAAGAATAATGCTCTCAATGCTAAGCAATCTCTAACGAAGTGATACCTCACCTCAATGTGCTTGGTCTTTGCATGATAGACCAGATTCTTAGCCAAAGCAATGGCACTCTAACTATCACTGAGTAAGCGAGGTACATGCTGACGTAAACCCATATGACAAGCAATGCTTCTTTACATGCCGCACTTGCTGCAAGATACTCTGCTCTTGTGGTGGAAACAGTTGTACATTCTTGAAGACAAGATCTCCAAGAGATAGCACCTCTAGCAAAATAAAAAAAATTCCCTAATGTAGACTTACAATTGTCTACACAACCAACATAGTCAGAATCTATGTAACCAATAATGGATGCTTTCCCTCTACCTAAGCATAGACACTTGTCCTTAGTGCCACTCAGATATCTTAAGATCATCTTGACCGCTTCCCAATGTTTCTTTCTGGGATTAGACATATATCTGCTCACAACTCCCACACAAATGCAATGTCTGGTCTTGTAGCTACCATAGCATACATGAGACTACCAACAACAAACTGATAGGGAATTTTGGTCATGAATTCCTTTTCCTCATCTGATTTAGGAGAATCATCCTTGATCAATTTCACATTTATGGGTAAAGGTGTACTCAATGCCTTTCCACCCTGGATATTGAACCGGTGAAGTACTTTGGACATGTACTCACTTTGAGACGAGTATATGCATCTTTTATTCCTATCACGAGTAATGTGCATGCCAAGAATATGTTTGGCATCCCCCAAATCCTTCATATCAAATGTCTGACTCAACTTCTTTCTGAGAATTGACAATCATAAGAGGACTTCCTAGTAATCAACATATCATCGACATAAAGTATCACATTAGGAAAAAAAGTGAACCCTGCATGGGCCTTGTAAGGATTCCTAATTTTTAGGGACTAAGCTTAATCTTGTACTTTGTTAAGGGGACAAAGTGCATTTAATAGAGCACTTTTTGGTAGGCTGAAGTAGGCTTTTTTTTAGGCTGAGCTAGGACCTTCTCTCTCTTCTACACATAGAGAGACAGAAAAACCACTTTCCACCTCATCAAATCCGTCCATCTTTATGAATAAAAAAATGACTTTTCTGAAAAAGTCTCTTTTTCAGCTATTCTTTATTCAAAATGGCCCATACTTTTATGTATATGTCAGAACTTAATTTTTTTAGTCTTATTTTTATTAAAAATACTTAAAAAACATACTTTTCAAAATCCCTCCAAAAGTTAAGTGCCACATCATCAAACTCATAACTTTGGTTGCCCCAAAACATGAATTTTGGAAAAAAAGCTCATTTTCCCTCTAACATACTGAAAAAAGTCATTTTGACCTATCCACATACCAAAACACACTTTTTTTCTTGCACACAGCTACTATACCAGCCATTCCAGCCATCTTCGTGCTTCTTCCCATTCGGTGCTGGAGTTTTGGAACATCATGGTTCTCACATGTATTACGAACATGACACTAGCACCAGCACGTGCTCCTCACTCAAAGAGTGTACATGTTCGTGTTCCTACAAAATTTGCACCAACAACTAGAGGTAGCAATGACATAGATTCTCAAAATGCACGATGTGCAACTGGAGAGAAGAATATTGATCTTTGGGTCCATGGTACTTTGTATCCCTTGGATCCAATGGCTAATGTTCATCCTAGATTCCATACTATCTCCACATTTCTACAATTCCTTGGTTGCGGTGAAGATGGACTGCTAGGCTATTGCAAGCGATTGTCTAACCATTCTACATCTATATCAAATTATTGGATGCAACAATGTCATCACAACCATTTCAAGATACACAGTTTAGAGAGTGCTATACACAATTTAGAAAGTGCTATCAAATCTTTGGATGAGCACAATAATAGACTCCAACAAGATGTGGAAGAAAAGGAGAGCACAATTACAAAGTTAAAAGCCAATCTTACAAATCTAAAAGAGACTCCACTTGGGATGAGATATAGGAAACGACCATTATCATCCTTTCAAGCTCTTTCAACTGGTGGTGGAGCACGGAAGCGACATGTTTACGCACTTAGGTATGTATTTCCTTTGTTTATTTATGTTAAAAGACTTTAAGATTGAGATTCTTATTGTGCAGGTCATTTGTTGAAGATGCGAGTGCTTCCTCAACAATGGAGGATCAATTGAAGTTTCTGAATTCTTGTCTTAGCAACAAACATGTGCTTATGATATTGGATTCACCAATAGGAAATCACATCAAAACCCAAGTGATTAAAGATTTTGCAGGCACCTTAGAAGATATTATTAGTCCTAGTGAGGTACAAATGGTATGTGATGAAGCAGGTGTTAGTACTAGAGCGTACACTGCATTGTACAATCTTTGGAAGCAGGCTCTACAAAACAAAGGTATTTTCCAAAGCATTTTTCCATGCCCTTACAAGGTATCTCTGAAGAAGAAGATGACCAATGAGGATGTAGCCAATACTCTTGGCAATTACCTGCATATAGAAGATGTTATGCCTGCATCCATTTATCATTCATCTACATCAAAGAAAGAGTTGAAAAACACATCTAGAAAGGGATTCATCTACACAAAGTACAACAACATATTTGTCAATTTGGAGAGGCTTCAAAAGGAAATGGTTAAATTTTACAAATCCACACTTCAAGGTATATCCATTATTTTGATAATGACATTCATAGTATTTTTAATAATATAATGTTTGTTATTTGATGTAGATTGTGGTTCCAAACTCAAGTTTGTATTGAAGCTAGACGAATGTCAAATCATAAAGGGACGCTGTATGGAGAGACTTAGTGTGACACTCATGAACGAAGCTATGACCCATTCTATTATTGATGATAGTGAAGAATATACCCATCACTTTACATATAGTGTCCAATCCGAGAAAGATATATGGTGGTTAGGTGCTATTAAAGTACCTAAAGAATCCAATGATGTTCTTACATGGATTTTCAGTAGGACCCCATGGATCACAGAGGTGATAACTTCTCAAATTCATGGTGCCAAAATCACTGTAGAAAGCCTTGGTGATTTTGAAGTAGAGTGGCACTTAGGTGGAGACTTAAACACTATCAAATGCATGTTAGGGTGCAAACAAGGTGCATCTACTCTCTATCCTTGTCCATATTGCACACGAGGTTATAAACGAACAAAGAGAAAAAAAAACAACATAGATGATTTAGTTGATGACACAGATGCAACTCCATCTGCTGAATGGGATATACCTTTAATGAGGTGTCCCATGTTAGGTACACCTAATCGTGACATGTCAGATAAGGATTGGAATCCCATTATTCCATTCCCTTTAGTCAATGTCCACTTTTGCACCTTGCATGCCTTCATGAGAATTTTTGATAGACTATTAAAGCTCCATATAGAATACGCATTTGCCATGAAGCCAATTGATAGATCTATTCAAGCTATAAAGAAATTGGAGGAACTTCTTAATTCAATTGGTTGTCATGGTGGAAATGTAACCCTAGTTGTTAAGAAAGTTGGAGAATCTCAAGATAGCTTGCAACAAGTATCAATGCCAGGGAATAAAGCAAGACATTTTTTTAGAAGAGGTACTAGCACTCAAAATAATGAACGTTATGAGCTGTGGAAAGACCTATGCATGATCACAATAGACAATGACTCTCAAGTTGATCTTTGTAATAAGAGAAAGAAAGTTTGGTCGAGCTTTGATAAGTTGGTAGGCTTAATGGGTCTGAATAGGTATAGCGCTATTCAACGTCAAATGTTTCAAGAAACATTAGTGGAGTTCACCAAGTGTTTCATTCAATCTTGGGGAGAGAGCAATATAACACACTACATTGTAAGTGTAATCTTCTTCTACAAGTGTTCATTGCACTTACCTTTTTCCAATGTACTTAACAATTTTTAGCATATTTTGTTTGCACATGGAGCTTTTTTCATGCATCGATATGGGTCATTGGAGATTTTCAGTACCCAAGGAATGGAAAAGTCACACTACAAAGCGAGGGGTGTCTACTTCAAAAACACCCGACATGGTGGTGGCCCAAGGCAATCAAACTACATGGAGGAGATGTTTAATTGGTTTTACCGCACTACATTCTCGAGAAAGTTTTTGTGGAACGACTTAGGGATTCAAAATTGGCAAAACTTGCAAGAATGATGCAACACAACATTGCCAGTGAGAAATGGAACTCATCGTTAGGTCCTCTTCATCATGCTCAGTGGCGTGCAAGGAGACAACGAGAAGGCTCAGCTTGGAAGTAAAGTGAATTCGTTATTTCCCATTATGTGGTAATACCTATGATTATTGTAATCTTGGTTCAATGTGTTATTATTTAATATATAATATTATGTATGTTTTTAAACAGGTTTTGTCCATTCTAGTGTGAATAAACAATTTTTTTAAAAACTCTATAAGTAGAGAGAACTCACTTCATTTCACACTTTTTGCAACTCAAGAGAATGGCACGCACCAAGCAAACTGCAAGGAAAGATCGTGTCTTCTTTCCTAGCCCTCATCTAGGGACACAATGCCCACCATGGTTGCAGCCCCCCCAAAGACCTCGAAGTGGTTCCCTGAGCACATATGTGCCTGTGTCACACGATAGCACACCACCTGGGAGCAATTCAGTGCGAGAAAATGAAGTGTCCAATAGACAGGAGTATTTCACTCCAGGACGATCAGAGTCCATTTCACATGATGAGCCACCAACAAGGATACCCATCAAGTCAAGACCCAAACAGAAGTTGATCAGGAGTGTACCAGAGAGCGAAGAAGAGTCATCCCCGAACGAGGAAAGCAGCAATCAACCACCATGGAATGATATGCAAATTCCAACGAGCCATAGGGTGACACATGGAGGTAAGACACTTCCACAAGGACAAGGGCAAATACCAACAGAGGAGGAAAGAGAGCAAAGTCAACAACCACATCAACAACAAAATGTGCAAGATGAAGCTGGGCCCTCACATCGTGTACATCGGAGAAAAAAAAACTATCAACCACGACGTCGACCTCAATGCCAGCCAAACATACCTCCCAACGCAAGAGCTCCACAAAGACGAAGGAAGCACTGCAGGGCTTTTGCAGAGATACGACAGTACCAAAAGTCCGTTGAACTACTCATACCACAAAGAGCTTTTGCAAGGGTAGTGAAAGAGGAACTACAAAGCTACCAAGCAGGTGTACGAATACAAGGGATAGCACTTGAAGCACTTCAAGAGGCAGCTGAGGCCTACCTCATCTCCATGCTTGAGGACTCTAACCTCTGTGCTATCCATGCCAAGAGAGTAACCATACAACCGAAGGACATTCAGCTAGCAAGAAGAATTAGAGGAAATAACCCATGATGTGTATATTATACCCTATGATAGGCCTACTTTGCGATGTAATACAATGGATAATAGAAAATTTTGTTTTAACCTATATTCTTTGTCTCTTTTGTTTCTCTCATTCTCTCTCTCTTTCAGTCAGTTATATATGGATTCAGTTAAACATGCATGCACTTGCCTATTGTTTTGTGACTAGATATGTTCCTTTTCTACCTATTGATGTTCCACATGTCCTTTTCATACCAAAAAACCCCCAGCCATAGAAACGCGGGATTCAGCCCTGCAAAATTTTTGCAGGGCTGAATCCCGCGTTTCTGTGGCTGGGTTTTTTTTTGCATTATTTGGTCTTGTGTAAGCATAAAAGGTATGGTAGAGATGTAATGGTCTAGTAATTAAGAGGTTATACACTACAGGTAATCATTGTATGCATAAAAGGTATGGATGAGATCTTTGATCTAGTTAAAGCTGAGGTTATACACTACTGGTAACCTTTGGTCTTGATTCTACCAAAACCAAGTGAAAATGTAGAATTACATACTTTCCTATGTTTTGTAGCACCTAAAAACACCAGATAAGGCCAAAAAAGCCCCAGCCACAGAAACGCGAGAAACAGCCCTGCAAATTTTTTGCAGGGCTGTTTCCCGCGTTTCTGTGTCTGGGGCTTTTTTGGCCTTTTTTATGCATATAATCATACAAAGGACCAAAGGACAATACAAAGACTTCAAATTAGATACAATTTGTGGAGAGAAGATAAGTTCAATTTTTTAGCACATTCATATACAGGACTAGACAAATGATGAAAAAAAAGTTTGTATTAGCAAGACATTACATCATTTCTCAACTGCCTTCAATTTCTCTATAACTTTCTTTCTCCTTTGAAGAGATTGAGGCGGCTGGTAAGTCAATACAGATCTTGATATTACATGGGGGTCTTGCATTCCAAGACCCATGTCGATACCTATTTGCCCTAATACTTTTCCTCTAAAATTAAGTCCTAATGTAGTTACAACTAAGGATTTCCTAACCAAAATGACACAATTAGTGCCTTGGGTAATTGTACATAAACACAAAATCTTGCTAAGGGCCTTCAAGCACCAAGTGATGAAGTGCCCATCCGGACTGTAGTCTTTGTGTATGATAACAAAATCATCCTTTGCAACTTTCCGATGTAGTTTGCCAAGGATGCACCACTCCCGCGAGAAGCCCGATCCCCACCAGATCTTGCTGCGAACTTGTCGAGCTCAATTGCTTCCTGTTAAGAAAAAATGAGAATTCAATCTCTTACAATGTTAACTTAAATTATCCATTTATTTAATTCAATTACCACTTACATCATGAAGCTTGTCTTCTTCCTCCCCTCTTCCAAGGGCATCAAGATCAATGCTAGAGTGGGCCATGCCACTCTGCTCTGCTACAAGGGATGTAGGAATTTTTTGCTTCATTATCCTCTCCCATGCTGCATTGAACTCCTCCTCCGTAGTAGAATTGTTGTCATCATTTAAAATATCAGCACACACCATTGCTATGGTGTCTGCCACAGAATCCCCAAGTGGGATTGACTTCTTTTCAAGTATGTCAGATGTGTTGTCAAGTGGAACATCTGACATTGTGGAGAAAATACTCAAACATTCATCTAGACGTAGACCGAATGCCTTCTCAATGTCATGAAGCAAAATAAATTCCTCTCCATCACAACGATGCTTGAGAGATATTCAAGTTCCACCTCTGATAATGTGGGCTCAGAGGGTTTGAGATTTGAAGGGGGGGCCTCCTCCATGCTTGATTGCACCCGTACTTTATCCTCAACACCACCAGGAAATTCTTGGTGGATTGTAATGCTTTCTTTGGCAAAATTTATGGCCTCTGTTTGAGGCTCATTCTTCTCCTTAACAAAACCCCCAGTGACAAGGTTGGGGAGCTCAACAGGTGTAGGTTCGGGCTCCTCATTAATGATAAAATATGTTGTTGCAATGTAGGATAGGTACTTTGTACCCATCCTCTTCTTTTTGTTAAGTTTTTTTACTAATGGCACAGAGTCATCTAGTAAGTGCCCTGCAGTTTTAGCAATTGCCATGAAGCGCTTAAGGCGCTTCATGAAGGCTTCATCACCTCTGTGTATGTAGAGTAGAAGGTCACATGGGACCCATTTACCCTCATAAGGCGGTATTTCTATAGAGAAACGCAAGATGTAGTACTCAAGGAACTCTATGATTTCCTTGAGCACATCAGAGTTCAGTTGAATTGTTTTGTCTAGATCAGGGACTCTAGACAGTAGGTCATACAAGTGGTTTTGACCTTTGAACTCAGTTGATTCCAAGAACTCATTGAAGAGTTCACATGGACGTTTGGGTTGCAGGGTACTCGAGGATGCGGCAGCCATTGCACGTGATGCTAGCTTGTGTGCATGCTCCGCAAGTGATTGTAGCTCTTCTTGGTTGCAAAAGTGAGAAATGAGAGAATAAGTGTTGCTTTTATAGTAGTTTCAAAATTTTAAAGTGAGTGGGACCCATTTTAAAACTAAAACTGATACCTTCAAATAAAACAGTCATGCACAGAACTCTCAGAAAAAAAACTTTTGCTCATAAAAAAGATTGAACAGAATCATTAACCAGGATAAGATACACCACAACACAATAGAAAAAATAAATTCTCAAAACTTTAAAATTATAATAAATTGCCATTGGAAAAACCAAAGATTTGGTAAATTGTACATCATATTGAGATAAAAAAATTTTACATGCTACATGTCTTGCATGTTAAATACATTGTTGCAGACGAAGGATTATAAATGGAACATAGGTTGTGTGTACACTGTAGCACTCAAATAGTTCTTGAGCTATGACAATGAAAGTTGAGTTCCATCCACACTCCATTCAAGAAGGACTTTAATTTTATCCTCCAACCTCTTACCAATCTGCAGACAAATAGAAAACTTTAAATGAACAAATTTGAGTTTAAGAATTTGTATAAACAAAAGAAAAAATACCATATGCTACTTACCTTATGCCCTTGTATTCTGAACTTTGATTGATCCAGATCCTCAAATCCCATGATTACTAGATGTTCTCTCACGTTGGCAAGAGTCCAATGATGATTTACTGAAATAACTTCCATTTCGTTGTTGGGTAGATTTATCTTAATTTCAAATGAAATTAAAAAACCCTCAGAACTTTGTAATGGTATCCATTAACCAAGTTTACACATCCAACGATCATAATAGAATCTAATGTACAATGAAGTACGATGTTTCAAGTATCGAAATCCTATGCCCGTTGCACCAACTTTACAAATGTATCTATTCCCTTTGGTGCATCCTTCTACAAGTCCCCAATTTTCACCTAGCAAACCCTCTACCTGCTCATACGTGATATCTTTTAACATGAACATTGTTGAAGTCTCTAGAATTGTGAATATCTGAAATAAATGTACAAAACAATGAACAGGAACACACCAATGTAATCCTATAGATCTTGAAACTCTTGTAAATTTCAAAGAGTTGTGTATGTCCATCACCATCTTATGCTTCAAAGATGTTAATGTCCATACATCAGGTTGCGGCCACTCGAGGTTTAAGAGAGAATCTACCTTAATCATCTCTAACCTGCCAAAATCATTTGATGAAGAGGATACAACATATGTATGTGTGTAAAAGAAAACTCTCTCACGTAATAGCTGAGCAGGACGGGCTTGTGGAAAGACTATTGACCTAACATCTGCATGCAATGCTTGGAAAGTACCTGTAAGACTATGAAGTGGTTGTTCTTCCACCAAGGTAGAAGGAAATATGTCTACAACAAAAAACTACACAACTTAGCTAGGCATATTATGAAATTTGGACAAAAGTCAATGAGTAATAATTACAGTTGATAGGATATCTCATTTTGTTTGAGTTTTCCAATTTCATGGTTGACATTGTGAACATATGTTGTACAATGGCAACAATTTCACCATTTTTGAGCTTTTTGAAGCCTAATAACTTCCCTTTCCAATGAAGATCCAAGTTTCCACGATCTCTCACACGGTGAGGACCAACACCAGAGGGTTGCATGTACACCCATGCACCTTTGCAGAACTCCTGTCCTAACCAAAATCCTTCTGTAGCCTTGATATTGTGACATTTTATCACGATAACCTCATCTTTTGGACGTCTATGAGATTTAGGTTTCTCCATTGGAGTTCAGGCTATGGAAGTGACAATAGGAATTCAAAGAAGATGATGCACAGAGAAAGAAATGGAGATGGAGAAGCTGCAATGGTGTGCTAGGGAGAGAAAGTAGTGGAAAGAATATTCTTACTGTCCAATTTATCCTCAACAGCCAACATATGGAATACATCACTGCTTTTAGCCATGGCCACTGACTAAAATACCCTGATGGAGAAAAATGGCTGTATCTAAAAAAGTTGAACAGAACTACCATGACGAGTTCTACTCGACCTGTAGCAGATTTTGAGATTCTTATACTAGTGAACTAAAACCTATATATATCTTTGGCACAAAAAGATGAAATCGCCTGCACAAGCACTATGATAGTGCGTTCGGAGGCCGAAACGAGCCTAGATCCTGATTTTGGCACCAGAAAGCGAAGATGTTTTGATCTCTTCACCACCTTGAGTATGCTCACCAAATTTTGTGCGATTTTGAGACTATGATCGGAGGGGTGTCGACGACACCCTAGATGAAGCGATGACCTGCTCTAATACCAATTGTTGGAGTTAAATGTCTATGAAAGCACGCGAACAACACAAGGAAGAAGAAGAAGCTTGGAGCACAACACAAAATACTGAATGTATTACCACTAGAATGTACAAAGATAAGTAACCCGTTAGGGTTACATGCATATATACAAACTAGGGGAAAGAAAACCTCCTAAAGAGAGAAAAAAGTGCCCCGACGGTCCTAGTGTGTTCACACACATCACTACCTAAATATATCAACATTAACTTCTTTCCAAAAATCACTCATCACCTAAACCACTTACATATAATGCTCTAAAACCATCAAAAATTAAACACATGTTTGGTTACCAAAGGGCGAACACAAGCCTCATCCTTGAAAACCCCTTGAGGTATCATCAAGGTCTCAATCTTTTTGCACTATTAGTCAAAATGCATTTCACATATCATGTATAGGGCTAAAGCTACATTGCCATGCATAAGATAGTGATCTTTTGAAAACCCATTCACACATATAAAAACCTCAAAGGAGGGGAAATTAAAAAAAAATGAAAGCATAATCTTTATATATGTAAATATGAGTTTCGTTCATACTTCAGTCTTGCATGACTTTTAGTAGGTTTTGGTTTTCCTTTTTGCTTGTTCAAGGTTTGTTGGCTTCTACGCACAAATACATAGAGATTGAGTCCTAATGGAACACGTGGATGACGCCAATAATGCGACACCCCATCTACATGCTGTACTTTAACTTTTCTGTGATGCTTGATGATCATCGTTATTATTACATGGGTTTAATAGACATTAAAACATATTCATGCACGTAAACACATTCTTTTTTTAATTGTAAGTAAAATTACTGCAGCTCTTGTGATTACTTAGCCCCCATTGGGTTTTCTATGTGTGTGATAATGAAGAAAACATCAAAGAGGTAAAGCAACTTCTTATGTAGAAATTTGACATGAAAGATTTTGGTGTGCTGTGCTATTTCTTGGGCATTGAGTTTATACATATAGAAATATGTATATGGATGTCCCAAAGGCAATATGCCTTGAATATGCTGGAAAAGTATGGTATGGATGATTGTAAGCCAATTTATATGCCATTAGATCAGAATTTGAAGTTGGGTACTACATCAGGTGAAGCATTGGAAAATGCTACTATGTATAGGAAAATTGTGGGAAGTCTTATATATCTCAAAATTACAAAGCCTGATTTAAGCTGTACTGTTGGGCTTGAAAGTCAGTTTATGCAGGTTCCTAGCATCAAACCCAATATGGCATCTGATAGTGGGGGAGATAGAGGAAAGGAAATTGTTCAAGACCGAACTTCATCCCAAGCAAGGTGACTAGTGGCACAAGTACCCCAAAGAGATTGTTCAAAGGTACCTCCTAATTTTCCAGAAAATGCTCCACCACTTTTACTATAAGATCCATCTTATGGAAGCATTGCTTACCCTAGAGGAAACTAGTTAAGTTAAAAGAAAGCAACCATCCTATGAAAGAGGGCTCCCATTTCTTCATATATAGTAGGAATCACATGGACATCGTTTTAGTCTACACTTCATGTCTCTTGACTCTGCAAAATAACAAAGAATACCAGATCTTTTAAAATCATGGGCCTTGTTGGGTGGTAAGTTTTTGCATATTTCCATCATCAAAGAAGATTTCTTCATACAAGATGGATCAAGGAAAGCATAAAAGGCCAAGCTTTTAGGTACATAACTTTCAAAACGCAAGGGGGCTAACCTATGTCATATTGAAACTAATTAGAGAAGCTTTGTACCTCACCCAAGGTCAAAAAGTCATCAATGACATGTCCAGGGAAAAATCAAAGTAGATGAATAACTTTAATGACCTTAGAACTCAATGACTTGAGCTAGGATTAAGATTGTTCCATCAACATTTTTGCTACCCTAGCAAAAAAAGATACATTGTTCCTTATAAAAGAATTTGGCATGGTTTGATGGATGCATTAAGGTTTAGAATGATAGTAGACATTACCATGTGGATCTTTGAACAAATTGAATCCATTAACATTTGTTGGAGCAATAAGAAGACTATCTTCAATACACATGCTCTTAAAAGAATTCTTCACATGGATTCAACTAAGGACTACAATTTTACAACCACTCTAAGTATGATACAGTCAAAGAGACATAGCTCAACCTCCATGAGGTCAAAACAAGAACACCAAAATAAAATGAGGGGAAATTTCGAAGGAATTACTAGGTTTATCCATTTATTAATATCTATAATTCAAGTTAAAGTTGAAAGACTAGATGATGATGAGGAAGAACAAGGAATTTGATAGGAAGGGGAAGAAGTTTAATTAATGCATAGAAGAGCATCTTATAGGTCAACAAAACAAGTCCCATAGGGCTTACACTTTATAAGCTCCTCCTCATAGCAAACTCGATGTGGCTCACCCAAAGTGTCCATTGTAAGAGAAGAAGCAACTCCATTACGAGAGAGGAGATTGGCCAAAATGTTTAGTGAAAGATGTCTTCGAGAACCTTGGATGAAGGTATGGCCAACATCCTAAGGGTTCAACAAGAAGAAATTCAAAGGATGAAAGAATGTATTGGAAAAGAAATGGG
Organism: Ceratopteris richardii; assembly: GCA_020310875.1. Classification (NCBI taxonomy): domain Eukaryota; kingdom Viridiplantae; phylum Streptophyta; class Polypodiopsida; order Polypodiales; family Pteridaceae; genus Ceratopteris; species Ceratopteris richardii. Next base: position 127,279,699 of record CM035408.1, read on the forward strand.
CCAGATAAGACAAAGGTACCATCTACTTTTACTCAACCTGTAACATGCAAACAAAAAGAAATAGAGCTAGCGAGGAGAGCTCATTTAACCTTTGCATGGAAATTATTCATCCCTATTTTTGAAGTATCTGATGAGGTAACACCTCTCATCACTTCCCTTGATAAGCAACCTATAGGCAAATTCTCCATTAAAAGATCAAGTGAGATACAAGTCTCTAAAGAAGAAGAAATGTATGTGTGTGCAATGCACTCACCAATAATGAAAGGGCCTAGATTACACTGAGAGAGGTCAATACAAGAAAGCTAGAGGAAAATGCACAAATGGGAAAACATGTTACTTTTCCCACTCCACACTTCATCGATGTTTCAGAACTTTACACAATGGATACATCTTGATGACCCCACCCTATAGAACAATATGATCTTATTGCATCACACCCACCATCAAGAGAGTCACAAGAGGTAATAGGGAGAGAAACTTATCAACTATGTGTACCCACAACAATGGAAATATCACCACCGCTTTGATTCCTATCACTTAAGTCATAATCGCCTCACCGTTTGCTACCACAAGCACAGAAGGAGAAGCATCAAAGACTAGCACATCACCTATAAACAATACAAAAAATTTCCTAACTTAAAATCTTTTCTAGGGTACACCCCAGATAGACGTCTGCGGAAGCACGCGAACATCACAAGGAAGTAGAAGAAGCTTGGAGCACAAACACACAATACTGAATGTATTACTAGAGAATGTACAAAGATAAGTAGCCCATTAGGGCAATAGGCGTATATACAAGCCGGGGGAAAAAGACCTCCTAAAGAGGGAAAAAAGTGCCCCGGCAGTCCTAGAGTGTTCACACACATCACTACCTAAATATATCAACAAATCCCCCCTGGGAGTGATGCGGTGAACAAGGAGCTGGCACTCATGTATAAGGAAGTGCCAAGCTATGTGGAAATCACTCCACAAAAGGAAGTAAGCCCAAAGCTTTGCGAAAAGCTTCAAACTTCTCCCTAGGCAGAGCCTTCGTGAAAAGGTCTGCAATGTTCTCCTGCGTGGGCACATATGCCAAGCTGATCTCCCCAGCAGAGAACCTCTCCCTGACATAGTGATAATGCACCTCAATGTGCTTAGTGCGAGCATGGAACATAGGGTTCCTCGCAATTGCCAATGCGCTCTGACTGTCAGTGAAGATGGTGGTGGCAGAAGACTGGCCAACACCCAAATCAGCCATAAGGCGTCTGAGCCACACACACTCAACAGTCGCTGTGAAAGCTGCCCTATACTCAGCCTCACAATTGGAAGTGGCCACAGTAGGCTGCTTCTTGCTCAACCAAGATATACATGAGCTACCAAGCATGAAGCAAAAACCACTGGTGGACACACGAGTGTCATAGCAACCAGCCCAATCTGAGTCAGAAAAAGCATGCAAATCTGGCGGTAGTGATCCCCCCTTGGGATAAAACAACCCAAGTAGCCGAGTACCACTCAAGTAGCGAAAGATGCGCTTAACCGCTTTCCCATGCGTGACTCCTGGGCAATGCATAAACTTGCTCATCTGTGAGACAACAAACTGAATATCTGGCCGAGTAATGCATAAGTAAATCAAGCATCCAACAGCCTGCTGATAGAGAACAGCATCAAATGCATCTCTAGTATCATGAAGACTCAATCGTAAACCTGTCTCCATAGGAGTGGCAATAGGCTTACAGTCTTCAAGGCCAAAACGCTGCAATAATGTGTCAATATATTTCGTTTGACACAAAGCCATTCCACCATCAATGTGCATAAACTGAATGCCCAAATAGTGATGCAAATGCCCCAAATCAGACATCTCAAATGAGGCATGCAAATCAGCCTTAAAATCAGCAATATGTGTCTCAATAGGACCAGTGAGCAGCATGTCATCAACATAGACAACAATGATCAGAAGCACATCATTAGCACGCTTAACATATAAGGTGCTTTCAGTTGGACTGTTCTCAAAACCATGTGCAATCAGATAGGCATGTATCTTCTCATACCAAGCACGTGGTGCTTGCTTTAAACCATATAACGCCTTCTTTAATCTGCACACCTGGTTTTCATGCCCTTTCTGCACAAAGCCACGGGGCTGAAAAACATACACTTCTTCATGCAAGTCACCATTCAGAAATGCTGTTTTAATGTCCAACTGACGTACATTCCAACCATGATGGGCTGCAAGTGCACAAATGCTACGAACAGTAGTCATACGGCATGTAGGTGCAAAGGTCTCATCAAAATCAATGCCTCTTTCCTGTGCATAACCCTTTGCAACAAGCCTAGCCTTATAATTGTCAACGGTACCATCAGGTTTACGCTTCAGCTTGTATACCCACTTAGTGCAATTGGCCTTCTTGCCAGGAGGCAAGTCACATAAGGACCATGTACCATTCTTCATTATAGCATCATATTCAGATTGCATAGCAGCCATCCAATTTTTTGAATTTTGTGCTTCATCAAAAGAAACAGGCTCATTCTCATCACAGAGACTAGATGCAGCCATAGCATAGCAATCTGATGCAAAGGAGGCACTATGAGAGCCTGAACGAGTACGATATGACAAAGGTGCATCTAATTTGCTATCACGCAAAGTCTGCACCAGCCATTTTGGCATAGTTTTTGCCTGCTCAATATCAGCTCTCTCATCAGCAAGTGCATCATGTAAATCTGCATCAGAAATGGAATGATCTGCATCATCATATGAAACTTGCAAAGGTTGAGAAGTTGCCTCATTAGGACCAACACTAGCCTGTCCACCTGTAAAAAGAGGCATCAAAGTATCATACATGTCTTTGGAGCTAACAGATGTCTCCTTAGTACATGAAAGCAATGGCTGAATAGCATCTTCCACAAAGACAACATCACGGCTAACCAGAATGCGTTTAGTCTGTGGATGATACAGACGATAGCCTTTACTTTCAGAACTGTACCCAACAAAAATACATTTTACTGCCTTATAATCCAATTTTCTGCGATGTTGTTCAGGCACTAATGCATATGCCAAACAACCAAAAACACGCAGATGAGCAACAGATGGCTTCCGGTCATGCCAAGCCTCATATGGAGTGATAGACTGCAATGCTTTAGTGGGACACCTGTTCAGTACATATGCTGCACACATGACAGCCTCAAGCCAGAAACTATGTGGTAAAGCCTGACTTTTGACCATGCACCTCGCCATCTCCATGAGTGACCTGTTCTTTCGTTCAGCAACTCCATTCTGTTGAGGTGTATACGGTACTGTACACTGGTGTTTTATCCCACGTTCAGCCAGAAATGCATTAAAATCTGAAGACATATATTCCCCCCCTCGATCAGAACGGAGGGTGCCCATTTTACATGCTGACAGATTTTCAACTAAAACCAAAAACTGTTTGAAGCACATGAACACTTCGGACTTTGCTTTGAGTGGATATACCCATGCATGCCTGGAAAAATCATCAATGAAAGTCACGAAGTAAAGGTAATTTCCAAAAGAGGGTGTCTGCATAGGACCACAGATATCACTATGTACAAGCTGCAATTTCTGCGTAGCCCGAACTGAACCATCTTTTGGAAAGGAAGAACGTTGCATTTTGCCCAAAATACAGCCTTCGCAAACATGTTTTCTAGGTGCCTCAAGTTTGGGCAAAGAGGACACCATTTCAGATTTCTGCAGGCGTAACAAACTAGCAAAATTCAGATGACCAAAGCGTGCATGCCAAAGCTTTGCATCTGACATAGCCTGAGAATCATGAACTGCACATGCCGAATCATTCACAGATCTTTCATAGTCTATGAGCTTATACAGCCCACGACATAAGATGCCAGAAGCAATAATCACATCGCCATTTGAGAGATCATGGACTGTACACCTGTCATCAACCAATTTCACAACCAAGCCAATCTTGGCTAATGCAGAAACTGATAACAGATTCTTTTTGATCCCTGGCACAAATAAAGCATCTGACAAAGTGAAAGAACTACCATCAGCAGTAGTTAGAATGATCTTACCAACTCCCATAACAGGATAAGAGGAGTTATTGGCGCATGTGATAGTATTCCCTGTAGGGGCAGGCTCGAGTGAAGAGAAGAAACTGCGCTGTGAGGTAATATGTTTGGTCGCCCCACTGTCAAAGTACCAAACATCTGAGTCTACTGCAGACTATGCACTGATCATGAGAAGATGGGTCAAAACTACAGACAGTAGTAAACGCCCATTCTTCTTCCTGCACAAGATTTGCAGACTCTGTTTTTGGTGTAGAGGCCTCTGCAACAACCATTCCAGCCTCTTTCTTCTTTGCCTCTTTAGCAGCCAGTTTTGGACAGTTCTTTATAATATGATCATTTCCTTTACAGTACTTGCAGAAGAATTTCTGCTTTTCTGATTTCTTTTCATCTTTATCCTGGTTCTTCGATTGTGCAGCATTTGCAGATTTTTGCTTACTAGTAGAAGAGCTCCATTTTCCTTTGCCCTTTTGACTAGCCAGGAAAGCTTGATCTGCAACACGCATAATGGACCTGTTCTGCCTGGACTCATCTTCCTGCAACAGAACAGAGACTAATTCTTCAAATGACAAGGCATTCGAATTGCCTTTCATCATCAACCGAAGAGTAGAGGCAAAACTCTGATATGAATCAGGAAGACCATTCAGAACGGTCTGCACAAGTGAGCTATCTGGTATAACCTCATCAGCAGAAATCAATTGTTCCTTCAGGTCTTTGATCTTTGTAAGAAAACTGTCCATAGAATCACCTTCATTCATGTGCTCACTCTCCAGTTTAAGCGTCTCGAAGTTTGCTACAGGTCTAGCAGAACTCGTCTGGGCAGTTCCGTTCAACTTTTTGAGATATAGTCAATTTTCTGCTTCAAGGTATTTTAGTCACCGGCCATGGCTGAAAGCAGTGATGTATTCCGTATGTTGGCTGTTGAGGATAAGTTGGATGGTACCAACTACCCATTATGGGCTTATATGATGCGACATGTACTGGTTGCAAAAGGACTGTGGAACATTGTGCAGGGTGTTGAAAGACGTCCTGTTACACCTGCGACTACAGGTACTACAAATACAGGTGCTGGAGGTACTGGAGTTGATGAAGATGGTGTCGAAGATGATATTCCGCAGATTCCTGTTTGTGCTGCTGTTTCTGTTGCACCTACTGCAGAGCAGATTCGTTGGGATGGCAGAGATGCCCAGGCACATGCATTGATAGCTTTGTCTGTCAAACGTGCCATTATTCCTCACATTCGCTCTTGCAGAACAACAAAGGATGCTTGGGATACACTTACCACTTTGTACCAGGCTAGGAATGAGGCTCGTGTTGCTTACCTCCGAAAACAGTTGGAGAGTGAGCACATGAATGAAGGTGATTCTATGGACAGTTTTCTTACAAAGATCAAAGACCTGAAGGAACAATTGATTTCTACTGATGAGGTTATACCAGATAGCTCACTTGTGCAGACCGTTCTGAATGGTCTTCCTGATTCATATCAGAGTTTTGCCTCTACTCTTCGGTTGATGATGAAAGGCAATCCGAATGCCTTGTCATTTGAAGAATTAGTCTCTGTTCTGTTGCAGGAAGATCAGTCCAGGCAGAACAGGTCCATTATGCGTGTTGCAGATCAAGCTTTCCTGGCTAGTCAAAAGGGCAAAGGAAAATGGAGCTCTTCTACTAGTAAGCAAAAATCTGCAAATGCTGCACAATCGAAGAACCAGGATAAAGATGAAAAGAAATCAGAAAAGCAGAAATTCTTCTGCAAGTACTGTAAAGGAAATGATCATATTATAAAGAACTGTCCAAAACTGGCTGCTAAAGAGGCAAAGAAGAAAGAGGCTGGAATGGTTGTTGCAGAGGCCTCTACACCAAAAACAGAGTCTGCAAATCTTGTGCAGGAAGAAGAATGGGCGTTTACTACTGTCTGCAGTTTTGACCCATCTTCTCATGATCAGTGCATGTCTGCAGTAGACTCAGATGTTTGGTACTTTGACAGTGGGGCGACCAAACATATTACCTCACAGCGCAGTTTCTTCTCTTCACTCGAGCCTGCCCCTACAGGGAATACTGTCACATGCGCCAATAACTCCTCTTATCCTGTTATGGGAGTTGCTAAGATCATTCTGACTACTGCTGATGGTAGTTCTTTCACTTTGTTAGATGCTTTATTTGTGCCAGGGATAAAAAAGAATCTGTTATCAGTTTCTGCATTAGCCAAGATTGGCTTGGTTGTGAAATTTGTTGATGACAGGTGTACAGTCCATGATCTCTCAAATGGCGATGTGATTATTGCTTCTGGCATCTTATGTCGTGGGCTGTATAAGCTCATAGACTATGAAAGATCTGTGAATGATTCGGCATGTGCAGTTCATGATTCTCAGGCTATGTGAGATGCAAAGCTTTGGCATGCATGCTTTGGTCATCTGAATTTTGCTAGTTTGTTACGCCTGCAGAAATCTGAAATGGTGTCCTCTTTGCCCAAACTTGAGGCACCTAGAAAACATGTTTGTGAAGGCTGTATTTTGGGCAAAATGCAGCGTTCTTCCTTTCCAAAAGATGGTTCAGTTCGGGCTACGCAGAAATTGCAGCTTGTACATAGTGATGTCTGTGGTCCTATGCAGACACCCTCTTTTGGAAATTACCTTTACTTCGTGACTTTCATTGATGATTTTTCCAGGCATGCATGGGTATATCCACTCAAAGCAAAGTTCGAAGTGTTCATGTGCTTCAAACAGTTTTTGGTTTTAGCTGAAAATCTGTCAGCATGTAAAATGGGCACCCTTCGTTCTGATCGAGGGGGGGAATATATGTCTTCAGATTTTAATGCATTTCTGGCTGAACGTGGGATAAAACACCAGTGTACAGTACCGTATACACCTCAACAGAATGGAGTTGCTGAACGAAAGAACAGGTCACTCATGGAGATGGCGAGGTGCATGGTCAAAAGTCAGGCTTTACCACATAGTTTCTGGCTTGAGGCTGTCATGTGTGCAACATATGTACTGAACAGGTGTCCCACTAAAGCATTGCAGTCTATCACTCCATATGAGGCTTGGCATGACCGGAAGCCATCTGTTGCTCATCTGCGTGTTTTTGGTTGTTTGGCATATGCATTAGTGCCTGAACAACATCGCAGAAAATTGGATGATAAGGCAGTAAAATGTATTTTTGTTGGGTACAGTTCTGAAAGTAAAGGCTATCGTCTATATCATCCACAGACTAAACGCATTCTGGTTAGCCGTGATGTTGTCTTTGTGGAAGATGCTATTCAGCCATTGCTTTCATGTACTAAGGAGACATCTGTTAGCTCCAAAGACATGTATGATACTTTGATGCCTCTTTTTACAGGTGGACAGGCTAGTGTTGGTCCTAATGAGGCAACTTCCCTAGCCTTTGCAAGTTTCATATGATGATGCAGATCATTCCATTTCTGATGTAGATTTACATGATGCACTTGCTGATGAGAGAGCTGATATTGAGCAGGCAAAAACTATGCCAAAATGGCTGGTGCAGACTTTGCGTGACAGCAAATTAGATGCACCTTTGTCATATCGTACTCGTTCAGGCTCTCATAGTGCCTCCTTTGCATCAGATTGCTATGCTATGGCTGCATCTAGTCTCTGTGATGAGAATGAGCCTGTTTCTTTTGATGAAGCACAAAATTCAAAAAATTGGATGGCTGCTATGCAATCTGAATATGATGGTATAATGAAGAATGGTACATGGTCCTTATGTGACTTGCCTCCTGGCAAGAAGGCCATTGGCACTAAGTGGGTATACAAGCTGAAGCGTAAACCTGATGGTACCGTTGAGAGGTATAAGGCTAGGCTTGTTGCAAAGGGTTATGCACAGGAAAGAGGCATTGATTTTGATGAGACCTTTGCACCTACATGCCGTATGACTACTGTTCGTAGCATTTGTGCACTTGCAGCCCATCATGGTTGGAATGTACATCAGTTGGACATTAAAACAGCATTTCTGAATGGTGACTTGCATGAAGAAGTGTATGTTTTTCAGCCCCGTGGCTTTGTGCAGAAAGGGCATGAAAACCAGGTGTGCAGATTAAAGAAGGCGTTATATGGTTTAAAGCAAGCACCACGTGCTTGGTATGAGAAGATACATGCCTATCTGATTGCACATGGTTTTGAGAACAGTCCAACTGAAAGCACCTTATATGTTAAGCGTGCTAATGATGTGCTTCTGATCATTGTTGTCTATGTTGATGACATGCTGCTCACTGGTCCTATTGAGACACATATTGCTGATTTTAAGGCTGATTTGCATGCCTCATTTGAGATGTCTGATTTGGGGCATTTGCATCACTATTTGGGCATTCAGTTTATGCACGTTGATGGTGGAATGGCTTTGTGTCAAACGAAATATATTGACACATTATTGCAGCGTTTTGGCCTTGAAGACTGTAAGCCTATTGCCACTCCTATGGAGACAGGTTTACGATTGAGTCTTCATGATAGTGGAGATGCATTTGATGCTGTTCTCTATCAGCAGGCTGTTGGATGCTTGATTTACTTATGCATTACTCGGCCATATATTCAGTTTGCTGTCTCACAGATGAGCAGGTTTATGCATTGCCCAGGAGTCACGCATTGGAAAGCGGTTAAGCGCATCTTTCGCTACTTGAGTGGTACTCGGCTACTTGGGTTGTTTTATCCCAAGGGGGGATCACTACCGCCAGATTTGCATGCTTTTTCTGACTCAGATTGGGCTGGTTGCTATGACACTCGTGTGTCCACCAGTGGTTTTTGCTTCATGCTTGGTAGCTCATGTATATCTTGGTTGAGCAAGAAGCAGCCTACTGTGGCCACTTCCAGTTGTGAGGCTGAGTATAGGGTAGCTTTCACAGCGACTGTTGAGTGTGTGTGGCTCAGACGCCTTATGGCTGATTTGGGTGTTGGCCAGTCTTCTGCCACCACCATCTTCACTGACAGTTAGAGCGCATTGGCAATTGCGAGGAACCCTGTGTTCCATGCTCGCACTAAGCACATTGAGGTGCATTATCACTATGTCAGGGAGAGGTTCTCTGCTGGGGAGATCAGCTTGGCATATGTGCCCACGCAGGAGAACATTGCAGACCTTTTCACGAAGGCTCTGCCTAGGGAGAAGTTTGAAGCTTTTCGCAAAGCTTTGGGCTTACTTCCTTTTGTGGAGTGATTTCCACATAGCTTGGCACTTCCTTATACATGAGTGCCAGCTCCTTGTTCACCGCATCACTCCCAGGGGGGATTTGTTGATATATTTAGGTAGTGATGTGTGTGAACACTCTAGGACTGCGGGGGCACTTTTTTCCCTCTTTAGGAGGTTTTTTTCCCCCGGCTTGTATATACGCCTATTGCCCTAATGGGCTACTTATCTTTGTACATTCTCTAGTAATACATTCAGTATTGTGTGTTTGTGCTCCAAGCTTCTTCTACTTCCTTGTGCTGTTCGCGTGCTTCCGCAGACGTCTATCTCCAACAACCCCAATGTATGATAGATTCGCAAAAAATATTTCTAGATGAATGAAGGCTTATGCAGAACTATACCTAGTCATGAGGAAGATGTGAAGAAAATAAAAGAATTACAACAAGAAGTACTAAGCTTGAAGACCACGCTTGCACTGTTAAATGAATGATGTTGAATAGTTATGACAAATTGATAATGAATACCGAGAAAAATTTAACAAGTTACAACAAGAACTATAGCAACTCAAGGCACAACAGCTTGCATCTGACGAAAGAATGGGGAAACTAAAGAAGAAAATACATAGCTTGATGGAGGATAACAAGAAATCGAGGAGTGATAAGAGGAATCTATTGATTTTCGTAACCAAAAATGCACCCATTCGATAAGATCTTCAACATGTGGGCCAACAAATAGAACACGACAAAATTGATAAAGAACTTGAACATCTATGCCAAGAAAATGCAATGAAAGATGCCACCACCGAAGTGATATAGACTCAATTCCAAGAATTACAGGAAAGATCATCAAGAACCATGCAATTTGACCCTATTTTTTAAGAACATATAGCAAATACAATCCCATACTCGCCACCACCTCAATTTTTCTAGGCATTACAACCCATAGCAAGGTTATTGGATACAATGCAAATAGCCAAAGGTGAGGACTACATTAATGAAATGGAAATTAATGATATGGGTCAAGACATATAAGCTCCTTCAAGATATTGCATAGAATTTTAGAAGAAAATAATTGATTTCCATTTGTAAAAGACATCAAAGAATCAAGGCTCAATTTGATCTACTTGCGTTATCCACCACCATGGGAACCATAAAAAACAACACCATAAAGTAGTTTGAATTGCTTCCATGTTATGAACTTGTACCTCAATCAGATCCTAAATATGTTCAATCCTTTAGACCCTACCAAGATTCTATGCATCCACCATGGATAAAATAGTTCCTACAAGAGAATGTGCATCTTCATGAAGTATATAACAAGGCCCCAAGGCATCTACAATGTAATCCCATGTGCTACCCATTTTTTTTTGAAGTATAAATGCTCAATATTAATTTATGTGAGACAACCATAAGAATAGAAACCAATGGCCAAATTATCAATACATCACAAGATCGTCAAAGGATATAGCTCCTAATGAGAAATATATGCTCATTACTTTTGAGCATTGGATTGAAATGACACGCAATGTACCAAATGCCCATGCATCATGTTGGGAAATATCCTCATAATGATGTAGACTTGATTGATAGCATTGAAGGGCACACCGATGCCATTTGTAAATAGGTAAGGGTTTAGACATGGAAATCATCCAATGGTATATGATTTAAGTGGGATCCATAACATGGAGACTATTGTGGCCTTTTAGGATAGATTGAAGAAGCTACCAAGTCATTTCACGCATAAATTTGAATCGTCTTTCCAAACAAGTTTCTTTAAGAGGCACTCAAAAATCCTCTACAAAATCAATTTCAAATTTGCAACATGGCTTCTAACATGAGAAATAATGCAAAAGAAACTATCTCGATTGCATTAACCTGATATAGAACCTCAATTCTGATGGAATAGAATGATCACAAGAATAGCTACAGAATTCATGACAACATGAATACGAAAATATCTAAAGCTCATGGAGGAATACAACTTACAAAATCTTTACATGCATTGTCAAGAATGACAACATCTAGGAAGGGTGGAAAAATTGACCATGACTCGAAAAGAACCTGACGTGAATGATTGAAGACAAAGAGTTACTAAAAAGCAAAGGTGAGGAACAATGCATGCAAATATTTTTTTGAAAACTGCCATGTTTTGGTAATCAAACTCTAAAAGTTAGACCTCAATTTTTATGGATGTATTAAAATTTTTAATTCCTAAGATCATGGCAAGATTTCCATATGCATGTACTAAGCTTCTCATAGTTTGGATATGCCAATAAGATAGTTAGAATAGCCCTAAAAGTAGACTAGGACTCTTTTTAACTAGTTTCACCATTTTGACATGAAAAAGGCCATCCATTTTTGTATAAATCTCAATGAGACCTCAATTTTGTAGACTTTTATCCATTTTGAAAAGTGATCTCTTGAGAAATCTTGTAAATCTTCCATTTTTCTTCCTTTATTGCTCATATGGAGTGTCTTTGGCTCAAAAAGAGTGTCTAAAAGGGTACACAAGACTTGAGCAATCCTTTCCTTGCATTGAAGGCTCCATGTGCACCTCAAGAGCTCTCGAATGAGGTCAGATTTTTTGTAAAATTCTTTCAAACCCTCTTTTCTCTCTATAGCAATCATTTTTTGTAGTTCTCAATATCAAACTCTGTAGAACTTTTCATTCCACATGTTTTGATATGCCAAAAGGCAAACAATATTTCATATACATTTGACAACATGAATACCAAATTTTTTGCAGACTGCTAATTACAAATTTTAATCTTTCTCTCTTCCATCTCTCTCCATTCCAAGGATCTTCTTATTGGTTTCCATGCCTTCCACAAGGTAGATGCTCAGCTGATATAATTTGGTGCTTGTCAACCACCCACTTGTTACCAGTATGTGACTCTTTGGATCCTTATGGGTCTATGGCAACACCCTTCTTTGGCATAAAGTTGACATGATATCCTCTCAAAGGATCAATTGACATACCACCGGATCTTCCCATTTATCCAATTGTTCACAACCCTGTGAATCACACTTGCATGTAGATCCAGCTGTTCTTCCTTTATTGCATACATGTCCCTCTCCTCTCAAAGGATGTGTCCAAAAACTACATTGACCAAGAAAACCCAAGGGAAATTCTTCCTAATTTAATCTAGTTTAAAAGCTAAGCAAAAAGTATATTTTTCTACAATGTGGAAAACAAAGTGGCCCTTGAAGACCCCAAAATTTTCCTAATGCAACACACCAAACTAAAGAAGAACTTTGAGCACACCTCTCTACACATCTTTAGAGCTACTACTAATTGTAAATTTTCATACCACTTCAAAAAACCAAATCAAAAGGAGCTCGAGTGTTGATATATTCTGATAGTGATGTGTACGAATACATTTAGGAGTGCCGGGGCACTTTTTTCCCTCTTTAGGAAGATTTCTTCCCTCGGCTTGTATATATGCCTATAACCCTAATGGGTGACTTTAACTTTTTACATTCAATTGGTAATACATGTCAATTCATGGAGACATGAGGACTGGTATGACAACCATGAGAAAGTGAAGGCACAAGTGTGTGAGTGAGAAGCACACTAGCATGCACACACATACACACACGCACATGAGGCAAGAACAAAGAGAGGAACAATGGAGTGCTTTCCATTATCAAAGATCTCTTTTACAAAAACTTTAATCCATAGCAAGTGAACCTCAAAAATGAGCTCTCAAGCTCTTTTTATAGTTTTTTCCTAGCTTTGGCCCTAACCAGACCTAGTGTCCGGCCTAGTTAAAAATTAGGTTCGAGGGCTTATTTGAGGGCTCAAACGAAGCCTTAAAACTATGAAGATTGATATGTAGGTAGTTCTAATACTCCTCAAGCTTGGGGACTCCTTGTCTTGTACAAAATGGAGTTGGAACTATAAAAAATGGTATTTATAATGTTGGTATAGTGATGAAAATCACTTTTGGTTGAAAATAATTTATGGAAAAATGATTTGGCCTATTCTTTGTCGGATCTGATACTATTTCCATCTCCTTGCTCCTTCTAGCTCCTTTGTTTGGCTCTCTGTTGGCACTCAAGCTCAAGCACAAGGCAAAGGAATGCTTCAAAGAAGTGGACACATAAGAAGAGCGAGCATGTAGGGGGCTCCAAGAAGCACACATCAAATTTTCAGAAGAAATCCCTATAAAAATAGTGATTTTGATCACTAAAACCATTGTAAATAACATTTCTATTGGAGATAGACATCTACGGAAGCACGCGAACAACACAAGGAAGGAGAAGAAGCTTGGAGCACAACACACAATACTAAATGTATTACTAGATAATGTACAAAGATAAGTATCCCATTAGGGCATTAGGCGTATATACAAACCGGGGGAAAAAACCTCCTAAAGCGGGAAAAAAGTGCCCCGGTAGTCCTAGAGTGTTCACACACATCACTACCTAAATATATCAACAAATCCCCCCTGGGAATGATGCGGTGAACAAGTAGCTGGCACTCATGTATAAGGAAGTGCCAAGCTATGTGGAAATCACTCCACAAAAGGAAGTAAGCCCAAAGCTTTGCGGAAAGCTTCAAACTTCTCTCTGGGCAGAGCCTTCGTGAAAAGGTCTGCAATGTTCTCCTGCATGAACACATACGCCAAGCTGATCTCCCCAGTAGAGAACCTCTCCCTGACATAGTGATAATGCACCTCAATGTGCTTAGTGCGAGCATGGAACACAGGGTTACTCGCAACTGTCACTGTGCTCTGACTGTCAGTGAAGATGGTGGTGGCAGAATTCTGACCAACACCGAAATCAGCCATAAGGCATTTGAGCCACACACACTCAAGAGTGGCTATGAAAGCTGCCCTATACTCAGCTTCACAACTAGAAGTGACTACAGTAGGCTGCTTCTTGCTCAACCAAGATATACATGAGCTACCAAGCATGAAGCAAAAGCCACTAGTGGACACACGAGTGTCATAGCAACCAACCCAATCAGAGTCAAAAAAAGCATGCAAATCTGGCGGTAGTGATCCCCCCTTGGGATAAAACAACCCAAGTAGCCGAGTACCACTCAAGTAGCAAAAGATGCGCTTAACTGCCTTCCAATGCTTGAATCTTGGGCAATGCATAAACCTGCTCATCTGTAAGACAACAAGCTGAATATGTGGCCGAGTAATGCATAAGTAAATCAAGCATCCAACAGCCTGCTGATAGAGAACAACATCAAATGCATCTCCAGCATCATGAAGACTCAAATGTAAACCCATCTCCATAGGAGTGGCAATAGGCTTACAGTCTTCAAGGCCAAAACACTGCAATAATGTGTCAATATATTTTGTTTGACACAAAGCCATTCCACCATCAACTTGCATAAACTGAATGCCCAAATAGTGATGCAAATGCCCCAAATCAGACATCTCAAATGAGGCATGCAAATCATCCTTAAAATCAGCAATATGCCTCTCATGAGGACCAATGAGCAGCATGACATCAACATAAACCACAATGATCAGAAGCACATCATTAGCACGCTTAACATATAAGGTGCTTTCAGTTGGACTGTTCTCAAAACCATGTGCAATCAGATAGGCATGTATCTTCTCATACCAAGCACGTGGTGCTTACTTTAAACCATATAATGCCTTCTTTAACCTGCACACCAGGTTTTCATGCCCTTTCTGCACAAAGCAACGTGGCTGAAAAACATACACTTCTTCATGCAAGTCACCATTCAGAAATGCAGTTTTAATGTCCAACTAATGTACATTCCAATTGTGATGGGCTGCAAGTGCACAAATGCTCCAAACAGTAGTCATACGGCATGTAGGTGCAAAGGTCTCATCAAAATCAATGCCTCTTTCCTGCGCATATCCCTTTGCAACAAGCCTAGCCTTATACCTGCCAACTGTACCATCAGGTTTACGCTTCAACTTGTATACCCACTTAGTGCCAATGGCCTTCTTGCCAGGAGGCAAATCACATAAAGACCAAGTACCATTCTTCATTATTGCATCATATTCAGATTGCATAGCAGCCATCCAATTTTTTGAATTTTGTGCTTCATCAAACGAAATAGGCTCATTCTCATCACAGAGACTAGATGCAACCATAGCATAGCAATCTGATGTAAAGAGGCACTATGAGAGCCTGAAGAAGTACGATATGACAGAGGTGAATCTAATTTGCTGTCACGCAAAGTCTACACCAACCATTTTGGCATAGTTTTTGCCTGCTCAATATCAGCTCTCTCATCAACTAGTGCATCATGTAAATTTGCATTAGAAATGGAATGATCTACATCATCACATGAAACCTGCAAAGGCTGAGAAGTTGCCTCATTAGGACCATCACTAGATTGTCCACCTGTAAAAAGAGGCAACAAAGTATCATACATGTCTTTGGAGCTAACATATGTCTCCTTAGTACATGAAAGCAATGGATGAATAGCATCTTCCACAAAAACAACATCATGACTAACCAAAATGCGTTTAGTCTATGGATGATATAGACGATAACCTTTACTTTTAGAACTGTACCCAAAAATACATTTTACTCCTTTATCATCCAATTTTCTACGATGTTGTTCAGGCACTAATGCATATGCCAAACAACCAAAAACACGAAGATGAGCAATAGATGGCTTGTGATCATGCCAAGCCTCATATGGAGTGATAGAATGCAGCGCTTTAGTGGGACACGTGTTAAGTACATATGCTGCACACATGACAGCCTCAAGCCAGAAACTATGTGGTAAAGCCTGACTCTTGACCATACACCTCACCATCTCCATGAGTGACTTGTTCTTTCATTCAGCATTCCCCCCCCTCGATCAGAACGGAGGGTGCCCATTTTACATGTTGACAGATTTTCAGCCAAAACCAAAAACTATTTGAAGCACATGAACACTTCCGACTTTGCCTTCAATGGATATACCCATGCATGCCTGGAAAAATCATCGATGAAAGTCACGAAGTAAAGATAATTCCCAAAAGAATGTGTCTGCATAGGACCACAGACATCACTATGTACAAGCTGCAATTTTTGAGTAGCCCGAACTGAACCATCTTTTGGAAAGGATGACCGCTGCATTTTGCCCAAAATACAGCTTTCACAAACATGTTTTCAAGGTGCCTCAAGTTTGGGCAAAGAGGATACCATTTTAGATTTCTGCAGGCATAGAAAACTAGCAAAATTCAGATGACCAAAGCATGCATGCCAAAGCTTTGCATCTGACATAGCCTGAGAATCATTTACTGCACATGCCAAATCATTTACAGATCTTTCATAGTCTATGAGCTTATACAGCCCACGACATAAAATGCCAGAAGCAAAATCACATCGCCATTTGATAGATCATGAACTGTACACCTGTCATCAACAAATTTCACAACCAAGCCAATCCTGGCTAATGCAGAAACTGATAACAGGTTCTTCTTGATCCCTGACACAAATAAAACATATGACAAAGTGAAAGAACTACCATCAGCAGTAGTCAAAATGATCTTACAAACTCCCATAACAGGATAAGAGGAGTTGTTGGTGCATGTAATAGTATTCCCTGTAGGGGTAGGCTCGAGTGAAGAGAAGAAACTGCGCTGGGAGGTAATATGTTTGGTCGCCCCACTGTCAAAATACCAATCATCTGAGTCTACTGCAGACATGCACTGCTCATGAGAAGATGAGTCAAAACTGCAAACAGTAGTAAACACCCATTCTTCTTCCTGCACAAGATTAGCAAACTCTATTTTTGGTGTAGAGGCCTTTGCAACAACCATTCAAGCCTCTTTCTTCTTTGGCTCTTTAGCAGCCAGTTTTGGACAGTTGTTTATCATATGATCATTCCCTTTACAGTACTTACAAAACAATTTCTGCTTTTCTGATTTCTTCTCATCTTTATCTTCCTTCTTCAAATATGCAGAATTAGCAGATTTCCGCTTACTAGTTGAAGAGCTCCATTTTCCTTTGCCCTTCTGACTAGCCAAGAAAGCTTGATCTGCAACTCGCATAATGGACCTATTCTGCCTGGACTGATCTTCCTGCAATAGAACAGAGACTAACTCCTCCAATGATAAGGCATTCGGATTGCCTTTCATCATCAAACGAAGAGTAGAAGCAAAACTCTGATATGAATCAGGAAGACCATTCAGAACGGTCTGCACAAGTGAGCTATCTGGTATAACCTCATCAGCAGAAATCAATTGCTCCTTCAAATCTTTGATCTTTGTTAGGAAACTGTCAATAGAATCACCTTCATTCATATGCTCACTCTCCAACTGTTTTCGCAGGTAAGCAACACGAGCCTCATTCCTAGCTTGGTACAATGTGGTAAGTGTATCCCAAGCATCCTTAGCTGTTTTGCAAGAGCGAATGTGAGGAATAATGGCACGTTTGACAGACAAAGCTATCAATGCATGTGCCTGGGTATCTTTGCCATCCCAGTGAATCTGCTCTACAGTAGGTGCAGCAAAAACCGTTGCATGAACAGGAATATGCAGAATATCATCATCTTCGACACCTTCTGCATCAGCTTTAGTACCTGCAGTTGTAACAGTTGCAGGTGTGATAGGACGTTTTTCAACACCCTGCACAATGTTCCACAGTCCTTTTGCAACCAATACATGTCGCATCATATAAGCCCATAATGGGTAGTTGGTACCATCCAACTTATCCTCAACAGCCAACATACGGAATACATCATTGCTTTCAGCCATGGCCGGTGACTAAAATACCTTGATGCAGAAAATTGACTGTATCTCAAAAAGTTGAACAGAACTGCCCATACAAATTTTGCTAGACCTATATCAGACTTCAAGACGCTTATACTGGCGAATAGAAACTAGTATATACCTTTGACACAAAAAGATGAAATAACCTGCACAAGCGCTACGATAGTGCATTCGGAGGCCGAAACGAGCTCAGATTGCGATTTCGGCACCACACAACAAAGCTGTTTTGACCTCGAGAACACGTTGAGTATGCTCACCAAAAGTTGTGCGATTCTGAGACTGCAAACGGAGGAGTGACGACGGCACCCTAGATGAAGCGATGACCTGCTCTGATACCAATTGTTGGAGACAGACGTCTACGGAAGCACACGAACAACACAAGGAAGGAGAAGAAGCTTGGAGCACAACAGACAATACTGAATGTATTACTAGAGAATGTACAAAGATAAGTAGCCCATTAGGGCAATAGGCGTATATACAAGCCGGGGGAAAAAAACCTCGTAAAGAGGGAAAAAAGTGCCCCGACAGTCGTAGAGTGTTCACACACATCACTACCTAAATCTGTCAACAATTTCACCTTTTTGTAACTCCATTTTTTTCAAGCCAAGGAGTCCTCATACTTGAGGAGTATTAGAAGTATCTACCTACCAATTTTCATAATTTTTTGAGTTCTTTTGAGCCCTCAAATAAGCCCTGGAACCTAATTTTTAACTAAGCCCAACACTAGGTTTGGACAAGGCCAAAACTAGTCCAAAAACTATAAAACGAGCTAGAGAGCTCATTTTTGAGGTTGGCTTGTTAGAGATTCAAGCTTTGTAAGAGAGTTCAATTGTAATAGAAGCTTTCAATTTTTCCTCTCTTTTCTCTTACCGTATGCACATGTGTGTGTATGTGTGTGCATGCTTGTGTGCTTTCACTCATGCACTTGTGCCTTCACTCGCTCCTGGTCTTCATACCAGTCCTCACATCTCTGTGGATTGACAAGTAAAGGAGGTGGTGTTTACGCTTGAGCTACACTAAACTTTGGCGTCGCTACCAGGGAGAGAGCTTCGAGGACGAGCGTTGTGATGGTCAGATTGTAGATCTACAACATTGGAAGGTAAAAACAATCATTTTCTACTATTATTTTTTTATTTTTTCTCTCCATTTTCTATTGGCTGTGTGTAGAAGTGCGAGAGACACACAAGAAGCACACAGAGGGAGCACAAACACAACAAGATACATGGAGAAGATGATGGATGGAATAACTCTCTCTATTGATGATGAATTGAACTAAAGTAAGAGCTGAATAATATCCCTAAGTACAAAGTACCACCACATATGAGTGAATCATGTATGTGGTAACATGGGGAAAAAACCTCTAGCCAGCACTAGAGTAAAAAGTGCCCATGTATAGGGAAAAGGTTCACATCAAAGCTACTCAAAGAACACATAAGTGTAACAAACCCCCCTGGAGCGAATGATGTGAACACATACAGGGAGTGATAGGTCATCCCCCACAAGGTAATAAGCCTAAAGCTTTGCGAAAAGCTTCAAACTTTTTCCGTGGAAGAGCTTTGGTGAATATGTCTGCCACATTATCTTGTGTAGGCACATATACCAAATCAATATCTCCTGCATGAAGGCACTCTCTCACATAGTGATAATGCACCTCAATATGTTTGGTCCGTGCATGAAACACTGGGTTTCGTGCAATAGCCAAAGCACTCTGACTATCAGTGAGAATATGCGTAGCAACATCAATCTCCATGCAAAGATCCATCAATAGGCGTCTCAACCATATACACTCCACTGTAGCTGTGAAAACTGCCATGTACTTAGCTTCACAACTTGATGTCGCCACTGTAGGTTGCTTCTTACTCAACCAAGATATGCATGAGTCTCCAAGGAAAAAGCAATTACCACTAGTGGACACGCGAGTATCATAACAACCAACCCAATCACTATCTGTAAAAGCATGCAAGCATGGCTGAATATCTCTTCCATAAAAGAGACATAAGCTCAAAGTGCCTCGAAGATATCTAAACACACGTTTCACCGCTTGCCAATGCTTAGTGCCAAGGCTATGCATGAATCGACTCAATTGAGAAACTGCATACTGTATATCCGGCTTTGTGTTGCATGCATATATAAGACATCCCACAACTTGCTGATAAAGAGAAGTGTCAAATGCATCACTGGAATCCTCAACTGAGAATCTAAATCGTTTCTGAACTGGTGTGGAAACTAGCTTGCAATCCTCAAAGTCAAAATGCTGAAGTAGTTTTTCATCTTACTTTGCTTGATGCATAACAATTCCCCCCTCAACGGATACAAACTGGATGCCAAGATAGTAGCTCAAAAGACCAAGATAAGTGACATCAAAAGTATGCTGCAAATCAGCCATAAGAATGTCAAGTTTTGCATCACATGACCCAGTCAAGAGTATGTCATCGACATAAAGAACAAGCACTATAAGATCAACCCCATTTTTGCGTACATAGAGTGTGCTTTCAATTGGACTACATGTGAAGCCAAGAGAAATCAAGTGCTTATGGATTTTGTCATACCATGCACGTGGAGCTTGCTTGAGACCATACGAGACTTTATGCAAGCAACAAACCATATGCTCTTTCCCTTTCATAGCAAATCTAGGAGGTTGCTTCACATAAACCTCTTCTTGCAAATCACCATTCAAGAAGGCTGTTTTTATGTCTAACTGATGCACTTTCCAACCTCGATGGACAACCAATGCAACCACGGTACAAATGGTAGTCATGCATGAAGTAGGTGCAAAAGTTTCCTCATAGTCAATGCCATATTGTTGCACATATCCTTTGCTAATCAATCTAGCTTTGTAGCAATCAATGCTACCATTAGATTTTCTCTTAAGTTTGTAAACCCACTTTGTACCAATGACATTCTTTCCTTTTGGCAATTCACATAACTCCCAGGTACCATTCCTATGTATGGAATCCATTTTTGATTGCATAGCACTCATCCATTGTGGATCTTCACATGCATCTTCAAAAGAAAGTGGCTCTTCATTACATGCTATAGCAATAAGAGAATAATCCACAAAATTACTTGATGCATGTTGAGAGCTTGATCTTGTTCTACCAAGTAAAGGTGCACTCAATTTGCTATCTTGCAAAGTTTGTTTCAGCCACTTTGGCATAGTTTGTGCACTCTTGATAGACATGCATTCATTATGTAAAACATCTTCAATATGTACATCATGCGTGGGCTGAATTTCATGCTCATTTTCAGCCATATTTTGATGCAAATGTGCAACCATATGTGGCTGGAAATTTCCAGCAGTTTGGACATTTTTTGGCTGAAATTTTCAGCCATGTTTGGCTGGAAATTCTCTGCATTTTCAGCCCTATTTGGCTGGAATTTTTCAGCCCTTTGAGCCTCAGTTGGATGGTCTACATGGCCATAGTCAAACACACCATTTTGGAACAAAGGCATGAGTGTATCGAACACATCTTGTGAGCTAATTGCTGGCTGTTTTTTGCATTCAAGTAGAGGGAAAACTAATTTTTCAGCAAATTCCACATCTTAACTCACAATAATTGTGTTCGTCAATGGATGATAAAAACAATATCCCTTACTTTCAGCACTATAACCAACAAATATACATTTCTTTGCCTTGTCATCAAGTTTGTGATGTTGTTGTGATGCCGCAAGCGTATATGCCAAACAACCAAACACATGCATATGACTAACCATATGCTTATGAATATTCCAAGCCTCATAAGGAGTGATGACTCTCAATGCTTTTGTAGGGCAATGATTCAACACATAGTTTGCACACATGACCGCTTCCATCCAAAACTTATCAAGAAGGTGCTTTCCTTTAACCATACATTGTGCCATTTCAAGTAGAGTTCTATTTTTATGCTCGACAACACCATTTTTCTGAGGTGTATATGGCACCATACATTGGTGTGAAATACCTCTTTCACGAAGAAAAGCATCAAACTCATGTGATGTATTCGCCACCACGATCCGTGCATAGACTCAAAAGCTTTTGTGAAGAAAAAATTTCAGCCATAGCTAAAAATGCTTTGAAGCAAGAAAATACCTCATTCTTTGCTTTCATAGGATACACCCATGTATGGCGAGTATCATCATCCATGAAGATAACAAAATACACATGCTTCCAAAAAGATGGAGTCTTGACGGGACCACATACATCAATATGAACAAGCTGCAATTTTCTTGTAGTGTGTGTATGACTATCTTTTGGAAAAGAAGCACGATGCATTTTTCCAAGAATGCAACCTTCACATGCATGCTTTTCAATAGAATCAAGTGTAGGCAAGCCAATAACCATGTCCTTCTTTTGCAAGTAAAGCAAACTATTGAAGTTTAAATGACCAAAACGAGCATGCAAAAGCTCCATTTCAGCCATGGAAGAAGTATGAGCAAACAAGGCATTTGAGGCAGCCCTCTTGTATGTATCCATGCGATACAAGCCATTAAATAATGTACTGGACATCACGATAACATTGCCATTGCTGAAATCATGAACCATACACTTATCATCAACAAAGTGTACATGAAGTTCAGCTTTGGCAATCAACGAAACTGAAATTAAGTCCTTCTTGATACCAGGCACATACAATGCATTTTTAAAGAGAATCACACCTCCATTTGCAACCGTAAGCTCAATTTCTCCTACTTCAATGATAGGATAAGAGGCATTGTTTGCACACACCACATGTCCTCCTTTGGGTGCATCTTTCAAAGAGGCAAAAAATCTTTTGCATGATGTTATGTGCTTTGAAGCACCACTATCAAAGAACCAATCTGAATCAGCCTCACTCACAACCATACATTTAGAATGCAAAGAAGCATCATAATGACATGTAACAACACATGCCCAAAATCTTGAGCCATGTTAGTTGAAAATTCTGTGACAATTAATTGTGAACAAAGAACGATCACTTTAAAGCTAGATGATGAATCTATTCATATTCTAGGTGATACCTATAATCCTAAACCTATTCTTATTTCTGCTATGCAGATAATTAACGGTATACGTGATGGCTGTAAAACATTTGTAGTGTATGTGAACAATCTACATGAGGAAGGTAATGATGAAGGTATTCCAGATTATGTAGAAAATCTCTTGAAAGAATATGCCGATGTATTTCTAGAAGACTTGCCTGGCATACCTCCACCTAGGCAGATTGACCATGCCATTGACCTATATCCAGGGAGTGAACCATATTCTAGAGCACCCTATAGATTTAACATCAATGAATTAAAGGAGCTTTATTCAATTAGATGATCTTTTGAAGAAAGACTTGATAAGACCGAGTGTCTCACCTTGGGGTGCACCTGTTTTATTTCAAAAGAAGAAGGACGACTCTTATAGATAATGTGTTGACCATAGGGGGTTGAATAAAAGAACAATTAAGAATAAGTACCCACTTCCTCATATAGATGACTTATTAGGTCAATTAAGTGGAGCGACTGTATTCACTAAGATTGACTTAAGATCTGGATGGCAATATTTGCATCTCTTCTTCTTTTGCAAATCATCATCATTAGAGGAATGAGTGGAAGAGGAAGGTTGAGGCTTTGGTTTTGGTGAACCCAAAGCTGAACCATACTTGCTTTTCCCCTTTTGTGAGATAGCAAGTGCTTGCGTTCCCTCAATCAAACCACTCCTATTCACTCTAGATTGCTCTTCTTGCAAAAGAAGAGACACAACCTCATCAAATGCATACATATTAGGATTTCCTTTTGCAACCAAACGGAGTGTAGTGGCAAAGCTTTGAAAAGATTTTGGTAATCCTTTCAACAATGTAGAAATGAGTGATGCATCTGGAATGATCTCATCTATGTTTTCCAATTGCTCTTTCAAGTCCTTGATGCGTGTCACATACAGATCCACCGACTCATTTTCAGCCATACATACATCCTCAAGTTTCTTCCTCAAGTATGCAACACGTGCTTCATTACACACAGCATACAAAGAAGCAAGAGTGTCCCATGCCTGTCTCAATGTAGAACATGACCGAATGTGTGGAACTATATGACGCTTCACTGAAAGGGCAATCAAAGCATGAGCTTGAGCATCTTTTCCATCCCATCTAAGTTGCTCCTGTGTAGGTGGAGAAGGAGAAACCACTGTACTCGAAGAAGAAGCTCCATCTGTGACAGTAGACAATGAAGTAGAAGAACCTGTAGGTCTTCGATCTACATCTGCCACTATGTTCCAAAGTTGTTTAGAAACAAGAACATGCTTCATCATGTAAGACCACATCGGATAGTTGGTCCCATCAAGATTATCTTCAGCTTGAAGCATGCCAAAAAGTTATTGTTGCCTTCCATTTCACTAAAGAACAAGAATGTGACAAAATCTTCACTTCGGTGAAAGCTAAAATGAATGCTGAAATTTCAACTCACAAACCGTCACTCTGATGGAAATTTTGAGTGCATGAATGGCTTTGAAATGGGGGTAAAACCCTCGGGCACCTAGTGGAAATGTTTCTTGGCTGCTGAAATTCACAGTTCTATGCTTCGAAGCCGATTTGCACTGTTAAAAGTGCGCACACGCCGCAACGCGAAAAACTAAAACTTGAGAAGGAGTTGAACCTGCTCTGATACCACTGTTGGGTGTGTGTAGAAGTACGAGAGACACACGAGAAGCACACACAAAGAGCAAAAACGCAGCAAGACACATGGAGAAGACGATGGCTGGAATAGCTCTGTCTATTGACGATGAACTGAATTGAAGTAAGAGCTGAATAATATCCCTAAGTACAAAGTACCACCACATATGAGTGAATCATGTATGTGGTAACATGGGGAAAAAACCTCTAGCCAGCACTAAATGTAAAAAGTGCCCATGTATAGGGAAAAGGTTCATATCAAAGCTACTTGAGGAACACATAGGTGTAACACCTTCGTCATCATCACCATGTCCATCTTCTTCCATCTTCATCTTTATAGAACTTTTTCATTTTTCACTATATATTCCACATTTTCACCTCATTTTTCATTCGTGGGTGTGCAAGAAGCAGAGAGAGAGAGAGAGAGAGAGAGAGAGAGAGAGAGAGAGAGAGAGAGAGAGAGAGAGAGAGAGTGCTTGTGTGTGCAAGTTTCTATGATTTTCATGACCCTAAGCTCGATGCGCAGGCCTCGGGGTTGAAATTCAAAGTCCCTGCCAAAAATCTCAAAAAATCACGATTCTGTGAAAAAATCAAATTTTTTGAAAATTACAATTTTCTTAATTTCGGAATTTCTCGCCTAAAAAGATTTCTAAAAAAGAACACGAATATGAGATCATTCTCAGAATCGCGATTCTTAGGTTGTGCTCAAAATTGTGATTCTCTAAGTTTCTCAAAAACATGATTCTCTGGTCATTCTTAGAATGATGATCTTTTGGCAATTTTCAAAAGACACGATTTTCAGGTCAAAAACTTGACTTTAACAAAACACGATTTTTAGTCAAAATCATGATTTTCAAGTAAAAAACATGATTTTGACAAAACACGACATTGAATCAAAATCGTGATTTTCAGGTAAAAAACACAATTTTGACAAAACATGATTTTCAATCAAAATTACAAACTTCGGGTCATTTTTAAAATCGTGATTTTTAGGGTGTCTCAAAAACATGATTCTCTATCAGGATCGCGTTTTTCACAATTCTCTGTCAGGATTGCATTTTTCAAGATTCTCTATTAGGATCACATTTTTTTCGGGATTGCTCAGCATCGCGATTTTGAGGTCAGGATCGTGATTTTTTAAGGTGTCTTAGCATCGTGATTTTCACTCAAAATTGTGGTTTTGGGTTTGTTCAGGATCGCAAGTCTTAGAGAAAACTGTGGTTTTCAAAGTTGCTCAGGATCACGATTTTCAATCAAAATTGTGATTTTTTTCATTGCATCTTGTTTCTATGTTTTGACCCCCAGGAGCTTGAGTTGACATAAGTTTTTCATCAAAAATCCATTTTTTGAGCTCTATAGCTCGTTGGAAAGTGGGATTGGAAAGCCTAAGGGGCTCCAAAGGATTTTGAGCAGTATAAAGGGGAAATTTGGGACTCATAACCAAGGCATATGAACCTCAGATCTGGCAGACATTTAGGCAAGGATAGATAAAGCATTAGATCTTCTGAGGCTAGTGTCAACCATACAACTAGGTCATGGGCACAACAGCTTAGTGGTTATCCCTCCGGGCTAAGTTTGGACACAAGTGATTTAGAAATGTCCTTTAGTTATAGTTGACAGGTATAAGGCTAGGCTTGTTGCAAAGGGATATGCACAGGAAAAAGGCATTGATTTTGATGAGACCTTTGCACCTACATGCCATATGACTACTGTTCAGAGCATTTGTGCACTTGCAGCCCATCATGGTTGGAATGTACATCAGTTGGACATTAAAACTGCATTTCTGAATGGTGACTTGCATGAAGAAGTGTATGTTTTTCAGCCCCGTGGCTTTGTGCGGAAAGGGCATGAAAACTAGGTGTGCAGGTTAAAGAAGGCATTATATGGTTTAAAGCAAGCACCACGTGCTTGGTATGAGAAGATACATGCCTATCTGATTGCACATGGTTTTGAGAACAGTCCAACTGAAAGCACCTTATATGTTAAAGCGTGCTAATGATGTGCTTCTGATCATTGTTGTCTATGGTAATGACATGCTCCTCACTGGTCCTATTAAGAAGCATATTCCTGATTTTAAGGCTGATTTGCATGCCTCATTTGAGATGTCTAATTTGGGGCATTTGCATCACTATTTGGGCATTCAGTTTATGCAAGTTGATGGTGGAATGACTTTGTGTCAAACGAAATATATTGACACATTATTGCAGCATTTTGGCCTTGAAGACTGTAAGCCTATTGCCACTCCTATGGAGACAAGTTTATGTTTGAGTCTTCATGATGCTGGAGATGCATTTGATGTTGTTCTCTATCAGCAGGCTGTTGGATGCTTGATTTACTTATGCATTACTCGGCCAGATATTCAGTTTGCTATCTCACAGATGAGCAGGTTTATGCATTGCCCAGGAGTCAAGCATTGGCAGGTAGTTAAACACACTTTCACTATTTGAGTGGTACTCGACTACTTGGGTTGTTTTATCCCAAGGGGGGATCACTACCGCCAGATTTGCATGCTTTCTCTCACTCTGATTGGGCTGGTTGCTATGACACTCGTGTGTCCACTAGTGGCTTTTGCTTCATGCTTGGTAGCTCATGTATATCTTGGTTGAGTAAGAAGCAGCCTATTATGGTCACTTCCAGTTGTGAGGCTGAGTATAGGGCAGCTTTCACATTGACTGTTGAGTGTGTGTGGCTCAGACGACTTATGGCTGATTTGGGTGTCGGTCAGACTTGTGCCACCACCATCTTCACTGACAGTCAGAGTGCATTGGCAGTTGCGAGGAACTCTGTGTTTCATGCTCGCACTAAGCACATTGAGGTGCATTATCACTATGTCAGGGAGAGGTTCTCTGCTGGGGAGATCAACTTGGCATATGTTCCCATGCAGGAGAACATTGCAGATCTTTTCATGAAGGCTTTGCCTAGGGAGAAGTTTGAAGCTTTCCGCAAAGCTTTGGGCTTACTTCCTTTTGTGGAGTGATTTCCACATAGCTTGGCACTTCCTTATACATGAGTGCCAGCTCCTTGTTCACTGCATCACTCCCAGGGGGGATTTGTTGATATATTTAGGTAGTGATGTGTGTGAACACACTAGGATTATCGGGGCACTTTTTTCCCTCTTTAGGAGGTTTTTTTCCCCCCGGCTTGTATATACGCCTATTGCCCTAATGGGCCACTTATCTTTGTACATTCTCTAGTAATACATTTAGTATTGTGTGTTGTGTTCCAAGCTTCTTCTTCTTCCTTGTGTTGTTCACGTGCTTCCGCAGACATCTAACTCCAACAGAGCATAAGTGGAATGGCCACAAGTTGTCGTCTAGAATATTTGATCTAGAACACTAAGGTGAGATGAGGCTACGAGTGGCAGTGGGCATCTATGCTGCCAAGAAAAGTCAAAAGGCATACTTTGATGCACTCATCAAGGATAAAGGATTGAAAGAGGGAGACCTAGTGTTGGTTCACACACTAAAGTAGCATGCTCATAAATTGGAAAAAAGAGGATATGGACCCATGATCATTAATAGAATTTCCACTAGCAGTGTGGTTCAATTGGCCACTCTGGAAGGTGACATCTTGCCAAGCTACATTAGTGGATTTTGAGTCAAGCTATACCAAGAACCTCTTACAGAGGATATGCTCATGATACTCAACACTGTTAAGAGGAGAAAAACAGAAGAGTTAAGGGTTAGAGAGGAAGCATAGGCAAAGGCTAGAGAGCTCATTAGGAGAAATAAGTTAAGGCGAAAAGGCCTAGATGTTAATCTTAATGCCCCAAGATATCACATGGCCATGTGCCAAACATCGGGTGTGATTGCTTCTCGAATAGTCAACTGACGTCCCTTTGTGACCATAGAGATAGGACAATGAAAAAGTGTAAGTACTGTGAGAGCATCGATTGACTCACGTGCAACAACTAATGCAGTTCAACTTTCATACTACCAAGACCTGCAATTGAACACCAATCCCATAGAAGCCTATCTCATAGTATTGGGAGGTATGGAGACCCCTTGTTTGGGAGGGGTGGAACTTCTCATCTACCTTCAAGATGTTCCAATGATAGTCAAAATGCTCGTGTGTCAAGATGAGGACCTTACAGAACCACTTGTCTTGGGTCACAATTGGATCTATGACCATGTAGTCAACCTAAACCTAAGAAGTCAACTGCTTCAAGTTTGGGTACATGAACAATGCATTACAATAGAATTAGAGAACTACATGCTTACAAATCCAGGTGTCATACATTCTTTTAGTTCTTCTAAGACTAATCCTCGAGAAGAAGATGTTGAGTGTGTTGACAACTCTATGATGCAAAAGGACTCAATCCTAGAAGAACATGCTCAAACACACGTGGATCTATCTTCTTTTGCAAAGTTTAATGGGATCACAATAGTTCAACCACAAAGGCAAGCAAAACAACACAAGACAACCACTATATCAATTATACAAACAACAGTCAAGAAGAAAGGAGTTCCGGGCATGAAACCGATTTGGATACGAAAGGGAGAGCAACCACCGGCTTTGCCACACCAATTCCCATCTAGGCAAGCCAATGAGGCAAGACTACAATCAAAGCAATAGGGACCAACACAACCACAACATATCCAAAAATTTTGGGTGCCTAAGAAATTAGCTATCGCTCAACAAGGGCAATCACACATGTGGGTACCCAAGAAGCTCTTACATCCACAAAACTCTATGCTTTCCCACACAAGAAAAGTCTCAACAAGGAACTCCAGCAGATGTAAGGGTCAGAACCAAACATAGAAATCCAACAAAGATCAACTCACCTCTTTGGCAAAAGCAAGAAGATATGTAACAAAGGTATGGGTTTGGAAGCCAAAAGCACCAGTCGCCCCCATCAAACCATAAAGCCAACCACGTGGGATACCAAATTTACGAAACCATCCAAAGATGAAGAAGCCCAAGGTGATCTCTAAAAAGTTGAATATGGTTCTCAAATGGATCCGTGTAAGGAGGAATGATTAGTTGTCATCACGAGATCCAATGGATACCTCTACATACAGTTTGCATCAACATCTCCAAGTAACATCAAAAACCTCGACGAGCAACAACCATGTACCCTTGACATAACCCTGTCTTTTGCACCATTTAGGTCATGCACTTCAACAAATGAAGAACCAGATAACCAAACCTGCTACAATTGGAAGATAGAAAGCTCTTGTTCACACAGGATGGACACTACCTCTCAAGGTACTACATGGAACAACCACTCCAACAAGGGTCTATCACGAATGAAAAACTTGAGAGGGGGGGAGTGTTGGCACTCAAGCTCAAGCACAAGGCAAAGGAATGCTTCAAAGAAGTGGACACGTAAGAAGAGGGAGCATGTAGGGAGCTCCAAGAAGCACACATCAAATTTTTACAAGAAATCCCAAAAAAAATAGTGATTTTGATCACTAAAACCATTGTAAATATCATTTCACCTTTTTGCAACTCAATTTTGTTGAAACCGAGGAGTCCTCGAGCTTGAGAAGTATTAGAAGTATCTACCTACCAATTTTCATAATTTTTAGAGCTTGTTTGAGCCCTCAAATAAGCCCTTGAACCTTATTTTTAACTAGGCTAGACACTAGGTCTGGACAGGGCAAAACTAGTCCAAAAACTATAAAAAGAGCTAGAAAGCTCATTTTTGAGGTTGTCTTGTTAGAGATTGAAGCTTTGTAAGAGAGTTCGTTTGTAATAGAAGCTTTCCATTGTTCCTCTCTTTGCTCTTACCGTGTATGTGTGTGTGTGTGTATGTATGTGCATGCTTATGTGTCTTCACTCACGCATTTGTGCCTTCACTCACTCATGGTCTTCATACCAGTCCTCAGATCTCCGTGGATTGAAAAGTAAAGGAGGTGGTGCTTATGCTTGAGCTACACTCTCTTTTCTATTGACCCTTGTAACACTCCCCCCTCTCTAGCATATGTCATCCCTGATAGACCTCTGTTGTGGAGGGTGATCGATGTAATATTGAAGGACATTGATAGCCAACTCATGTTCATAGAGCCTTAATCCTTTTGCCATATCAAATTTCAATGCATCCCAATTGATGGCATTGGGGATATTTGGCTATGGCGTTGTGCAATACTTTGAATACATGGCCTGCTCACATGCAAATAAGTGAAGTGTGATACTCCCAAAACTCTATCGTGAAATATCTTCAAACATTTGTTTCTAATAGGCTGGGAGGTATTTAATGTGGGCATGCCAATCATAAGCTACTCTAATACTTGGGGTCATGCGCATGTTGTACATCAAATCATAATTTCCATTGGTAAAGCCTGGGAGAGTGACTTGCAGTGCCTATGTATTGCAAAAAGTTTTGAAGACAATTTGCATCATATCCAGAATCTTCAGCATCATCTGTGCGAGGACATCTCGCTTCAACCTAGGTGTTGAGCCACTCTCTGCATTATGCATTATTCTATACTTTGATTGCAAAGGCTTTCCGTGATTTGCACCTTGGAATTGGTCCATAGCATGGATTGTAAAGAAAATGTAAAGATGCATTGTTCCAAGTGTGCAACATTTTTGGGTAAGTTTCAAGGAGGGTTTTCCACCACGTCCATTGAAAGATAGCACTGTTGCATGCTATCGATGGTAAGTCCTCTAGCTGGAAATGTGTAGCGAATGTGGGTGTCTTCCTCATGAATCTCTAAATTTTTGCATTATAAAAAACCAGAATTATGAAATATGGCCTATACTAGAGTTCAAAGGTCATGATGATCCGCTTATATGCCAAATGCTAGAAGTATGCGGATTGTAGCACCATTTCTTCTATTACCCTCATGGCCTGATTCTACACTAGGGTGTGATCTTCATGGGTTCTTCCAATGTCTTCCACTTGCTGTAATCGGGGGGCATAAAGCTTGAAATGTATCTAGGCCTTCTACTGTTATCCATCCACTAGGAACTGGTTGAGGTTCGTAGTCATCTTCAAAAGTTTGCTCCACTAGAATGGAGACTATTTCTTCTTCTACTGGGGCATCAGGTGGGAATGGTATTCTTTTGTATTGTAATAGCCTTGTTTGGAGTTCTTTAACTTGTTTTTGTAGTTGCAATAGCGCAGTTAAGTCAATAACAACTAAAGAGGTTGATATTGTGGCATCCGGGGCAGCTATAATGTCTCACTATCTTTGTTGTTGGAGTTGATTCATTTCCTCTTATAATTTGTCATGGAAGGATGGCGTAATCTTCTAGAATAATTTTGATTTTCTCAAGGGGGCAAGGCTTGAAACTTTGATGGACTTATGGTTGTCCCTGGTGCATTCTCTATGGATTAAACTAAATTTTCTTGATTTTCTAGTTGCAACCATTGATTTTCCTCTTGAGCAGCCGCAAGATGTCTCCGTAGTAGCGCCATCTTACACTGGATTTTAGAGTTGCGCTTCATTTGTGTGCAAAGCTACTCTTCAAGAACATGAAACTGATCTTGAAGACTCTCATTGTTTGCTTCGAGTATTGCGATGCCATTTTGTAACTCCTCAAAGTGATTTTGTAGTGTGTTGTTTCTTGTTTGGAGCAAGTGGTACTCTGTACGAAGGAGCATCATACATTGAATCATAGCATTAAATGCATTATCTACACATGAGGATGCAGTTTTTACATTGGTTGATGCAAGGGAAAGGAATGGGGAGTGTGGATGTTGTGTCTAACATAGAGCTGAGTGCAGGTGAAGTTGGTGGTAAGGAAATGGGTGATGGTCGAATCGTGGGGGGATGGGGAGGTGTTGTGGGTGGTGAGATGTCCATGTTTGTATGACATGGAAGTGTATGTGGTATCTACCATGTACATCAGAACGGTAGGTGGAGTGCGTATTGTGGTGTTGAATAGTGGTGTTGTGGGTGCTGAAAACAAAAACGGTGGGAAGGGTCGAGAGAAGGATGAGGAGATCTTAGACCAATAAGAGTGAAGGGTTTGCTTAATAGCTGGGATGGAGATTGAAAAGTGAGAGGTTGGGGGTGGGATCAACATGGGAACATCTTCGGATATAGACAAACCTAGAAAAAGGGATCTAAAGTCTGAGTGTCCTATCACAAAGATTGTGGAAACTGGATGTCCCAAGGCAGGGTCGATCACAGAATTGGTTGGTTGGGTGGTGGTATAATACAATGGGTTGTCGAATGAAGAAAATAGGGATGACGTAGAGGTCAGGCTACAGAAGATGAAGGTTTGCTCTTGGATATCAATAGTAGGGATAACATTGACCACCTTTGTTTGAGGGGATGATGGTGGGGGCATTGGGGGTAGTGGTTTTGTTGTATCTTCATGGGTGACAACTGTTTCATGGAGGGGAGTTCCCAGCAGCTGCCTTGGTGGACTCAACCTGGTAGTGTCAGTGGATTGGAAAGTTTTCTCATCGCGGGTAGTGGAAACTGTTGTGGTAATCATCTCAATTCATTCGGTTGTTGTAGTAATTGCTTCCATAGCACTGATGGGAATCTGAATGTTCTTCTCTTACCTTTGTTGTGTTTGTATCCTATGTGGGACATATTGGGGACGAGAAGTGTGCAGAGTGTAGCATATAGCTTCCACTACACCACAAGTTTATGAGAGGAGTTGTAGGGTTTTGCTGAAGTGAGAATCTACACTAGCCTCTTCCAATAACTGGGCCATGAGTACTCTACTGCTCTCTTCAGAAAGCAATTTTTGGGGTCACACTCTTTCCATTGTTTGGTATAATATGAAGAGTTGTGTAGTATAAGCTAGAGCTTTGGTAACTTCTTCTTCTTCTTCTTCTTCTTCTTCACCCTCTGGTCGTTCTAATTGTTGAGATAGGGTCCTTTTTCGATCGTCTTCCCAGTGTACATGACGGCATTGTGTTGATTTTCTGCTTCTTTGTGCTGAGGTGCCATGTCCTTCTACATAAAAAAAGAGCACTACATCTGATAGTCTGCAAAAAAGATTCAAAATCGAAGGTGCTCATTCCCTCGATATCTCCAATGGTACCGAATTCAAACTCCAAAGGCACAGGGGGAGCATCTTGCAATGTGTATCTAGACTCAGATTGGGGAATTCGAATCATAAAGGGAGGCACTGTGGCTTCCCCTCTTGGTGAGACCTCCGAGGTCATGACCGCTTCTCTTTGGTTGGAAACATGGAATCGTGCCTCTCATTTGTTTAGGTTGGTGGGCAGAAGCCCGATGTCCTTTAAAGGGTTGTAGTTGTGACTAGGTCAGTGTGCACTTGATGGGAACATCATATGATAAACATATGTAAATGATGCACATAATAGCACATCATCCATTTACCACTAGTTTCCTAGAACATCTTTTATTAGCTTCATATAACTACTCTATAATCCACATAGGAAGCTTAATGGTTAGTGAGCCTGTCTCTACCAGATAAAGACTAAACCGTATTCTTTTGTGTGGCTGAGTGAATCTATCTTGTCCTGGAAAGTGTTGCATGCATAGTCTAAGATGGATGGAAACATTAGGTGTAAGTGCTACCATATCCTTTAACTTCAATAGATTTTTATTCTTCATGTTGTCAGGTATCAAAGCATCTTTCTTTGAGGGTACATGCATCTCTTACCAATTCCAAGGCGATTTTGAACTTTTTCAATGTGTTGTTGTGCAATAAAGATGGAATGACAAAGGTTCTAGGCCGGTCTTTTATGTCACTTGCTTGTAATGTAGATACCAAATAGTAGCAGCGTAGAAAATCAAGTTTGGGTAAGGGGCCCTTAAAGTAGTCAGGCAACCTTGAATGTTGCCAGATTGTTTATAGTTTGGGTGTGTTCTGGAGAGTCTCAAACTCTCTTGAAAAGAATTGAAGACATCCACGTACATTGTCGTACTCGCACTTCGACTCCGATATGTATGCCGCTTCTCCTAACGGCCATGGCATGCCATTGAACCAATGAGAGTTTGCACTAACTCTTTTTGTCAATCCTATTGGAGGATCCTATATGGGTATTTGTTGTAGTCGACATAATTTGATACATGACTTGATTGGTGGCACTTCAATAGGCAAACTTTCCATGTCGATTGCTGACTGATTTGTCCTTGCCTACAAATTGGTGCTCGTTGTATCAGCCATGATGCTAGTAGTATTGTTTTTCCTTGAATCTACTAGAAAATGAAATCATATTAGCATTGCAATAAAAACATGATGATACTTTATCTCCTTTACAATACCAACATGATACCTGAGGTGGTTACGGAGTTAATGAGTGAGGTCTTCCTTGTGTTTTTGAGTATTGGTTAGTAGGTTAGTGATTTTTTACCTAGATGCATACTTTGGATGTGCACTACACTCAAAATGCATCTACTTTGGTGCAAATTGACTTACAAAATCGGGCCAAGGGGTTTGATACAAGGTTTAATTCTCCAAACTTTTAGCGTGGGATTATAGCTTTTGGTAGTGATGACTTTTATATGTTGCAGGAATAGATCATCTTGGATTTGGGACTTTTTGGGAAGTATGCCTTTTGTCTTTTCTTGGCTATGTATATTCCTACAGCTTCCCTTAATCTTGTTTCACCTAATTGTTCCATATCAAAGATTCTAGAAAAGAGCTCATGGCTGGTCCATTGATGCTCTTGTCCTACTCTTAATGTAGGGATCAAGAAATCTAGTGGCAATACTGCATTCTAGTTGAATACCATATGAAAGGAAGTGGCTTGTAGTACTATTTTATAGGCAACTTGATATGCCCAAATAGCATGGTGTAGTTGTTTATCCCAATCAGAGTGTTTATTATTCATCGATTTTGTCAATTGTGTGGGCACATATGCCAAACTGATCTCTCCAGTAGAGAACCTCTCCTTGAACTAATGATAATGCACTTGAATGTGTTTTGTGTGAGCATGGAACACATGGTTCCTCACAACTGCCAATGTGCTCTAACTATCAGTGAAGCTGGTGGTGGTAGAAGACTTATCAACACCCAAATCAGCCAAAAGGCATCTAACCCACACATACTCAATAGTCGCTAGGAAAGCTTTCCTATAGTCAGCCTCACAACGAGAAGTGGCCACAATAGGCTACTTTTTGCTCAACCAAGATATGCATGATCTATCAAGCATGAAGCAAAAACCACTAGTGGACACATGAGTGTCATAACAACCAACCCAGTCACAATTAAAAAAAAGCATGTAAATCTGGCACTCATGATCCCCCCCTTGGGATAAAACAAACCAAGTAGCCGGGTACATATCAAGTAGAGAAATATGAGCTTAACCATCTATCAATGCTTGACACCTAGACAATTCATAAACATGCTCATCTGTGAGGCAACAAACTTAATATCAAGCCGAGTTATGCATAAGTAAACCAAGCATCCAACAACTTGCTAATAGAGAACAACATCAAATGCATCTCTAGCATCATGAAGATTCAATGGTAAACATGTTTCCATAAGAGTGGAAATAGGTTTGCAATCTTCAAAGCCAAAACATTGCAATAAATGTGTCAATATATTTTGTTTGACACAAAGCTATTCCACCATCAACTTGCACAAACTGAATGCCCAAATAACGATGAAAATGCACCAAATTTGACATCCAAAATGAGGCATGATGTTACAAGGGTAAAAAAAAGAGATCCAAAGAAAGGAGCTAGAACGAGCAAGGAGATGGAAATAGTATGCAGATCCGACAAAGAATAGGCCTAATCATCTTTTCATAAATTATTTTCAACCAAAAGTGATTTTCATTACTACACCAACATTGTAAATACCATTATTTATAGTTCCAACTCCATCTTGTACAAGCCGAGGAGTCCTCAAGCTCGAGGAGTATTAGAAGTACCTAAGTATCAATTTTCATAATTTTTAGACTCCGTTTGAGCCCTCAAATAAGCCCTGCAACATACTTTTTAATTAGGCTAGACACTAGGTCTAGATAGGGCCAAAGCTAGTCAAAAACTATAAAAAGGGCTAGAGAGCTCATTTTTGAGGTTACCTTGTTAGAGATTAAAGCTTTTGTAAAAGAGATCTTTCATAATTGAAAGCACTCCATTGTTCCTCTCTTTGTTCTTGCCTTGTGTGTGTGTGTGTATGTATGTGTGTGCATGCTAGTGTGCTTCTCACTCACACACACTTGTGCCTTCACTTGCTCATGGTCGTCATACCAGTCCTTACATCTCCACCGATTGGCATTTATGAGGTGGATCTCCTCATGTTGGTACTCACCCTTGTGCTAGAGTGACATCAAATGTGGCATCATTGTTGGGGAGAGAGCTTCAAGGACGAGAGGTGTGAGACATAGAGTTGTGACATTCGAGTGGTAGGTAAGTTCCTTACTTTTCATTATTTTTTCTTACTTTGTTCATCATCATCATCATCATTCTCACCATCTCCCACCTCCATCTCCATCCTTGCTGAGTTTTCAGGTTTTTGGTCATATTCTCTTCCCCACCTCATTCCCCTCATTCCATGTGAGAGAGAGCTATTGTGCATTTGAATTTTGTGTGTTTTTTAGGATTTCTTGCCGGTTTCAGCTATACCATCATCTCCAGCACCTTGTGTAGGTATGAGAAACCTCTATATAGGTCCTGAGACAACGACCTCTATCTATCATGATAGATAGAGAAAGTTGGTATTTCTTGTTTTCATGCATGACATGATAAATCGCACCACTAGAGCATTCCAAATTACTAGAAACATCTCAAAAATTTGCATTTTTTTGGTCTATCATGATAGACCAAAACCACAATTGACACTGTCTATCATGAGAGACGCCCATCTATCATGACATACATCCATCTATCAAGACAGACAGGACCCCACAATAGAAGATAAACACCATCTATCATGGCAGACACCTATCTATTGTGACAGACATGCATCTATCATGACATAGAGGACCCCATGATAGATGATAGACACCATCTATCATGATAGACACGGGTCTATCACGATAGACCAAAACTACGATAGACATCGTCTATGACGATAGACCAAAACCACGATAGATATCATCTATCACCATACACAACTTTCTATCATGATAGACACCCATCTATCGTGATAGACAGGACCCCATGATAGATGATAGACATCGTATATTGCAACTAATACCCATCTATCACAACAAACACACATCCATCATGACAAATAGGTCTATCACGACAGACACCCTCTATCGCATAGACAACCAATTTTTACAAAAAATTAAGATGTTAACTTTTTGGAAAATTAGGGCTAAAATTTGGCATTTTTGAAGCTTATTTACCTACAGCATTAAGGAGGCCTTAGAAAAATACACAAATATCTTGAGAGATCTTGTTTTCTTGTTTGAACCCCTAGAACCCTAAACCAACATAAATTTTTCATACAAAATCCATTTTTGAGATCTAGAGTGCGTTGGAATTTGAAGTTGATCCTAAAGTGGGAATAGGAAACCTAGGGAGGTGTTTACAAAGGAGGAAAAGGGGTCTTTAAAAATGTCTGAATCAATTTTTTTGTTAGTTGAGGTTAAAACGTTGAGCTAAACTTCGAACTTTTACAGGATCATTAAGAGCTCTTAGAGAGACCAAAGCAAGGTTCCAATATGTACAAGCTTGGGAATGTGTGCCTTGGGCATACAAGTGAAACAAGGAGAAGTGACTTGAGGTTGGAAGATCTCTCAACCCCCTCAATCAGTTTTTAGCATAGGATAAATGCAATTAGTGGTTTTGATTGATTAGGAGCACGATAGGAACACTCAAGTTCTAAGAGCTATTAAATTCTCAAGTTTAAGAATATGTTAATTGCAATCAAGGGACAACTTAAGGGCAAATAATTTAACGTGATTGGGTGAAGAACATCAAGTATGGCAAACCTAAGTGCTCCTAATGACACATGCTTTAAAACAAGGAAATACATACTAAAGAAATTAAAAGGAACAAGTGATTGATATCAAGGAATCAACAACATGGTTGTATAAGGGTCATTGGGCTAATCAATGGGGCATATGAACCTTAGATCAAGTAGACACTTAGGGAGAGATTGAAAAAGTATTAGATCATCGAGGCTAGTGTCAACCATACAGCTAGGTCATGGGCCCAACAACTTAGTGATTATCCCTTCATAATTAGTTAAAAAACGAGTGATTCTGAGATTTCCCTTAACATGGAACACCCAATAGGTAGTGAAAGCATAACCTATTTACAAACCCCAGAAGGTCCCTATAAGATGCAATTGGAATACATTAGGGACCAACCAATTAGGTGCACACATCTATGAGGATGCTCTGAGATAATGAGTTGTCCAAGTCAAAAATCCTGATCAACCCTTCGGACTTGAACACCCAGTGGTTAAATTCAAAGATGGATCATGTACTGATAAGCAAAGAACCATGTATGTGGTTATGTGCTTACCAGACAAGACAGATGAGTTCAAAAATGTCATTCTTGAGAATGCGATAGGAGACCGAGAGCAAGGAGACCTAGGACAAGAACCCAAGACTCCTCGAGGCAAGTCTCTCTTAACTAGAGTGATTACTCCAAAGTGGGTTCCCCAAGACACCAAAAGTATAGAACTGTTCTTGAATAGAGAAAGAGAGGAGGATTTTTGGAGATTCAAGTCAGATCAACTTAGCAAAATTGGTGGAGTCGCCATTATGAGCTCAAAGATCCGGAGATTCCAGGCAAAGTTTTCTACCTAGATAACGTGTCTGAAAGAATGTTCTTGGTAACAGAGCTTGGTAGGCATGCATACACTTGGAAGGGCGAATTGATTTTCCCTCCACTAAGATATAATGTTTCCCATGGCCACCAAGGAGCAGGATCATCCCACACTCATGAAACCCAGAGGGAAAGAGCTAGAAAGAGACTTGAAGTGAGCTTTGCAAACCCCCTAGGAAGGGAGCATTTAGGATTAGATGTAGAGAGAACAGATAGGAGAGACATAGAAATCCTATACATCAAAGAGGCATGGATGAGTTTCCCTTGTGTGGGCCTAGAGAACACCCTAGAATCTTGAGGCCTACCCAACTCGTTAAATCCATGAAGAATTACTTCGATGGCAATGGAGATCTGTACGATCATGTATAAAAGTTTAGACAATTTTTGAGAGCTGAGAAAGTCCAGGACCTGTTCATTCAGTACAATGCCTTTGTTCTAACTCTTAAGAACACTACCTTGATGTGGTTTCAACCACTCACCAAGGTTAGTTCAAGAATATAGACCAGTTGCTAGAAACATTCATTACTGAGTTCTCCAAAAGTGGTATCAAACACAATACATCATCGCTAATACATAGTTTCAAGCAGACACCCCAGGAGATAGTTAGACTAGCAGGAAGATTTAAACAATACCTAGAGAGATGACCTATGTCAGAGCTACCCACAACAACCAAACAAGTGGCATTGTTCCTAGATGGTTTGTTAGGTACCAAATTGAGATCTTATGTGTACTTGAAAGACCATAGAGTGTGTATGCATGTGCATAGACATTGAGGATAATATAGTGGAGGAATTAGAGCTTTCAAAAATCTATAAAGATTCAGATAGCCATGCTAGCCTCACTTCCAAACAAGCTACATCTATTGAGGAACTCGTAGAAAAGGTAGCTCAGATGTTAGGAGTCTCTAGCAAGTAGACACCTAGATCTGCATCAGTGAAACAATGCTATACCTATGGAGGAGATCATATGGCTGATGTGTGCCCAATCATGGCTCAACCCTAAGTGAACCCAAATAGCCAATACTGCACCACACTGCACAAGATTTCCCATATAATAAGCA
This sequence comes from Ceratopteris richardii, assembly GCA_020310875.1. Taxonomy (NCBI): domain Eukaryota; kingdom Viridiplantae; phylum Streptophyta; class Polypodiopsida; order Polypodiales; family Pteridaceae; genus Ceratopteris; species Ceratopteris richardii. The sequence continues at coordinate 127,319,830 of CM035408.1, forward strand.
AGTGGTTAAGCAAAATTATCCACAACCCTATCCACAACAGGGGAGATACTAGAACCAATACCCACCACAACATTATGTTAGGCCCCAACAACCCTACCAGCCACCCTATCATGCTCAAAAAAGGCCTCAATCAATGTTAATTTAACAACCTCCACCTATAATTAATGTGATCCTAGTGAAGTATGCACCTGCTGAAGAAAATTTAAATAGAGCCTTAGTACGAGCATCACCGTTGATCTCAAAAAGTGACCCGAACAATGACAGTTCTTGAATCGGCTCACTTGGATAGTCCACCTGCCTATTATATGCAATCACCAAAACATAACGAGATTTACCCTTATGAAAATCCTAGCAAACCTAGTTGGGAGCCAGAATATGCTAATGTCATGTACATAATCCGAACTCTAGGCCCAAAACTAGATAGGTAAGACCCCCAACAACTAGAGGACCATGTTATAGATGCAAGGGAGATCACTTCATTCATGATTGCCCCATACCTGCACATATGCAGACCCAATCAGTGACAATTCAAGGTTTTTGTCTAGATTGTGGGAAGGAGCACCTCTTACGGGATTGTCCAAAGAACCCTAACAATGGGCCAAAGATCACTCCTATCAATATCATTGGATTAGTAGTAGATTCTACTAGAAGTGTAACTTCCACTACCCCAGTGCAAGTGGTCACTAGAGCTTAGGCATTACAACAAAACCAAGGCTTAGGCCAGGAAAAGAGTTCTAAGTGTAGTGAGACCGAGAGCCTAACTAAGAAAAGGGTAAGAGCTTGGAAGGAAAGCCATGAAATAATGAAGAGATAATGGTGGAGAAAGATGAGCGAACTTGAGGAAAGCTTAAGAGAAATGAAAACCAAGATAATCCAACTCGCATATGAAACACACTCAAAAAATTGACCATCCCCATCCATCCCAAACCCTCCCATTTCTTCACCACCACCTAGAGTAGGATCAGTCCAAGTAGATCCCACTCTCAAAGACCTAGACATGATGCTTAAAGCATATCAGGCTAGAATCCAAGGTCCAAATGTGATAGAGCATGAAAAGTGTTACCCTAGGGCTGAAATAGAGATTGAAAGAACAAAGCTTTGTGCAAAAATGGTAGAATCGGCTCAAACCATGTTTGAGGCAAGTCGCATCTTCAACTGCACAACCTCGGCCAAAACACAGTTACACTTGGATGGATTATTAAAAAGATTGGAAAAGATGATAGTTGATTCAGGAAAGCAAGCTACTTCTCAAGTGAGTAACATTAGAAGTGAAAGGATAAGCCTTTCTCCCAAGGATGCTTACATTTCCAACTCCACCAAGTCAGGAACCTCTACTTCTATAAATCAATACTCACAAGAATTTCTAAGAGAAATTAAAGAAGAGAAATGGGTAAAAGAAAGTGAAAATCCTCCTCCTATTGAACTTGTGGATGACTTACATGATCGATTCCCAGAAGATATTCCTTCTATTTATGGAGAACAAGAGGATACCCAGTCTAGCGAATGATTAGACTTTGACTCTAACTCCCTACAAGAATTGCCTTCACAGGTCCATGGGAAGCAAAGTCTACTTGTCTGAGAGCACCCATAGTCATGGTAAGAAATGAAGACTCAGTCATACCTAGAAATACTGAGGTAGTAAAGAACACTAAAGTGCAGGCAATCTCACCTTAGAGAAACTGCTCAAGATTAAGCGAGAATTATGGAAACATGTAACCAATCAAGTGCTTGAAGTATCCAAATCTCATTCGCAAGTAGGATCACATCGAACAGTGCCAGAAATACCCCTAGACAAGATAGGAGACATGAGCAAAGGAGAAGAAGGAAACACCTATCTCCCTATCATTCATCAGGGTTACACAACCAAGGCTATTTTGGACTCAGGAGTAGGAGTTGCAATTGCTACCACTTCCCTATGGAAGCATTGGGGCAAACTAGCACTCAAGTCAATGAGGATGAAATTGTAAATGGACGATGGTCACATAGAGAGACCCTTAGGACAGCTAGAAGGGATAGCTCTCATTACTTGTGGTGTAGAGTTTGAGGACACTTTTTCCATTTGTAAGTTTAGCAAAAACCAAGACTATGAGATGATTTTGGGAAGACCATTTATGAGATAGTTGCAAGTAGTACAAGATTGGGGAACCAATTCCTTGTATTTGCAACACAGGTGTTACAACTAAAGTCAATCTAAAAAACTACTCTCATAGAGACGTAACCCCTATACACTAAAATCCCATCCATAGAGCCACAAATGACATAGAGTCAGTGCACTCCACAAGATTAAGATATTCTTGGATGCATGAAGACACTCACCTATGGATGGGTAAAGTTGTGGTAGAAGAAGAGAAAAGAGAAAACTCCAGACAGGTAGGTGTGAAGGAAACTCATAGATCAATTCGAGACCCAATCTATGCACTTGTAGTATTTTTGGATGAAGAATTTGATCCTCATGGTTGGGCGGAAATCCTAGCCACAATGGACATAGCATCAGTGAAGAACAATGGACACCACACTGTGATGAGGATGGCTATGACATTTCATTTTTCACTATAGAACCAATTATGTGTGATTCGGTTATCGAAGAATGCGAGCCTAGCACAGAAGAAATTGACCAAGCAAGTGATTCGAATTTAGAGTCAATCATTATGGACCCTTTTTATGTGTCGCAAGAGGAATACCTGTACGTAGTAGAAGTTCACCCTCAAGGACGAGAAGAGCATACAACTGATGTGAGGCTAACTACATAGGCAACTACCAAGAGTGAAGGCAAGAAAAGAAAGAAGAGAGAACTTCCACCAAAAGAGGAAGAATCTTTATTTGAGGTCCTTGAAAACTTTAAGAAGAACAAGCACTCATAGGAGTGGTGTATGACAACAAAGAGACAACTAAGCAAATCATTGTGACCATAGAACATGGAGAAGAACGATGCACATACATAGGACATGATCTGACTGAGGAAGAGGAAAAGGAGTTAATTGAATTATTAAGAGAGTATAGAGATGTGTTTGTGTGGAGTTATAAGGACCTAAAAGGTGTAGAACTTGACATATGCTCGCATACAATTCCCATGACCTCAGAAGCCAAACCATCCAAGCAAAAGCCATGCACATATAATGACAATTATGCAGCCAAAATCAAGAAAGAGATAGATTGTTTGGTAGAAGCTGGATTTATCTATGAGATTGAGCACACTGAATGGGTGTCCCCTATTATAGTGGTGCCCAAAAAGAATGGGAACTTGCGTGTATGCATTAACGTGAAGAAGGTTAACACAACCACTATAGAGATAGTTATCCACTTCCCATCACTCAGCACCTATTGGAACGTAGGCAAGGAAGTCTATAGCTTCCTTGATGGATTTTTAAGCTACAATCAAGTGGCCATTGCCCCATAAGACTAGTGTAAGATGACTTTTTCCACATAATGGGGCATATTTACTTTTTGGGTATGCCATTTGGGCTTACCAATGCACCTATGACCTTCCAAAGGCTGATGTGTCATGTATCTAAAGAGTTCTTGCGTAAAAAATTGGAAGTACATGTTGATGACCTATGTGCTCATTCCAACATTAGACAAACACATATACCTGAGCTCAAACAAATCTTTGACAAATGTAGAGAATATCAGGTCTGCCTGACCCTAGAAAAGTGTGTTTTTATGGTTAGACAAGGCAAGATTCTAGGACACATAGTGTCAAAGAATGGAATATCCACATATGAGAATAAAGTTAGAGATATTGAGCTACCTAGGCCAAAGAATGTCAATGAAGTAAAAGCTTTCATGGGGCATTGTCGCTATTATCGATGTTTCATTCACATGTATACGATGATTGCAAAGCCTTTGTACTCCCTTTTGACTAACTTTGAGTGGACGCACGGATGTGAAAACTCCTTTAATGAGCTTAAGAGACGATTGTGTTTAGCATCAATCTTGACTACAACAGATTGGAACAAGCCATTCCTTGTTCATGTGGATGCATCCAATTATGCTAATGGGTGTGTGCTATCACAACCTATTGGTGAAGGTAATATGGATCTTCCCATCGCTTATGCCAATAGACAATTGAACGCAGTTGAGCCAAATTATACCACTATTGAAAGAGAAGGATTAGACATGGTGTATGTGGTTAAAAGGTTTAGACATTATTTTCTTGAAAATAAGTTTAAATTTTTTATAGACCATCAAGCACTATTATATCTAGTGAAAAAACCATGCAATATTAGTAGATTAGTAAGATGGTTCATCTTAGTAATGGAGTATGACTTTGAAGTTGTGGTTAGGAAAGGTAGGACTCACCTTAGGGCAGATCACCTTTCTAGACTAACTTCAGGAGAGTCGCCTCAAGGAGTATCAGATGAACTTCTTGATGCTTACTTGTTCAATCTAGAAGTACTTCCTGAATGAGCCAAGACTATAGTTTCTATTCTCAACTTTGGACCTAAACATCCTGAATTGAGATCTAGAGATAAACAAGTAGTAAGGCCTAAAAAATATAACATACTAGTAGGTATTGTGTATAAGCACACCGATCAAGGCGTACTAGATTGCTGTGTAGATAAAGAGAAACATGCAAAATGGTTGCAAATAGCACATGTAGGTGCATTGCAGCAATATCACTCTGAACATTGAGCCCTACAGAATCTGCAAAGATTAGGCATATATTAGCCAACCATGGAAGCAGGTGTCCATAAGATGTGCAAGGAATGCGAGATCTATGCTATACGACCAGCGATCATACATGCCACTCTATATCGTGTCTTTAGTGCCAGATTGGAGCGAACCTTTGGTAGACTTCTTTAGGACAAAAACATTCCCTCAAGAGATGACATTGGCTAGATGAAAGAGCTTATTAGAACACGAAGCACTAGACTACACTCTCATTGAAGATAATTTATACAAGCATGAAAGAGATGGATACCTAAGACTCTATGTCCATGAGAGTGAATACTCCAAGATCTTAGACACTACTCACCAAGGTGTGGCAGGGGGACATTTTGGACCAAGCCATGTGATCAAAGCAATTCTATTCATAGGTCTTTGATGGCCAACCCTTCACATGGATGCACATATCTATAAACGGTGTGATAATTGTCAGCGAGCTTTGTATCTAATACGTATGGATGAGATGCCATTGAAACCCATGATGGGAGGCTGAGTATTCTCTAAGTGGGGAATAGACTTTGCAAATGCAATGTCTGGTCTCGTAGCTACCATAGCATACATGAGACTACCAACAGCAGACTGATAGGGATTTTGGTCATGAATTCCTTTTCCTCATTTGATTTGGGGCAATCATCCTTGCTCAATTTCACATATGTGGGTAAAGGTGTACTCAATGCCTTTCCACCCTGCATATTGAACCTGTGAAGTACTTTGGATATGTACTCACTTTGAGACAAATATATGCATCTTTTACTCCTATCACGAGTAATGTGCATGCCAAGAATATGTTTGGCATCCCCCAAATCCTTCATATCAAATGTCTGACTCAACTTCTTTTTGAGAATTGACAAGTCATAAGAGGACTTCTCAGTAATCAACATATCATCGGCATAAAGTATCAAACATATCAAGCTTCCATATGAGCATCTCCTTGTGTAGAGACAATGATCCTCATTGCTTCGAGAATAGCCTTGAGACTTCATAAAAGCATCAAACTTTTGGTACCATTGTCTAGGGGACTGTTTAAGTCCATACAAGCTCTTCTTGAGCTTACAAACTAGGCTTTCCTTGCCAGGAACTACATAACCCTCTAGTTGTTACATATAGATCTCATATGTAAGATCTCCATGCAAGAAAGCAATTTTCACATCCATTTGGACTAGCTCTAAGTCCTCCATTTCAACGAATCCAAGCAACATGCACAAGGTAGTCATCTTGACCATTGGAGAGAAGATTTCCTTGAAATCAACACCATGTTGTTGCTTAAAACCCTTTGCAACAAGTCGTGCTTTATACTTTGGAGAAGCACTGTCTGATGTAAATTTCAACTTATTTATCCATTTACATGGTAAAGCTTTCCTGCCATTTGGAAAAGGTACTAAATCCCAAGTATCATTCTTGTGAATAGAATCCAACTCACTCTTCATGGCACGCTCCCACTTGACATGATCCTCTGTTTGCATATCCTCTTTGTAGCAAGAAGGCTCACCGGCATCTGTTAGCATAACAAAACCTAAACCTGGAACATATCTATGAGGTGGATGTGAGACACATGCAGAACGTCTCAATGGTTGCTGAACAGGAACATGTGCAGACTGATTTGAATGGACATTCTGTTGAACATCCCTATGTGCAACATTTTTATGCATGATAACCGGAGGACTAGTATCCTCAAACACCACTCTTCTCACTTCAACCTCCTTAATGGGCTGTTTATGCATCTTAGACTCATTGAAAATGGCATCACTACTTTTGATCACTAATCGTGTTTCAACATCCCATAAGCGATATCCAAATTGTCCTTCTCGACCATATCCAAGAAAAATGCATTTCTTTGACTTATGGTCCAACTTTTGTCTAAGATTCTTGGGTATATGAACATATGCTTCACAACCAAAAACTCAAAGATGATCATAATATGGTGGCTTCCCTATCCATAACTCTTGTGCCACTTTAGACCTTTGGCAGTACTATGTGAAAGGTTAATCACATGAACTACAGCCAATACTGCTTCTGCCCAAAAGCCTTGTGAGAGGTTTGCATGATGCAACATAGAGACAACTCTATCTTGAATAGTTCTATTCATCCTCTCAGCTACACCATTCTGTACTGGGGTATAAGGAGCTGTAAACTCTCTACAAATCCCTCTAGACTGACAGAAAAGGCTGAATTCATGTGAGGTATACTCACCCCCATTATCTGAATGTAAAGCCTTAAGCTTAGTTCCTTTTTTAGTCTCAACTGAAGCAAACCATTTTCTGAAAGTAGGGAATACCTCATCCTTCGATTTGATAGGATATACCCAGACTTTTCTAGTAGCATCATCTATGAAAGTGACAAAGTAAAGAGAATCACCTACGGACCTAGTGAGCATAGGACCACACACATCTGTATGAATCAGATCTAAAGGCTGAATTGAAGAGTCAATGTGCGTTCTATGCACATTTTTGGTTTGCTTTCCATATTGACAATGCTCGCAAAATGAAAAATTAGAGAAAGATAACAGAGGTAAGTAGCCAGAACGAGAAAGATTTTCCATTCCACTACGAGATATATGGCCCAAACAACCATGCCAAATACAAGCCATAGGCTGTTCAGTAACAGCTAACAAGTGTTCTTTCTCTGATACAAATAAAGGATAAAGTGAGCCAACTTTGCTTCCTTTTGTAACAACCATATTGCCCTTTGGTATACGAAAGGACAGAGCATAGAAGACCACCTTGTAACCAAGGTCATCAAGTTGACCAATTGACATCAAACTGCATGATAACTGAGGTACATGGCGTACATTATGCATAGTAAATTTTGAACCATCAATGAACTGCACAACCACATCTCCAATCCCCACCACATCACGCTGGTAAGAGTCACCAAGTGTCACGGTACTAAGAGACTTTGCTGCATAATTAGAAAACCACTCTCTATGTGGTGTCACATGGAAAGAAGCACCAGAATCTAGCAGCTAGGTGTGGGAAAGAGAATCAGCCATAAGCGCTGTTAATGGTTAAAAATGTTAAAGGTTACTTCGTCGTTTACGATTATCGTAACGGTTAATTGCCTACCGCGGTCGTTAATTATTATTCCAACGCAACAACCCTTCGGAGACTCCAGAATCTGGTTCCACACTTGCGTACCAGATATTTCCGAGTCTCTCTTTCTCTGTATTCAATCTTACCGCAATAATAGACAGACTCTAGCCACGTGGGTCCTTGGGAGTGGTAGGGGTCTGTTAGACAGAGGCCCTATACTATTTTCCCAACTTCTCACTCACTCGTTACTCGGTCAGCGCGTCTTAGCTCAGTAGTTGTTTCTGATCAACCAAGGCTATCAACGTCTTAGAATCCCGTACTCCAAGATCTACCTGCTATCACAGTTGAGCAGTAATCCGGACTGAGAATCAATACACAAAGCGCACTGCTGGTAACTTAACACGAACACACCACAAAATCCTTCTGCACAATTTACGACTTTACCGAGTACCACATTCAAATTGCAAGACCTACTGACTATAACTTGTCGCGCACTTTATCATCATTCTACTCGTATTCAGAACATTACTGGTACTAATCTGAACATAGATACACTACCTGCTCAGTCATTCACAGAGACTCATAACTCACAACCGAACCATGTTAGTTCTCTATGCGTCCGTGCTCCACAGAAGAACGATCAGACAAACGCATTCCTGTCGACTAACGCTTAGGAAATACTTTAATCATTACCGGGTGAAATCTCTGCAACACCGTATCAATTCGTAACACTGCGTATAACGCACATACGCACACAAGCACATACACAGGAGAGGGAAGGGAGCAGACGAGACAGAGCAGAGTTACTCTTGTTCTACACATTCAACACTTATACGTGCAATTCCCAAAACACCGGGGACTCTTTAACTCGTTACCGAACAGATTCTCACAATCGCAGTACCGACTCGTAACACACAGTGTATCACACATACACAGTCGAATGATTACACAGAGAAGGTGCACAGACAGGACAGAACCAAGACACTCTACGCGTTGCACACAGTAGGCGAAGTAAATTAACCCCAAAACGGGAACTCTCACAATATATTCGCAACTTCCCAAAAACGGGAGGGGACTACTGCTCTCTTTCTCGACTCTTGGCTGGGCTGCTCTTTTGATGCCCTCTCTGATCGCTTTAAATAGAGTTTTGTTACAAGGCTTTTACGCGAATCTTTCTTTACCGCGTACTTTCAGAAGGGTTCTTTCTACATTAAAAACCTCTGTCTAAGTACAATTGTCCTTTGTTCGGCGGCCGTCTAACACTGGCACGCACGGTGGACTCGAACCCGCAAGTGCAATACTGTTGGTAATGTCCTTTTGGCTCTTGCAACGATGAAGAACGCAGCGAAATGCGATACGTAGTGTGAATTGCAGAATTCCGCGAATCATCGAGTTTTTGAACGCAACTTGCGCCCGCGGCTCGTCCAAGGGCATGTCTGCCTGGGCTGTCCACCAGAAAGACTCTGGTTAATCATTCATAATGTCCATATCCTGCGGGTGTTTCTGCAACTATCTTCCAATCCCGAATATGTCGCTGTACGTGGTAGGTCGTCTCTTTCTCCAGAATTTCTTCAAACTCGTATAGCTGGTCTAGTTGCCTCAAGGACTCAAACTTTAGATACTCGCAGCTCTTCCTTTAAATAGTTTTCTGAACATCTAAGCCCTTCTGAAAAACATGTCGATTTATACATATAATAAGAATCTACTCTTGATTTCGTTGTTACCTGGGCCCTCTTTCTTGATCTTGTGCTTTAAGCGCTTCATGAATGGAATCAAAGTACCCTCTGTGCTGTTGAATCCATGTCTTCTGCAGAAGTCATGTAGCCATACAGTATCCTATCACCACCTGGCTGAAATATCCATTTCTATTGTCTGTCGGTCCGTGCCAGGAATTAACTTCCCAATCCTTTCTGATCGCACTTGTTCTAGTGGCGGAAGAAGTCCACTGTCCCCAGGGTGACTTAGCAAACTGTAGGAGTCCCATCCTCTGGTGATGTTGTCGAAGTTCTTTGATATTCTCCATCAAATCTTTGTCATTATCCTGTTCGTTTCGCCTGTCGTCTTCCGAATCGCTAGCCATGATCACTTCTCCCGAGTCGCTGGAAATGATCAATTCTTCCCCGCAGTCGTATTCGCACTTCGTCACTTCCCGTCTTGCTTTCGTCTGCATCGGCACCATTCTTGACGCTACCTTGCTTCATCACCCTTTCCGGCCACCATGAAGAGCGTTGTCTTTCAGTCTTGTTGCACACTAAGGCACACAGCGTACGCTTAGTGTCTTGCCAGCTCGATCGAAGCCACTGTGATGTAGTATCGGTTGTAGTCTGAACACCGGTTTGGTGTAAGTGTGCGTTCCCGGGTATTCGTATTTATAAGTGCGAGACCTTAAGCTGCCAGTCGCTGGAATGATGGTATTCCATTCTGATATGACATTTTAGGCTGCTTACCGCGATTCTCGAATCAAGAATCATCATTCTGGAGAGTGGTGCTGGACTTGGAACGTCTTTTACATGTGTGAAAGTATTATGCACAAAAAATCGTGACTTCTAATACTAGCTTTCGGACTTAGTATTATCGGGTCCTCGGGACTCGTACCCGCAAGTTCCTACGGTTCGGATACTATACCTTCTAAATACATACTTCTGGCAAGTCTAAATGTTCGGGTAATTTTCTTTTTAAGGGTTTCTAACATCTGGACTAAGGTGGTGGGTTCTAATAATTGTGCGTCGGTTCTAACTGCACTGAGGGCTATGGCTTGATTTAACAAAATGTCGGCTTGGGTTTGAAGGAAAGCCTCCTGTAGATAGAAGTCGTTGGCGAGCGCTGCATCTCGGGCGGTCGTAATTTCGGTTAATTTGTTCTGCAGCTCGTGGATACACTCCTTCTGGTTGCGTATTTGGTTGTCGTTGCGTTCAAACTGTTGGTTTTGGAATGCCAGACTTTTCTGCAGTGAATCTCGTTCTCTGCGCGTCCGTGCAATATCCTTTTGATATTGGCCTTCCTTTATTAATTGTTTTTTGAGAATGCTGTTGACCGCGTCGGCACATTCTTCGGCTCGCCGTAATCGTTCTTGAACTTCGGCAGCTTCTTTCTGTTGCTCCTGCAGCTTCTGGGTGGCTTCTTGTAATTGGGTCTTCGAGTCTGCGGCCAAATCTTCGAGAGAGGCGTTGATGTCTTCTTGTTCCTGAAGGGCGGTCTTTAGGTTTTGAATTTCTTCATTGGCATCTTGGATGATCAGGTCTTTGGCAGCGAGCTGTTCCAGGGCTGCATCTCGTTGTTGTAGTAAGGTCTGCTCTGTTGAAAACCGTGCTTGGAGTTCGGCTAGCAGTGTCTGCAGGTGATGATTCTCTGCCTTTACGGCGACGATCTCTTCCTGGAGGGGGGTGATGTCGGCTTCTATGGTGTCTACTTTGTGCTGGTATTCAGCCTTCAGGCTGTTTGTAGCGGCTGTAAATTGTGCGGGCAGCTGGTGTGATAGCTGAATGAGGAACTGCCCCATGGCGGCAAGTTCCGAGAATGCGTTGGGTGGCGGTGGTAGTTGAGAGGATGTATCAGAGCGTAGTTGCTGGGAGTTGGGTGGAGAGTAGTTAGGGGAGGAAGAGGAGGATGGTGTGGGTTCATCGGTGGGGGGAAGGGGTGGTTCAGGTGGGGGTAGGGGTTTAGCAGGAGGTGATGTAGGGAGGACGGTGTCTGAGGGGTTTACCTTAGCGAGTGTTTCTGTCTGGTTGATGGCGTCGATGAGTCGATCTAATGCTTTGGTGGCGGACTCCTGTTCATCTTGGTGGTGCTCAGATTCTTTTTCGGTGGATAGTATTTCTGTTTCGGCTTGCTCCTGCTGGTCTGGTTGCTCCGTCGAGGTTTCGATGTGTGTGGTGGTGTCGTGGTACGTTTCTTCTTGGTCGTCTGGCTTCGTCTCTTGATCTTTTCCGGTGGATCCTTGGACTTCACTCTCCGAGGAGCTGATTCGAATGCGCTTGGTGCGGAAGAGTTGATTAATTTCTTCGTCTTCGTCTTCGGTGTCTTCGATCGGCTGTGCTGATTCCTCGTGCCTAATTGCGGGGCCTGTGGGTGGGGGTTGTGCGGCGAGAATGGTGGGAAAGAGGAAGGAGATGATGTGGGGAAGGCGAGAGCGTGGGGTAGATCCCTTTTGAAGCTGTTTAACGATAGCTACGCACTCTCTATGGATTCTCAGGAAGAAGTAGGAGGCAAAGTTTACAGGTTCGCGGGCTGCTAATTCTAAGGCGGAGTAGAAAGGGCGAGAGATACCATATGTTCTCTTCTGCAGGTTGAGAATTGCTACAAGGAATTGGAGGGCGGATCGCTCGGGGTCTGGGCGGCATAGGATGGCGTATTCGTTGGATGAGGAGCGAGGAAAAAGTTCGGTCATACGAGCAACAGGGATGCTCGGGCCATTTTCGCGGCCTTGCAGGGTGAGGCGGTAGGCGTCAGCGAAAGCTTGGAGGGTGATGACGGATCGATGTGGGAGGGAAAGGAAGACCCATTGTCGGTCTGCGAGGGGGCTTTGGGCAATGGCTTGGATGATCTGTGCAGCGAAGGGATGGGCTTCCACTGAGTGCCAAGGCAACTCAGCGAAGTTGGCCAACCCTCTGCATCGCAGGTATTCGCCTACGTCGGCAGGGATACCTTCACTGAAAGCGGTGTAGTTAGCTAGAGCTTCCATGGTGGTTATAGGCACACATACAGAAAACACAGAGTACTCGGATAACACATACAATCACAAAAACACAATAGCGGTTCTGGCGCAACTGAGGGGTTTAAATATGTAGAACACGGTGTGGAGGTGAGGATCATTGTGTGGTGCGGGAACGATATGGTTTGCATGCTGGCGTGCGTACTGAGTGATTGGTAGGGAGAGGCGGCTGGTATCATAAAGATCTGTACAAAAGACGGCTAAAAGCAAAACGTATAAATTTGTACAAAAACGTGGCTCGTCGCCGAATAATTACGGCGTACTGGTAGTGGGATAATACGGTCGCAACTTCGATCCATTAATTACCTTTGGAAGTGGAATTTCGGTCAACGTAGTCAACCGGAAAGTTGCCGGACCTACTTGTGCTGAGATCTTGAAAGGGCCGAACCATCGTAGTTTGAATTTTCCTGCTGCTCTGTCCGATTTTGCATTATAGAAGAGAACAAGCTGTCCTACCGAAAAGATTGGCGTCTTCAAATATCGATCGTGCGTCTTAGCCTGTCTTAATTGAACTTCACGCATAGTCAAAAAACTGAGCCATCGGTGCTCATCGAGTGCTCTGAGTGCGTCCATTCGTTCTGTCAGTGAAGATTCTGGAAGCATCTTCTGAGTGATTGCTACCCGTAAACTTGGGATGACTATTTCCATGGGAGCGATAGCTTCTAAGCCATAAGCTAACTTGAAAGGTGTCAGGCCTGTGGTTACTTTATATGTAGTTCGGTATGCCCATAATACTGCAGGTAGTAGTTGATCCCATCTTTCCGGTGTTTCCATGATCAATTTCCGGAGGATATTTAACAGTGCTTTGTTTGTACTTTCAGCTAGTCCATTGGCACGTGGATAATAAGGAGAACTAAATTTATGTGTGACTTGGAAGGACTGTGTGAGAGCCTTCATTAAATTGTTTACAAAATGAGTACCTTGATCTGAGACAATTTCCAGTGGTAATCCAAATCGTGGAAAGACATCCGTGAGCAGGCATTTTGCTACCGTAACTGCTGTAGCAGATCGCAAAGCCCAAGCTTCTGCCCATCGAGTTGCGTAATCTGTGCAAGTCAGTATGTATCGATTGTTACTGGATACTGCTGGAGGTGTAATTGGCCCGATAAAATCTAAACCCCATTTCTGAAAAGGTTCTAATGGTAAGATGGGTTGCAGGGGAAAAAGATGCCGTTGTAAGGGCTGACCAGTTCTTTGGCAAGCATCGCATTGTTTAACAAACTGTGAGATATCTCTGTACATAGTTGGCCACCAGAGTCCTCCTTGTAGAATTTTCCGGTGAGTTAAGTCTGCTGCAAAATGGCCACCGGAAGGAATTGAGTGAGCCAAAGTGATAACCGAGTTAACTTCATGTGGTGGAATACAGCGAAGTAGGATTCCGGTATGATCTGTATAATACAGTTCTCCAGCAACTAACCGAAATCGGCGGCTAACAACTGCGATTTTTCTTCGAACTGCCTTGGCAGTCTCGGCTGGAAGGCGTCCTTCGGTGAGGAAAGTCAGAATCTGATCGTAGTATGTAGGTGGTGTTTCTAAGTTGGGTGACTCATCCGGTAGTGGTTCAGCATTATAAATCGCAGGAGTCGTGTCATCTATTCCTATCGGAGCTTCACCGGAATCTAGGCGTGATAAGAAATCTGCTAAGGCGTGTGCATTTCCGGGTCGGTGAATGACATCATAATCGAATTCTTGTAAAAGTAGCACCCATCGTGCCAATCGTCCTCCTAAGTGCTGCTGTCTTACTAGATAAACAAGGGCAGCATGATCCACATGGAAGGTAAATTTACGACCTAGTAGATAATGTCTGAACTTTTTGATTGAGTAGATTAGTCCTAGACATTCTCTTTCCGTGGTGGAGTAGTTCTTTTCTGCAGGCGCAAGTCTTCTACTGGCGTAATAAACAGGGCGAAACCACTTGTCTGTCTGCTGCATCAGAATACTGCCTATTGCAATATCTGAAGCGTCAACAAAAACATGGAACGGATTGTCCCAGTCCGGTGGTTGTAAAATTGGAGCGTGCGTCAGGAGATACTTGAGTCGATCAAATGTAGTTTGACATTCTTCAGTCCATTCAAACTGTCGGGGAGTTTTTGTGATTAGCTTGTTCAGAGGTACTGCTAGGTGAGCAATCCACCGTAAGTGTCTGCCATGCCATCGTATTTGACCCATAAAGCGCATTACTTCCTTCGGAGTTGTGGGTATCGGGGCTTCTAAAATTGCTGAAATCTTATCGGGGTCCACTTGAATACCTTGAGCAGATACGATATGCCCAAGTAGTTTTCCACACGAAACAGCAAATACGGATTTGCTAGGATTAAGGCAGAGTCTATATTCTCTACACTTCTGAAAGCAGCATCGTAAGTGAAACAAATGGGCTATCATCTTCCCAAAGATTGAGAAGTCGTCGAGGTAGACTTGCATGAATGAAGTGAGATAAGGAGAAAATATCTCCTGCATACATCTTTGAAATGTGCTTGGCGCATTTCTTAGTCCGAACCACATTACTGTACAGGCAAAAACACCCCAATTGGTAATGAAGGCAGTTTTTGGTATATCTTCTTCAGCCATTCTAACCTGGTTGTACCCGCTGTAGCCATCTAAAAATGAATACATTTCATGACCTGCGACTCTATCGAGCATGGTGTCCAAAAAGGGGATCGGGAAGGGATCTGGTACTGTTGCTGCATTTAGTTTCCGGTAATCCACACAGATTCGTAACTGCTTGTTTTTCTTTGGCACGATCACGATGGGTGAGATCCATTCAGCGTGTTCTACTGGTACAATGAATCCGACTTTTAATAGTCTATCAAGTTCAGCTTTTACTTGTGATGCATAATGGGGGTTCATTCTATAGCTGGGTTGTCTTTGCGGTTTCACTTCTGGTTTCAACATGACCTTGTGTTGATAGATGCGCGGATCTAATCCTTTCATGTCTTTGTAATCCCATGCAAAGACGTCTGCAAATTCTTGAAGAAGTTTAATCAAATCGGCCTTAAATGTTTCTGGTAAGTTCTGCCTTATCTTCACAGGTCGTGGGTGGTCTCTATCTCCTAGATTGTACGTGATCAGCTGGTCTTCTGGAATATAAAATTGTTGAGGTTTCTCTGTATCATTTGTTGGCTTGAACAGTGGTTGTAATTCGTCGTCATGGGTTGAGGAAGTATTTTCCTGGACCGAATTTCCGGTGATAGCTACTACTGTACATATTGACGTGTTCCAGTTATCTATGACGGATTGTAGGTCAACAGTTCCTAGAGTCATTAAATCGGCGTTACTCTTCAGAAATTGCTCTTCTTCATCATCTGACAGTCCATCTAACATGTGAACTGGTTCAGCAAAGTACGGTCGGGCGTGAGGTTCGCAAGATTGCATAGCATCTAGTTTCACCACATATTTACGATGGGCATCCTTGAACGTAAGCTCTTGTGCAGACCAGTCCTGTATTACCTTCGCATGCTTCAGCCAAGGTCGGCCGAAAAGAAGATTGTAATCCAAAGTGGATTCGGGTAGATCTAGTATGACAAAAGTCATCTTGAAGGTTGTACCTTGTAGAGTGATTGGTACATTCCGCACAAGTCCTACAGGATGGACTCTTGATTGATCCGCCATTCGAACAAAGAATTGCACTGTTCAATTTCGGTCCAGCCTAGCTTTTTGCATAATGCTGCGGTTGCAATGTTTACGCCTGAGCCTCCATCAATCAATACTTGCGTGATCTTTTGGTTCTTATACCATACTGTGATCAAGGGTACTGCGTGGTCAATCGCAGCATCAGGTTCCGGTTGAACGGCGGCTGTCGTAGGGATGCAAGAAGGTACTGGACTGAATTGTTGCTGAAACTGTTGTCGGATCCCAGGCACTAAGGCCAGAAGTTGGCCTAGAGGTAGCGTGATGGATGCCTTGGACAAAATTTCCCAGGCCTGTTGAGCTTGATTGTCTTGTTCTTTTGGACTTGCAGTCTCTACTGACGCAGAAATGTCTGCTGTTGTTCCTGCTGATGATGATGGCCCTACTGATGCATCCTTTTGTGTTGTGTCGTCCTTTGATGAAGAAGCCTGAGTCACCGGAATAGGTTCGGGGAACACTGGTGGTTCTGTTGTGGTCCAGTGACTGGCTTTGTTATACATCCTTCGTTGTTCTTGTATCCCTGGTTCAAAGATTTCTGCTGCCGACTGAAGTTGTTTACCAGAACGGGTCTGGATTGTAGCAGTCTGTGTCTCAAGCGGTGTAATTGTCACCATGTTGGCCATTGGATTCTGGCGTTCCTTCCTTCTTTGATCATACTCTATTGCATCCTTACAAAACCTTCTAATGTGGCCGAATTCGCCACAAAAATGGCATCGTGGAGGTGGTAACTCAGGTTTTTCCGGTGGTGGTCCATTCTGCCATCGGTTGGCATTATAAGTGTTGTTTCTCTGTCCTCGATAGTTCCGATATCCTTGTTGTTGATTGTTTCTCTGTTGCGGGGGCACATAGCGATTTACTGGTTGGCCATGTTCTTGGATGACTGCATTGACGGTTGCTGTCCCCTGTATCCTAGCGTTGTAGATACAGTTTCCGGTGGTGTGTCCGGTAGTGTTGCAGATAGCGCAAAACACTTGGTTCAGTGCACAGTGGGCACTTGTATGCCCCGAATTTTTGCATGTGGTGCAATATACTTGCCTGGTGATATCTTCAGCCGTATTTTTGTTTGTTTTTAGCCATTCCAAGTCTTCCGAAAATCCACCAACCTTGGATTCTAGCTGTAGGGCCATTGCAATAACGGCATCCAAGGTCATAGCTCCGACACATCTTATGATCATGATCTGCTTCAGTTGTGGGGTTAATCCATTGATAAACCATTGAGAGATGACATCATCAGGTAGATTAGCGTGAGCCTGTGGTATCTGCCGTAAATGTGTTCGAAAGAGGGTAGCGTACTCTTGGACGGTCTGATTTACCTTCTGTCTGTTGTTCTGTAGATACTCAAAGATTTCAGCGGGATTCTTCTTCAGTCTGAATCGCTGTAAAAAGGCGTCTCGTACTGCATCGTAAGTACCGAAATGATTGATATCATATTCCGTGAGCCATCTCGCCGCTTCATTGATCAGTGTCGATTGAAAAACAATGGCCTTATACGCCTGATCTGGTGGGTGGTTAAGAACTGCATAACTTATCTCGAACGTCCGTACGTGGGCGTCTGGGTCGTCTCCTGGGAATCCACCGAATTTCGCGTAGGTTACTCCTGTTGGAGGTGGCCTTGGCGGTCCTAGTTGTTGTTGTTGATGGTGTTGTTGTTGGTGTTGCCCACTCATTGTGAAGGGTTCAGGGTTTCCTTCTATATCTCGGGATTGATCGGGTGAATTATCGGGACTTGTATCGCCGGATGGTGCGTTTTCCGGTATACTGTGTCGGCTTAAGATGCTTCGGATCTCTGTTTCAAACAGCTTTCCTTCCTTCTGGATGTCTAATATTCGAAATCTTTCTTCCAAACACGAAGGTCGAGTTGATGATTCCGCAAAAAAGGCTAAACCCTTGCCAGCGATCGGTGATTCTATTACCGGAATCTCACCGGAATGAACCGAAATTGGGCCAGAATGCCCTGTTTTACTACTTTTGCCGAATTTTTCTAACGTATTTCTGACCGTGGATAACTCTAAA
Organism: Ceratopteris richardii; assembly: GCA_020310875.1. Taxonomy (NCBI): domain Eukaryota; kingdom Viridiplantae; phylum Streptophyta; class Polypodiopsida; order Polypodiales; family Pteridaceae; genus Ceratopteris; species Ceratopteris richardii. The sequence continues at coordinate 127,337,875 of CM035408.1, forward strand.
TCTTTATCTGATATTGTTAGACTAGGTTCCAACGGCGTTTTGATAGAGTCTGGTCTTGCTATATCTTCGATATGCTGGGTCGAAGTAGCATCAGAATGTATCAAAGGCGTTGACCGTTCTACCGGAATATGACCGGAATTGCTTGTAACGTTTCTACTTTCCTTGACCACTTGGTCAGATTTAATTATGCCTACTTCTTCCGAGGCTATCTTTTGGGATTTTCGTGCTCCAGTCTGACGATTCTTAGGATATGTTTCGCCCGATCGAGTGACCGGCATGTATCATTGCCCAGTGATACTATTCGAGCAGTTCGCAACAATCTGGATCTGTTGCTACTGTTAGTGAAGAAAATGTTGCTGGATGTTTGCTTCTCACAAACCGTTAGCACTCTAGTGCCACTGTCTCACAAGTGACTCGTAATTAAATGCTACTTTACCGTAGAGACTGGTAATCAATTGCCATTTTCTCGCAGGCACCTGGGCCAGAGAGCTGGCAAGCGGATGCCACTTTCCCACAGACGGCGCCAACTGTTAATGGTTAAAAATGTTAAAGGTTACTTCGTCGTTTACGATTATCGTAACGGTTAATTGCCTACCGCGGTCGTTAATTATTATTCCAACGCAACAACCCTTCGGAGACTCCAGAATCTGGTTCCACACTTGCGTACCAGATATTTCCGAGTCTCTCTTTCTCTGTATTCAATCTTACCGCAATAATAGACAGACTCTAGCCACGTGGGTCCTTGGGAGTGGTAGGGGTCTGTTAGACAGAGGCCCTATACTATTTTCCCAACTTCTCACTCACTCGTTACTCGGTCAGCGCGTCTTAGCTCAGTAGTTGTTTCTGATCAACCAAGGCTATCAACGTCTTAGAATCCCGTACTCCAAGATCTACCTGCTATCACAGTTGAGCAGTAATCCGGACTGAGAATCAATACACAAAGCGCACTGCTGGTAACTTAACACGAACACACCACAAAATCCTTCTGCACAATTTACGACTTTACCGAGTACCACATTCAAATTGCAAGACCTACTGACTATAACTTGTCGCGCACTTTATCATCATTCTACTCGTATTCAGAACATTACTGGTACTAATCTGAACATAGATACACTACCTGCTCAGTCATTCACAGAGACTCATAACTCACAACCGAACCATGTTAGTTCTCTATGCGTCCGTGCTCCACAGAAGAACGATCAGACAAACGCATTCCTGTCGACTAACGCTTAGGAAATACTTTAATCATTACCGGGTGAAATCTCTGCAACACCGTATCAATTCGTAACACTGCGTATAACGCACATACGCACACAAGCACATACACAGGAGAGGGAAGGGAGCAGACGAGACAGAGCAGAGTTACTCTTGTTCTACACATTCAACACTTATACGTGCAATTCCCAAAACACCGGGGACTCTTTAACTCGTTACCGAACAGATTCTCACAATCGCAGTACCGACTCGTAACACACAGTGTATCACACATACACAGTCGAATGATTACACAGAGAAGGTGCACAGACAGGACAGAACCAAGACACTCTACGCGTTGCACACAGTAGGCGAAGTAAATTAACCCCAAAACGGGAACTCTCACAATATATTCGCAACTTCCCAAAAACGGGAGGGGACTACTGCTCTCTTTCTCGACTCTTGGCTGGGCTGCTCTTTTGATGCCCTCTCTGATCGCTTTAAATAGAGTTTTGTTACAAGGCTTTTACGCGAATCTTTCTTTACCGCGTACTTTCAGAAGGGTTCTTTCTACATTAAAAACCTCTGTCTAAGTACAATTGTCCTTTGTTCGGCGGCCGTCTAACAGCGCCTCAGTTGGCATAGTACTGTCAAGTGTCAACACATCAACATCATCAGAAATAGCATTAATTTCTTCAATCTTCACAGTCAAAGTAGATGGTGTAGGTAACTATTTAACATGCCCATCAACATTCTGTCCTTTACCTTTAGCATACTTTAATGCATAACAGTCTTTCTTCATGTGTCCTTTCTTATGACAATAATGGCATTCGATATCCCTCTTCCTAGATTTATTTCTACTCTTATTCCGTTGACCATTCTTTTCCTTGTTCTTGCTCCTGCCATGTTGTTGATTCTTTCCTTGGTAAGAATCACGAACATTATATGCATCTCCACTCTGAGTGCCAACCATAGATTTTCTATGAATCTCCTCACTCAAGGGTGCTCCACATATGTCATCATAGACGAGTTTACCACCACGTGCGCTATTGCTAATGGCTGTGCAAAATGTATCCCATGATGATGGCAGGGTGCATAACAACAATACTGCTTTCATTTCATTATCCATATCTATTTTCTGAGCCTGTAACTGGGAGAATATAGCATCAAACTCATTCAAATGAGCAGCAACACTGTCTGTGTCCTTCATAACACTGTCTGTGTCCTTCATATGAAGGTCATATAATTTTCTCATCAGATACACTTTATTTGATGCGGTCTCTTTTTCATATGTATTGCATAACTTCTTCCAAAGCTCCTCTGCACTTTCACAGTCTAATAATGTAAAGAAAACATTATCTACCAGGTGCAAGCGAATGGTAGACCTGGCCATTTCATCTAACTCATCCCAATCATCTTCATCCATGTCAGCAGGCTTCTTTGAAATCCCATTTACTGGCTTCCATTGCCTCCTTTGAATCATCACATCTTTAATCTGATTCTTCCATAGAGCAAAGTTTGTGCCATCAAATTTTCGGATCTCAAAATGGTCTTTGTCCTGCAAGTTATAGCTCCTCCTCGGAACACTAGCAGTAGACCCTGATCCAATGGATGTGCCTAAGACCTCTGATGCCATGATGGTAGAGAACTGAATAGAATGATAATGGAGCTAGAAGAGTCCGAACACCAACAAATAAATGTATCAAGGAGTAAATTGACCACTGTATAGTTGACTAAACCAAAAATCTGAAAAAAATTTGCTAGAGTATCCTCTACAAAATGAGTGTTTTGCTGCCTTTTGTTATTTTGATTCTTCAACCTGCAATCACGTTCAAAGTGTCCAGGTTTATCACAATTCCAACATCCTTTACTATCATTACCTGAATCATTTCTTTGGAAATTTTTGCGGCCTCTTTGGCTCCCCTTGCCTCGAAACTGTCCTCTTCCTCCTCCATGACTCTGTTGTTGACTTTGGTCTTGGTTATTGTTTCCTCTTCCACTTGTGAAACCTCTACCTCTGCCTCTTCCTCTGCCAGAGTAGAATATCTGCTAAAAACTAGATTTTCCTTGGGAGTTTGAATCCTCAGTAAGATTCTTTTCTTCAATAATCAACAAAGATACCAGATCAGCAAAATTTGAAATATTTTCCCTGGTCTGTATAGAGGTTCTGAACTGCTGATATGCAGCTCCTAAACCACGAAGGCACATTTCCACCTTATCATCATCATCATCATCTACATTCATGCCAATAGATGCAAGTGACTTACATATGCTTTTGATTTTCAGAGTGTGGTCACTTACCGACATGCTCTTTTTCTCCAATGTATGCAACTCGTTCTTGAGTTGCAATTTTTGTGCCTTTGTATTGGTCTCGTACAATGTGACCAAATTGTTCCAAGCCCCTTTCGGAGTCTTGGCATCCTGTATGTGCCCAATCATGCTATCATGTGTGCTAACAGATAGCCAATACATTACCTTTCGTGCTCCTTGATTCCATTCCTCATATGCTCTTAACTGTTCTGCAGTCCGATTCCCCTCTAGTAATTGCGGAGCATTTTTGTTCTCTCATTTGATGTACTTCTAGTAGCCTTTTCCCATCAAGAAATTCTTCATTCTGAATCTCCAAGCATGGAACTTGTTCTTGTCTAGCTTATCGCTCATAAGCTGTCTCATTCCATCTGCGTTTGCCATTTGTGCAGCAATTCACAACACTACAAAACACTACAAGTAGCACTTCTGCTTGAACACTATCGCACTATGACATGACACTCTCATCTCAGAAAAACACAGTTTTCATGTATCAACAGTACACGAAAACGCTTGAAATTTTGGATCTGGAATATATGAGTGTTTTCGAACATGACGCAAGTTAAATTTTCTAAAATTGACCTGGTTTCTCTATGGGCTCCACCTTGTGGGCTCAAAATGGAGGTCGAGATGGCTCTGAATGAAGGTCATTTATGAATCGTGTTTTCTCCATGCTTTGCTGCATACTCTTCACCGTCCCCTTCTCCACGAGCTCTTTACAGCTACACTGGCTCTGATAACATGTCACGAGGAAGGAGATAAGGAAGAGAGCTCACACACACACTCTCACAATGAAAGATAAGTGCACACTTAGATTGAGGCAAGAAAGAATGATCTTTTTCTTCTTCTATTACATAAAAAGGAATGTACAAGAATGACCTAAAAAACAAGAATACAATAAGTAAAGTCAAGTACATAAGGAAAAACCTAATGTTTGCGAATGAGTGAGCTGGCAAGAAATAAATATGCCATCACTCTCAGTAGATAAATCTTATAAAGCTCAATGAAGTGTCCTTGACACATATCGGTGTGACCACTATACATGTCAGAGAAATGAAAAACTGATACATGTCATCCTAGATCATCACATGTTGAGCTTGATATCTCAACATTGCTAACCCATCCCTTTAAATCATGACATATTTTCAATCAACCCTATTAAGAAGCTGGTTAGCATCGCATATGGACCAATCTCAACCAAAATTCTTAGAAGGTTGAACCAATCCATCTCTAATAGCTATCATATTTGCATTCACATGCACATGGACTTCTTATGACCAACTTAGTGGAACAAGAATGGGTTTAGAAAAGAAACTTAACAATGATGACCATTGGTGAGAGCCATCTTGAGTGCTCTATTGGTACTATAATTCACACTTCATCCCATTTATTCAGTTTCACCTTTATTGTCTCTACATATTTTAGATTTAATTGGTACGAACTTCTTCTTTTTGGTTTTGAACCTTCAAACAATGGAGCACTATGTATTTGATATTGGAATCCCAATCAAATATTTGTATCACCAAGCAAACACTAACTTATTTGAGCAGTTAAAGGATTTGAATATATGCAAATAGTCAAGATACTCTCATAATCATGCCACCAATTTGACTATCTATGGAGTGCCTTCTATGTCTAAGTTGACCTCTCTAGCTAGTGATCACTTCTCTTTTTTGTTTGTGAAGTCGTCAGTAGAATTTGTGGATGTGGAATCCACTTTCATTGTTGTTGTTATCTTCACTTGCAAACATTCGTTGAAAGTTCTTCATAAGGGAAAAGCTAATCGAACTTATTTTTTTTCTTTGCTTGAGTTTGCTATGATGACGATTGATCCCTTGAAAAAGATACGTTGGCTTTATCTAAATCCACCAACTCCACTATGAAGAAATTGGGTCCTTCCATCATCCACATCAGAAGTGCTTCATCCTACTCAAGTGGGTGTGTTTTCTCTGTGGATTGTAGATCACAACATTGGGAAGCAAGATCCACATTGTTGCATGCTTCTTCCAAGAGTATCTCAATCCAATGTGTGAAGGGTATTGAAACTCATAATGAATTTCAACTCCAATCCATCAAGAGAAATGAGATAAGGAAGAGAGCTCTCACAAACTCTCACACACAAAGAGAGGAGTACACACCGATTGAGGCAAGGAAGAATGATCTTCTTCTTCTTCTATTGCACAAAAAGAATATACAAGAATGACCTAATACAACGATACAATCAGTACAATATATAAAGAACATTACATAAGGAAAAACCTAATGTTTTCAAATGAGTGAGTTGGCAAGAAAAAAATATGGCATCACTCTCAATAGATAAATCTAGTAAAGCTCGCTAAAGTATCCATGACATATACTGGTGTGACCAATATACATATTAGAGAAAGGAAAAGGTGATATGCATCATCCTTGATCATCACATGTCAATCTTGATATCTCAACACTCCCCCATCAAGCTCAACGTCATGTCATGTAATTCAAGCATCACCGAAAACTTCTTCAACTTCTCTGATCCAAGTGCGTTAGTGAAAATATTAGCAACCTTCTCATATGTGCTCACATAAACAAGATCAAGATCACCCACTAATACCTTTTCTCTGATGAAGTGATAATTTACCTTGATATGCTTTGCTCTAGCATGAAAAATAGGATTTCATGCTAATTGGATGTTGCTAAGATTATCACAATAAATTATGATAGCTTTGCACTTCCACACAAAATTGGCAAGAGCATCTCTAGCCATGACCCTTTGCATGCTTCCATTGCAGCACCTCTATACTCAGCATCTGTACTTGACAAAGCAATAGTGGGTTGCTTCTTACTACTCCATGTAATAGCTACACTCCCAAGTGAGAATAGAAAGCCACTAGTAGATCTTCTATCTAGAATACTACCAACCCAATCTGCATTAGTGTATCCCTAAACCTACAATTTTGCACCAGCTACATAAAACAATACATAATCCAAAGCACATAATGTAGAGTGCATCTTAGGTCATCTAAATGTGGTTTTCTAGGAACCTGCATAAATTGACTTTGAAGTCCTACAGTGTAGCTAAGATCAAGTCTTGTAATTTTGAGATATGTCAAACTTCCCACAATTTTCATGTACATAGTAGCATTTTCTAATGCTTCACCTGATATAGTATCCAACTTCAAATTATGATCCAATGGCATAGAAATTGGCTTCCAATCAGCCATAGCATACTTTGCAGCATACTCAAGGAATATTGCCTTTGAGACATCCATATACCTATTTCTTTATGTATAGACTCAATGCCCAAAAAATAGCATAGCCCACCAAGATCTTTCATGTCAATTTCATACATAAGGATTTTCTTTACCTCTTTAATGCTTTCTTCGTTATCACCACCTACAATCATGTCATCAACGTAAATAACCACAATCATGATGTCATCACCACCCTTCCTTGCATATAATGAGTGATCTACATCACACATAGAAAATGCAATGGTGGTTAATAATCTAGAATCCTTGCATGCTGAGCACGAGGGCCTTGTTTAAGCCCATACAAAGCCTTTTGCAATCTGCAAACATATTCTATGTGCTTTGAATCCTCATATCCTTGTGGCTAGTCCATGTATACTTCTTCTTGCAACTCACCATGTAAGAAAGCATTCTTCACATCCATATGATGCAAAATTTATGATTTTGTTGTAGCCAATGCAACAAGTGCTCTAACAGTAGCCATTTTAGCTACAAGGTTGGGCGTTTCTTCATAATCAATGCCATATGTCTTGCATATTCTTTTGCTACCAATCATATTGTATACCTGCTTACACTACCATCAGCATTGTGCTTCACCTTGTAAACCAACTTGTGGCCTATGGGTTTCTTTCCTTGTGGCAATCAAACTAGCTTCCAAGTCTCATTTATAATATGAAGCCATCTCCTCATCTATAGCTTTCTCCCAATCTGCATTATCCCTTTTTCTCAAGGAAGTATCCAATGAAGATACATTTATTTGCTTATTGATCAAGCTTCATCCTCAAATCATTTGGAACATGTACATATGTAATACAGCCAAAAACTTTCATATGTGATAAATTTAGATTTTTACTTGTAAGCTTCTCTTTAGGTGTAACTTGATGTACAGCAACAGTCGGAGTTCTATTCATGATGTATACAGTAGTAGAACATGGCTCCATTCATTTTAGGAATTTTGACATTTAAGGCAAACATCCTACCCACTTTTCTTCCTTTGGAAATCAACCTTCCATTTTTTTGTACTCTTCTACAAATAAACCATCAACATTACACTTGACTTGTAATTCTTGGTCAACCATTTATCCAACAAAAAACCATATTCTTTGTTATATTCGGAACACGTAGTACATTATAAAGATGTTTTATCTTTCCACCCTCCATGGATAGTGCCATGTTTCATGTATGCTTGATGATGTATCATCACCTGTTTCGACAAATCTAAGAATTGGCAATTGTGCAAACTACTAAACCATTCAGCATGACTGGTCATGGGATTTGAAGCACCTGAATCAACATATCAAACATTACCATTTGATTTTGAAACATCAACATACATTGTATTCATCATGTGATGTTGGACCATGAACAAATTCTTTGAATCATCTTCACTTCTTGATGCATAATTGTTTTGTGGCCTTCTGTTATCTTGATTCTTCAGCCTGCAATCACATTCAAAGTCACCTACTTTACCACAATTCCAACATCCTTTGCTTTTATTACTTGAATCATTTTGTTGGAAATTTTTGTGGCCTCTTTGGCTCCCCTTCCTCAAAATTTTCTTCTACCTCTTGCATGATTCTATTGTTCACCTTGATCTTGGTTATTGTTTCCGCTTCCACTTCTAAAGCCTCTACCTTTGCCTCTTCCTCTGCAAAGTATAATAACTTTTTAGAACCATGTTTTGCTTTAGAGTTTGAGGCCTCACCAAGATTCTTTTCTTCAATTATCGGCATGGACACCAGATTAGAAAAATTTGAAATATTTTTCTTGGTCTGAATAGAAGTTATGAACTACTTATATGTAGTTCCTAAACCACAAAGCCAAACTTCCATCTTATCATCATCATCATCATCATCATCATCATCATCATCTACATTGATGCCAATAGATGCAACCAAATCACACATGCCTTTGATTTTTAGGGACTATTCACTTACCTACATGCTCTTTTTCTCCAGTGTATGTAGCTCGTTCTTGAGTTGCAATTTATGTGACTTTGTATTGTTCTCATCCAATGTGACCAAATTGTTCCAAGCCTCTTTAAAACTTTTGGCATCATGGATGTGCCCAATCATGCTATCGTGTATGCTAATAGACAGCAAATACATTATCTTTCGTGCTTCTTGATTCCACTCTTTATATGCTCTTAACTAGTTTGTAGTCTGAATGCTCTTTGGTAGCTATAGAGCATTTTCATTCTCTCCTTCAATGTACTTCTAGTAGCTTTTTCCCATCAGGAAATTTTTCATTATGAATTTCCAAGCATGAAAGTTATTCTTGTCCAACTTATGGCTCATAAGTTGACTTTCCATCAGCATTTGCCATTTTTGTAGCAATTCACAACACTACAAAAACACTAGAAGAAATACCTCTGCTTGAACATTATTATAATGTGACGTGACAATTTAAATTAAAAAAAATATATAGTTTTCATGTAATACACAAAATTGCTTGAACTTCTAGATTTGAAATATTTGAGTGTTGCCAAATGGAATGCAAGTTACAATTTCACAAATCGACTTTTTTTTTGTGGGCCCCACCTTGCCAGTTCAAAATAGAGGTTGAGATGTCTCCACCTTGTATCCCACAAAGTAGAAACATTCTACCTTCACACCGAAGTTCATAGCAATCTGATATTGTTTGTGAAGCACACATTCTCCATGCCTTCTCACGTACTCTTCACTGTCGGTCTTCTCCATGAGCTCTCTACAACCACACTAGCTTTGATGCCATGTTAAAAGATAGGAGATAAGGAAGAGAGCCCTCACACACTCTCACACACAAAGAGAGGAGCACATAGAGATTGAGGCAAGGAAGCATGATCTTCTTCTTCTTCTATTACATAAAGAGAATGTACAAGAATGAGCTAATACAACAATACAACCAGTACAATATATAAAGAACAGAATGCAAGAAAAAATGTTAGGTCCATGAATGAGTGAGCTAGCAAGAAACAAATGTGCCATCACTCTCAATAGATAAATCTAGTAAAGCTCACCAAATTATCCCTGATATATACTAGCATGACCACTATACATGTTAGAGAAATGAAAAAGTGATATGTGTCATCCTCAATCATCACATGTTGAGCTTGATATCTCAACACAATCACACATTGCACATGCTTGCTTCAATAATGTTTTTCCAAGAAATAAAGGAAATGCTCCATCTAACTACAATAACCTAAAAATTACAAAGTCCATTAAATATGTACATTCTTGTAATCCTTACGTAAATTCTTTAATTTGCCTATTGGTTTAACTCTATTTTGATATGTGAATGTAATAGTGAAAGGTGTTGATACAATACACGTTGATTTGAATTTATCCCATAGTATAACTAGGCATCAAGTTAATTCCAAATCCACCGTCAACTATTACCCTTGTCAAATTTTCACTTTTTATAGCTATCATGAATTTGGAGCCAATATAATCTATCAAAAAATGGAGGAAAATTGATAAGCAATCCATGCACTGGCTAGAGATCTCTTTTCACGTCTTGAGTCCAACCATCCAAGTGTACTAGTGGCGAGAATTCCATTCTCCATTTTGTATCTCTTTGCAATAGCTCATATAGAATAGCCTTTTGGTAAGTAATCTTCACGATCTCAAGGACGGTTGAGGAAGCAAATGATTTATCCTTCCCATTTGTTGTTTCATCCAAATCCACCTCAATCTACCTATGCTTCTTCCATGACAACATGTAATCCAAATTTCTTATCCTTATTCGATGGTTCCAAGGCTCTTAAAGTGTTGCATCATCCAAATGTCTTAGCCTTAATTGAGGCTCTCTTATTCTTCAAAGCTTTAATCATTGATTCCATCAGAGGGTCCAACCTAAATGAAACAATTAAGGTTTTAAGTGTCGAACACGTTACTTTCTTTTCAACTTGTTTGACTTCAACTAAGTGAATGGGCACCACACAAGCCTTGGGGCAACCTCTACTAAAACATTCCTTGGTCTATAGAGTACATGTGTGGAAGAAAAATGAGAAGAAGAGTTTACTCACAAAATTTTGTGAGACTCAAAGAGAGTAGACCATGAAATGGGAAACTCACATGGATTACAATGAGCTCTCCAAGAGCATGGAGTAGGCTCCTCAAGCTTCTAACCAAGTAAAAATAGGGGGGAACGACCCTCCTTATATAGATTCGGGAGGGGGACTCCAAAGTACATCAAATGTGGGATAATTCCCCTCAAAGGAAAATGAATACATTCATAGAAAAAAATGGCAAGGTACCCAAATACAAAAGAGAGACAATATAAAATGCAAATAAACTGGGAATGGAGTGCCTCCTAGATACAAAATGGAGATGCACTCATGTGGATACAAATGGAAATGATGTAGGAGCAATCATGTCATCGAGTATGTTGCACTTATTTGATAGAATAATGAAAAAATAACGAATAAGTTCATAAAATTCAAGATTTTCCCAATATCCTCGAATAAGAATTTGTATGTCCTCTTTTTTCGCTCGATAATCTTTTGATCGAAAAGAATTTTGATTGAAAAAAATTTAGATTGATTTTTTTTTAATCGAAAAGGTCTTCGATTGAATACTTTTTAGATTGAAAAGGTTTTAGATTGGAAAGGCTTTAGATCTAAAAAGTTCTAGATCTAAAAGATTTTAGATAAAAAATCTTTTAAATATGTTTCATCAATAAGAACTACATAAACACTCATTTTTTTACTATGTGCGCACGTAGGTTCACAAGAGATAATACAAGATGTCTTTTTTTGTTACAATCAAACATGATATCATATTATAATCCACTTCCTTTATTAAAGAATATGACCGATTTGTTGATCACAATCTCAAAGGACGTAGCTCACAATGTAGTCTTCCGTTAGTTTATCTACTCTCTTTAAACCACATCAAAATATTGCAAGTTCCCTATATCCAAACGTGTTTCACTCTTCTATTAAGCGGGAAATTTCTCAAACCTCTCCATATTTTCTTATCTCCATATGCATGTCCTCTATTTATTGGCTCCATATCCTAGATATAATTTGCATTAGCCAAATTACTTTGACATAATACACAGTCATTTGAGTATGAATGATCATAGTCATAATCAAGCAAAACTGTACCAAGCCATTCTTTCTTATTTTCTTTGTTGCCTCTAGTAAAATCTTTTGTAGCATCTATATATACACCTTTCACCTTAAGAATCAATCTGTTCACCTACTTTTCTATCTATCTATCTATCTATCTATTTATCTATCTATCAATCTGTCTAAACCCTAAACCCTAAAACCCTAAATCCTAAACCCTAAACTTTAAATCCTAAACTATAAACCCTAAACACTAAACCCCAAACCCTAAACCATTCATCCTAAACCTTAAACCCTAAACCCTAAACTCTAAACTCAAAACCCTAAATCATAATCTCTAAACTCTAAACGCTAAAACCTAAATCCTTAACCCTAGAACTCTAAACTCTAAACCTAAATCCTAAACTCTAAGACCTAAACCCTAAACCCTAAATCCTAAAACCTAAACACTAAACCTTAAACCCTAAAACCTAAACCCTACACCCCAAAACCCAAATCCTAAACCCTAAACCCCTAAATTCTAAACCCTAAACCCTAAACTCTAAACCTAAGCCCTAAATCCTAAACCCCAAACCCTAAACCCCAAACCCTAAATCCTAAATCCTAGAACCTAAACCTTAAACCCTGATTCCTAGACCCTAAATCCTAAACCCTAAACCCTTAATCCTAGAACCTAAATCATAAACTCTATACCTTAAACCCTAAACCCTAAACCTTAAACCCTAAACCTTGACCCCTTAACCCTAAACCCTAAACCCCAAACCCTAAACCCTAATCCCTAAACCTAAACACTAGACATCAAATTTTAAACCCTATACTCTAAACTAAAAGCCATAAAACCTAAACCCTTAACCCTAAACTCTAGAACCTAAATCATAAACCATAAACCTTCAACCCTAAACCCTAAATTCTAAACTCTAAACTCTAAAAACTAGACACTAAGCCCAAAACCATCAGCCCTAAAGCCTAAACCCTAAACCCTATACTCTAAGCCCTAAACCCTACATCCTACATCCTAAACCCTAAACCCTAGGATTGAAATCATAAACCCTAAACCCTAAACTCAAAACCCTTAACCCTACATCCTACACCCTAAACCATACGATCGAAATCATAAACCCTAGATCCTACAGCCTTAACCCTAAACCCAAGACCCTTAACCCTAAACCATAAGCCATAAATCCTAAACCCTAAAACCAAAACCCAAAACCCTAAGGCCTAAACCATAAATATAAACCCTAAACACTAAACTCTACACTCTTAAACCCTAAGCCCTAAAACCTAACCCATAAACCCTAAACCCTAAACCTCAAACCCTCAACCCTAAACCTCAAACCCTAAACCCTCAACCCTAAACCCTAAACCCTAAACCTTAAACCTCAAACCCTAAGCTCTATACCCTAAACCCTAAACCCAAAGCATTAAAAAACTAAAACCTAAACCCAAATCCAAAAAACCTAAACTTAAATCCTAAACCCTAAATCCTAAATCCTAAACCATCAATGCTAAACCCTAAATCTTATATCCTAAAACCCTAAACCCTAGTCCTTAAGCTTTAGACCCTAAAATCCCAAAACCTAACCCCTAACCCCTAAATGATGAACCCTAAACCCTAAACTCTAAACCCCTTACCCTAAACCCTAATGATTCTCGACTTTGTAGATTTATATGATCCTCCCATCAATAAAATTGAGGTTCATAAATGAGGTTCATAAATTCAAAATAATAGATGTAGATAAGTTACTTAAAATTCTTAGAAATATCTCTCGAAATGGTTTTAACTTATCCGAGGGTGATGGATTAGGACCATTTTAGTGGATTGATGTAATTGAATATATATGTGAATCAAAAATCATTTTTTATTATGGTTTTAAATTTAAATATTATGTTAATATTATAAAGTTGTTTCTTTCAGTTGAAGTGTTATGGTGTTGTGTGCAGTGATAGTATGGATCATCCACACCAGATGGCCTCACATGCTACAAAGTTGGATGCTCGGTACTTGGCTTCGATGGATGACAGAACACCTATAGGCTTCTTCTTACTTGCCCAAGAGATAGGTCATAAGCCAAGCAAGAATGTGTATCTAGAAGAAGGCCATCAAGAATCAGGATCACTAGCCCAATCTGAATCTGAATATCTAGCGAGTTTGGTGCCCCAAAGACCATGATGTCAGGTGAGGAAAGATATTGAAGAAGTCTTTAAGAGAGCTCTCTTAACCAATAGAGCTCTTTCCACTAAGCTACACACCTGTGGTGCTTGAGGAAGCGGATAGACTAAGTTTCACATTACCTTGAACATGTTTTGGGCCCCCAAAAAGCTTCATTTTTTGTTTCCAAAGCCTATTTTGAAGCATTTTGGGGTGAGTTCTGGAGCAATTTTGGAGTACTTTCATAGTGGGGCTGTGTTTTCAGTTATACTAGTAAATCTACAAGTTTCTTGAAAGGTGTGCAGTTATGGTGGGATCGTAACTTTATGCAAGTTTTTGACCCTAAAGAACAGAATTGACAGACAATTACAACTATTGTTGGCTAGTGTTTGTATTGTGAATTCTGCCTTTCAGACCATTTTATTGCATATATTGAGCACATATACACTACGTATGCTTGTGTGGATACCACTTATGTACATCCATGTGGTCATTGATATAGCGGTTATGTCTTTTTGCATAAAGCTTTTTACGTTTGATAAAGAGGGTCATGGAGAGGCTTTCTTAACTCAGAGACACCAAGATTTTGAGTTCTCTTTGGTGATGCAGGTGGAAGACTTACCCAGCCTTACCATAGGAGATGTATGCCATAGGTGCTCAATAAGCCTAGTTGGTTTCTTTGGGGTAACTCATTATATGTAGTGGAGTCAGTGATTCACTATGCACGTTTCCATGTTAATACTCGCAGTTTTATGAGATTTTGGCACTGGTCATATGGTCATTTTGTAGAGGAGGCTTTTTTTCTAGATTCTGTGGTTCTGCCAACTATACAATGGTCGATTTAGTCCTTGATACACTTATTAATGTGAGCACATTCATTCTCACATAATCCTTTTGGTTGTTCATTACTATTCATTAATCCATTTTTTTTACAGAGGCTGGTGATTTTTTCCAGAATCCGACACTTGGTCATCCTTTCTCCAGCCTTAGTGGTGCTTGGACTATTCTAGCTCACTCCTCTATCACCATGGCATCAAAAATCTTTGGCACATCTAGTGGATGTGGGTCTAGTGCTAGTGTTCCCAAGAGGATCTATAACTTGCAAGGCAAAGACCATTTTGAGATCTGGAAATTTGATGGCACAAACTTTTCTCTGTGGAAGAATGAGATTAAACATGTGGTGACTCAACGAAGATAGTGGAAGCTAGTAAATGGAACCTCAAAGAAGTCTCTTCCACTTTCGAAACCTCTCCTCTGCATCTTCCTCTGCTAGAGTAGAATACATTCTCAGAACTAAGTTTTCCTTGGGAGTTTGATTCCTCACCAAGATTCTTTTCTTCAATAATTAGCATGGATGCAAGATCAGCAAAATTCAGAATATTTCCCATAGCCTCAATAGAAGTTATGAACTGCTTATATGCAACTCCTAAACCACAAAGGCACACTTCCTCCTTATCATCATCATCGACATTCATGAAAATAGATGCAAGCAACTCACACATGCTTTTGATTTTCAAGATGTAGTAACTTATCGGCATGCCATTTTTCTCAAGTGTATGCAACTCTTTCTTGAGTTGCAATTTTTGTGCCTTTGTATTGGTCAATGTTCAAAGCCTCCTTCACAGAATTTGCATCTTGTATGTGCCCAATCATGCTATCCTATATGCTAACAAATAGTCAATACATTACCTTTCATGCTCCTTGATTACATTCTTCATATGCTCTTAACTAGTCCGTAGTTTGACTTCTCTCTGGTAACTGTGGAGCATTTTCTTCTCTCCTTCAATGTACTTCTGGTAGCCTTTTGCCATTAAGAAATTTATCATTCTGAATCTCCAAGCATGGAAGTTTTTCTTGTCTAGGTTATCTCTCATAAGGTGACTCATTCCATCCGCACTTGCCATTTCTGCAACAATTCGCAATACTACAACACTAGAAGCAGTCCCTATGCTTGCTTACTGTCACACTGTGACATGACAACTCGATCTTAGTAAAACACAATTTTCATGTATCAACAATACAGGGAATTGCTTGAAGTTATGGATCTAAAATATTTCAGTGTTGCAAACAGAATGCAAGTTAATGTTTTGCAAAATGACCTGATTTTCCATGGGCCCCACCTTGTGAGCTCGAAACGGAGGTCGAGCTTGTTCGGAAACAAAAATCTGAGCAAAACCAATGACCCTAAAGGGCTAACTTGCAAAAACATTTTGACATGTTCTACCTTCACACCAAGTTTCCTAGCAATCTGAGGTCGTTCGTGAATCATGCTTTCTCCATGCCTTCTCCCGTACTCTTCAAATGAGTCTTTTCCAATGCAATCCAAACCTCTTGAAAAGTAGGAGCAACAAACACCACCACATAAAATCTCCACCATCAAAGAAAAAAGACAATGGAAAAAAGAAAAAAAGAGCTTTCCGAATCCACACAACTCCTTAACCTACTATGATTGGGAAGTGATGATCTCCTTTCGCACATGTACACTTCATGATTGATGGAGGTAGCTCTTTTCATGCTGCCACTATCTCTACATAAGTGGATGTCATCCTATGTCTTGCACACTACCTTTTTTTGTAAACACCCTGCCCATTGAACGAAAATCTTGGAACATGTCGATTGTTTCTTGAGAATGCATCATCTTGTTAGCTGAGGAAAGTTGAAACATAGAGGTATGCTCCAATTGACTATTCCAATATTTCCTTTTGCTTGATCTTTAATTAGGTGCCGAATTAAAATTGACTTAACCATTGCATCCTGACCTACCAAAACTCCCAATTTGACTAGCCATATGCCTAGCTCCAACACTTGAAGATCAATCATTTTTTCATAGTTTTATTTTATTTTATTTTTTAATCTTCTTTTTTGCCTCGTCTTTTGAAGCAAATACAAACGAGTGAAGCTGAGAAGCTTTCTTTTTTGCTGCAAACTTTTGTCTTGCGAAGGCAAAAATTTGTCTTGCAGTGCCTTTTCGCCAAATTTCTTATAAGTCTGTGGACTCTCTCAATTGAAAAACTTGTTAGAGCCATATCTTGAGATTCAGGTGTTCCATTGACGTGATTTTAGAGTCGTTTTCTGAGGGCTTGGAAGGTTATAAATGCATACGGGCAATCAACGTCCAGATTCTTCACAAATTATGAGAGACCATAATTTTTAAGATTTTCTGAGACTTCGACATATCTGAATGGGAAGAGCCAGGAGAGGGAAGTACTGAAAGAGGATGAAAAAGAGCCCTCACAAAGGCTATGGCGAAAACTAATGTCAACAAGGGTTTTCCAAGTGGATTTTACATTCAGTAACCCCCCATACACAAAGGAAGACATTTTTTGGACCCTAATACCTATAAACCCATCACGATCATCCATATGCTTTACCCAGGCTCTATGTCAAGAACAGAGTGGAGAGCAGGCAGATGATTATGTTTTAAGTGCTAGAGATATCTGATTTAATGAGTTTGAGATCCAGAGGATCAGGCTATGAGATACCCTGTGAGCGACCACACACCTCTTGTTAAATACATTGTCGAAGGAGCTAGGACTTCCTGGGCACCCATTGTCGTTGTATATCAGTGCATAGTTCAATGTTCTCCATCCTTCTATTGTATACATCACTCCAGTATATTCCGTACACAGTACTTTCATTTGGCACTTGAGTTTTGTCTCTTTCTCTGAATGACAGTACTTTGTATGTTTTAGTATCATATGTTGCCTCATGGGCCAATTCGGCTCTCCACAGGCACTAATGAACATTTTTTCCCCTCCCCCCTCCTGGACACAGACTGAAAGCATTAATTTGTTCCACAGCAGACCAATTATCACACAGTTTCAAGTAGCTAGAATTAGTCATCCCTACTATGTCAGCTGATGTACTATCAGACAAGCTCCTTCGTACAGATGACCGCAGAGCTACCACCAGACACAGAGCCCTCGAGGCATCCAGACAGCTAGCCATGTCAGGAAAGCAGAGATCTTGGTACTCGCAGGTATCACAGTTACAGGGAACGGATTGGATATGGAGAGGTTACCACCCTATGAAAGGAATAGAGTACTCACCCTACACTTGTGGCAGCTTTGCTTTAGAAAGACATGAATTGCACCGGCACAGCTGCTATGTGAAGATCCGGTACTATAGAGACCATTC
Source organism: Ceratopteris richardii (assembly GCA_020310875.1). Classification (NCBI taxonomy): domain Eukaryota; kingdom Viridiplantae; phylum Streptophyta; class Polypodiopsida; order Polypodiales; family Pteridaceae; genus Ceratopteris; species Ceratopteris richardii. The sequence goes on from CM035408.1 coordinate 127,355,948, forward strand.
TCTGACTATACTTCAATGGATTCATATCGAGGCCACCATAAATGGATGTATACGTGGCACAAAGCTTGCCCATGTTGATTAGCCAACCAAGTTACCTACCACAGACTACAGATAGATATGGACAGAGTTCCATCAGTACCAATCTCAGAGGATTTGTAAAGTATGTAGAGAGGTGGAGAGAAGCATTTTTTTGTAGCGCATATGAGAGCATCAGAGAGACGTGAGGCCCATTCCTGGGACCACCCAATTTACTATGGGAGCTATGTATTCTCAGAACCAGCCTCACCTCAGTTACTTTAGATCAAAAAAATGTTCCCATAAAGAGACACTACTGGAGGCTGTGGACATGCCACTTAGTGAGGGGCCCTACCACACCACAGAACTCTTCCAGCAGCTTACAGTACCACCATCTACTATAGGTGGAGGCCTCACTCCTTGGCAGACGAAGAAGATACAAGCTAGGCATCAACCATGAGTACCTGATTATAGACCTCCCAGAGTTCAATACAGTAACAGGAAAATTCTGTGTTTGACATCAACAGGCTAATTTAGGAGCAGAGGCCCTTCATTCTAGAAGATGCATTGTCCTTAGTATGAGCAACTTCTAAGTTATAACTACTCAATATCCCCTTACCGTTACAGAATAGAGCTATCTAGGCTCGTGCATTTTCACGATGTACCACTCTCAGCACATACACGATCCGCAGATCTTTACAGTACAGAGCTACCAAGCCACGTGCATTTTCATCATGTACAACTGTGAGCATATAAGTACTCCTAGGGATACAGCTCCATTCCCACATGCAACCATTGCATGGATCTTACACACCTCCAGCATGAATTCGGAATGCTCATCCTTATACATATGTGAATATTCTCATTCCATGTTCTATTGGCTCTCTTGTGCACCATCCTTCTTTTGTGTGTGGGTATATCACCATTGACTTTCCTTGACGATGGAAGGTGTGAAGGTGTACGTGTGGTTTGTCTCCTGGGCAGAGTTGGCATCCACTGGACATTGGCTTCCTCTCTTACTTTTTCTTTCCCTCCCTCTCCGCCCAACCCATGCACACCGACATTTACTTGTGTGCAAATGGACAATTGCATGAGTACAGACAGTGCTCAAGTCAGAATTGAGCTACTTGTAGCTAACAAAATTCATGCAAATTTATATAACTCAGTTAGCAGTGCTGCAGATAATGTTATAATAGCCATCATCAGTGCTTGAATGAGCTTGCCCGTTCCCATTCCTATTTGAATCCATAATGACAAAAAAGTGATGATTGCCCACTTAGATACCTTCAAAAGTCCAAATGTACAATATAGACATGCACAGGCACACAGTGAGCAGTAGTGCCTTATAAGTTGAACATTAAAAGTTGAAAGTGCTGTCAAGACTCTCCAAGAAGCCATCCTGGAAAAGGAAATCCATGCTGTCTCATGGTAATGATGCAGCTCCACCAGAAAGTATTTGATCTTGTATGGACAAGCCTATCCAGTTGGCACAAGTCTGCCACATGCCCCACAAGTCTCAGGAATTCATAGATGTCAATGGAGATAATCCATTAATCAGTTTAAAAAGGCCACATCCATGTCTACTCTTTTTGCAGATATCCTGCTCCTGGTACTTGTTTCAGTTCAAATGATAATTATCCACTTCAATCTCTCTAGCCGGGGAATCCTCTGGAAGAAGCTTCGCATATATCTTTGCAGCCTCTTTGGCGAAAGTAGCCATCGACTCAAACACCAAGGGCAGATGGTCCCTGAAGCGGGATAATGTCTTTTCTTTGCGATCAAACATAACTTCTAAATGTCTCTGTTTATTCAACTCTACTAAGTTACGTCTGCTATCAACATCCTCTCTCCTTAACTGAATAGCTGACCTCTTCGATGTGTTGTCTTCAGTGTCACCATTTGATTCCCCTTTGTGTTCACTGTAGCTGCCTTCCAGTCTCTTCAGAGAACGGGTACTATAATCCAACTCTTTGGCTGATCTCTCTACATTCTTTTTCAAGTCCAACTCACCTGCTTGTTCTACTTCAAGGGAATGGACCACAACAGAAAAATTGCAGATGGCATCCACTGCTTCCTGTGGCTTTTCAAACTTCATAAGTGCATCCATCCAATTCAAGAGAAGATAAAAGATTGCTGGTTTTCCTGACCTACAAGGAGAGATAGCTCTTCCTTTACTGTCTCTTTCTGGTTCAAAATGGCATTTCGACATCCACATATGCAATGCCTTAATGTAGTGTTTCTGTGCACTAATCCATCGCTGAAAATGGACCTGCCACCTTTCGAGTTCATATTCAAGCTGGCATGTGGCCTTTATATGAGTTTCGCTTGCTTCATTTGCTGCAACTGAGTTCTCTAGTGACTGTGTCTCAGCAGCAACTACAGCCTGTGCTTTGTGGCACTCCCACATCACATTCCACATGCTCATCAACCTACTTTTCAAAACAGATGAAGCAACAAAAATGTATTTAACAAACTGCTTCCAAGTTAAATGAATTGAGACGGATGCAAAATCAAAAGTCTAGCTGAAAATAATATATATATAAATAAACAAAAAAAAGAAAAAATCAACTGCAGAAAACAGTATCCACAAGAACACATTCTGCATGTTGATGGGCCATGGCCAAACCACAGGTACTGAGCCGTGTATGACACTTTTTTACCTCTTTTACCTTGCTGCCTCCAGAGTCTATAAGCATTTGCTCATATGCCTCACAAAAAAGGCCCGTGTATGAGAAAATTAATGCTGCATTCTATAAACAAGCAACTGCTAGTGCGCATGTAAAAGAGAACTCCATATTGAAGTGACATCATATGAATCCCAAGTCTCCTGCCTAAGGAATAATCCTTTGCCTTCCCCTAGCATTATTTAAGCATTCTAGAGTAGCTAGCACTCAATTTCCTCCCAGTAACATGAAGAGCTAAGAGACCAGTTGTCTAAGAACTGTGACAGTGAAACCATAACAGCATTGAGCCCAAAATCCTCCACATCATAGTGCATTGTGCACGCTCAAAAACGAGCTCTCTCACTCCTCAATTCTGAGGGCTCGACCTTCCCCCTATCCCAGAGGAACTCTTGCTAAAGTTAACCAGTATTTATCAGAATCCTACTAATCATATAAGAAAGCGGAACAGTTAGCAGAGCTTTGTTCTGACTATTCTTATGTATATAATATACGTACCCAATCTGCATCTATTAAACCATTCATCTCAGGAGCCTTTTCTGTGGAAAACATGTCAAAGCAGCTTCCTGAGATCAGCAACTTCTGAGCTCATGGATAATAATGAAGCCATCAATGATTGAACAATACCATGGTTTTCGACTTCATAAAGTTCTCTTTAGATCCCTAACACCCTAAATTTCAGACATACACTAGAAATAAATGGTGTTGCCCTCACCATGAACTATCATTCATTCTTGTCAGTTGCGCAAAATGGTCGAAGGAATTTAAACATCAAGAAAAAAATAACAACAAACATGGACTAGGAAATACTAAAAATAGATGGTGTTCCCCTCACCATGGACTATCATTCATTCTTGTCAGTTGCACGAAATGGTTGAAGGAATTTAAACATCAAGAAAAAAACAACTAGGATACAATATGACCATGGATTCCCAAGTGTTTTCAGGACTTGTCTGATCCAGACCACTTTCAAACCATAAAACCCAAAAGGGAAACCTAAACGAGAGAATGAATTTCCAATAATTCTCCTGATCAGACAGGGACGTGCTGCATCAGAAGTGAAATAACTGACCCACAACAATAGAAAAGTGAGAGAAAGAATGAAGCGAAAAGATGATAATGTTTCCAAACAATTTAAGAAATGGCAAAGCCCTGATAACTGTCAATATCAACAAAGTCAAAGGGCAGTTGCCAAGTCCCATTCTTTCTTCTGAGTTCCATCCTATCAAAATTACCATATAATCATGCTTGCGGAAATTTGACAAATGGCATGCATACAATACTTTACCTCGGAAACAAAGCAATAGAAGTCGAAAATTTCCTCTTAAAATCACTCACATCGACATTTGGCCATGTTTTGACCACTAAAAAAGGTTCTCAGTACTCCACTCTCTTGAAACGCCTTCACAATGCTTCTTCTCTCTTTTGAAATGCACTTGTGCATTCTCTTATCTACTGTCAAAAGCTTTTGAATCAATGACAATTACTGAATTCCTCTGTTCTCTTTGGGTTGATCTTTTTCAAGTAGAACTGACAATTTTTTTTTATTTACTTAATTATTTAAAAGCTTATACTTTGGGGTTGCTTTATGTTGCTTTACCTTTGTCCTTAAAACAGATAGCCACAATGTAGACCCGAACAGAATGCCATGTTCGTTCTTGCTTGTTCCTTTTCGGGTAACAATAGGAATCTGGCAAGAAATTAAGAGAAAGAATCACCAACTTCATTTCATCAACATTGGTTAGCCATCCTCAAACGTTTTAAATTCGCAATAGCATATTACTATATACTCTTGCTTTCTTCCTTGTGAATGTTGGTAATGACTCCTCAGAAATAGGTACATGCCACGAATTTCTACAAGAGCTTACATGACCTATAAATGACCCTTCGTTGGAAAAGGAATCAACGCAAGTGTATTAACACCTCTATAACCACTTTCTCTATGTTCATGCAAAGACTTCCTCTTTCCACTAAGTGCGTGGGAGTAAAGCAAGTGATGAATTCTCCTCAATATTTGCAAAGGAAGTTGTAACGGAATGTCCAAAACCTAGATCGCACGAAGCTGTGCCAATAAGAAAATTCTACATCATAAAACCACAAAGATGACAGTTGTTACTCCCTTCAAATTTCTCCTAGAAAATCACACCCAAGTTGTTGTCTTGGTCTCCCTTGAGCTGACCATAGTTGAAGTAGCCAGAAAGAAGAGTATGCAACAAGATGAACAAAAGACACAAGAATCATCTTGCCTTTCTATCCTGCAACCTCCAAACATTGACATGAAGTAAAAGCATGATACCTTTGCTTTGGTTGCATGCAAATAGTGTTGAATCTGCCCTTAACGAAAGGGGATGCTTACAAATGAAACCAAACTCTGCAACCAACTTTTAGAAAATGAGACAAATGGTTATATCAACGTGAAGTTAGATGAAGAATCTATGAGAAAGGGCAACACACACATGATGATACCAACCATTTTGCCCCACCATGTGACCTTCATATATGCCCTACAGTTCTAAGTATAGAACTATCAAGGCTATAGCTTTCCCATCTACCACTCTCTTCAAAGAGTGCCCCTCACGTCAAGGCCTCCTTGCCTTCATCTCTTACTCTAAGGTTGTATACTTTATTTCATAACATATGTAGGTACATATGTATGTGTGTGTGTATGTATGCATGTACGTATGTATCTACACATGTGTGTACGTATGTATGTACACAGGTATGTATGTCCACACGTATGTGTGTGCACATGCACGTGCGAATGTGTGTGCACATGCACGTGCGAATGTGTGTGCACATGCACGTGCGAATGTGTGTGCACATGCACGTGCGAATGTGTGTGCACATGCACGTGCGAATGTGTGTGCACATGCACGTGCGAATGTGTGTGCACATGCACGTGCGAATGTGTGTGCACATGCACGTGCGAATGTGTGTGCACATGCACGTGCGTTAGGGTAGATTCGGTTCGTCGAATTTTAAGATTTTCTGGTTCTTCCGGTTCGGTACCATTCGGCTCTTCCGGTTCATCCAGTTCGCCATTACACTGCCACTTTTTTTCTCGCTCGATTTGAATTATCCTAGGCCTGCCAACAATCACGGAGTACCTTGAGCCCCCGGACTCCCCCCGTAAGCACCTGCCTTGGCCCTTAGTATACTTACCTTCAGCCCATCGTGGCCCATGACCCATCGCCCATTGTAGAGAGAGAGAGAGAGAGAGAAAGAGTATTGTGTTTTGGAAATTGAGAGAGAGTATTGTGTTTTGGAAATTGATTCTTAAACAATGAACAATGGTTCCAACCATTTTCCGTAGCCAGATCTTGTTCGTGATTCCTTTCGTATCCCATTGTAATGTGCAATTAATAGTAGTAATAGTAGTACAGGAGAATTCTTAGATGCATAGCTGAGGAGCATGCACAATAAACATTGAAATCAATACATGTGTTAATTTTGCATGCATGCTTTTGCTCTTATTGCGCTTATTTTAAGAAAATAAATACAAGCTCAAAGTAATGGCACACATGAGTACCCAATTTTTGGGTCATTCTTCTATTCAAAAAGAGGTAAACATTCATGCTCTAGACCTTTTCTTCATCTAAAAACTTACATTTATGTAGGGACACAGAAAAAGTGATATCTTATTACCCTTTACACTCACATTGTGTAATTTATTATTTGTAAGTTTTAACATGCATAATATATAATATATATATGTATATATTATATCTTAGATTCTTATGATTATATATGTATTTGTAATGACGCACCTTACGCACCTTACCTTCAGGTACCATTCGGTCCTTGCACCTTACGCGTACCGAACTGAACGCACCGAACGCACCGGACTACCTTGACGTGCGTATGTGTGTGCACATGCATGTATGTATGTATGTATGTGCACATGCATGTACATACTTATGTATGCACATGCCACATATGTACATATGAGACGTACATGCCACATATGTACGTATGTACATATGATACGTACATATGTACCTATGTACGTACCTATATATGTACCTATGTATATATCCACATATGTACATAGGTATTAGGTACATAAGTATATATGTACATATGTATGCATCCATTCATGTAAGTATTGATGTACATATATATGTCGCCACTATATGTCAAAGCTCTCCTCATCCAGGAACATTTTTCAATCATGGCTGTTGAATAGTATGGCCACATGGCTTTGAACAAGGCACGTGACATGTAGCTAATTGTTATGAGGTTTGGAGTCTCTCTGATTATTGTGCTGAAGGTCTCATTGTTATTAATAACGAAAGGTGATAGAGCATCATGGCTAAGTATTCATGCTGCATGAATGGCTCTTTGTTACTATATTTTTCCAGTACAAAGCGACAGCCAGCAGCAAAACACACAAATTTGACAGTCTGAAATAAGCTTATTGGACTCTTTATCTTTTGACAATGACCAATTCTTCAATATCACTGAAGGCTCTATTAGTTTATGTTACTGGTAATGTTTCCGAAGTTTTGGGCTTTCCATTCTCAATTTCCATTGTACATACTACATAGTAAATCCAAGATATACATGTAAGCAAATTTTTGTGGAATTTATGGACATCTTTGGTTTCTAGAGAGGAACTGGTCTGCAGAAATATGAAACATCTTCCTCAACCCCTCAAGACTACTGATGGATCTGATGAGCCTTCTTTCTGGAAATGTACCTACGTATGTACATATGTACATGTGTATGCATCATGTATGTCAGACTCTGTATATCTTAGCATAACAGAGGTAAGTTAGTAAGGGTTCCTTTATTATGTATGTACGTATGTATGCATGCAAGTGAGGTTTTGCTTCTGGATCAAACTCCAATAATTATTCCAGTTCACTCTTGGTTCAAGTAAAGAAAACGATTTGTATTTAAAGAAATGGTACTAATACTTACAGGTATCTATGCTATGAGTAACATATGCAGACCAGTTCATACTACAGTGAATGAGTGAAAGGATAGCTCAGACAACAATGTTTTACATAGGAGAGGGTGAGCACACTTCAAAGAAAATTTCCCACTTTCATTCTGCCCTCCGAAGAATCCTCTTAAGGGGAAGGATAAGGAGAAATATGATCCAAAGATGAAACTGCAATGACAACATTCATGCTATATACATGGGTTTCAAGCGAGGACGATAGCTCCCACTCTCCTCATGCCTTCCAATGATCATTCTGAAGGCAGAAATGTTTTGAACGGAAACCAAACATTAGGTGAAGTGGGTTTTCCCACCCTCTTACCTACAATTATAGTGATGAGCTTCGTTTTCATGCTTATTATCAGCATCATGATAAAGAATACACATCATTACATGTATACCCTCATAAGTTCAAAAATGGAGGATTACTCATTTTGATGTTCATTGCTGAAATCAATTGAAAAAGAGGCATTGATAAGTATATCCCTTCATACCTCAGATTTGTCTGATATCTGACCTTATGAGAAATGTCTAGAAGCATATACATACATCAAAAAAAAATACAACTAGCATAAACCATCAGAAATATATGTGATCTATGCTTCTAAGATAACCTCTATTGCATAAATATCAAATCCAATAAAACAAATCAGTGTGCTTCTGATTCACATACATCAACTGCAGAATAACCAAAAACATGAAATATCACAAGATATACCTTGGCATTTGAATTGTATACTGGTACACCAGGGGGTATACCGATCCTGGTCGAAACTCTCAACACATGGTGACCTTCTATTGATTCAGTGTTATCCTGGATGGATCCAGGTAAGTCCCAAGTTCACCCAAAATGAAAAATTGGACTGTAAGCTCATGGCAGTCAACCACAAGACTAATTAACTATTGATATTTTGCTACTCGAGCAAATAGGCATGTTAATCAGTGTGGTGTAACCATTTGACATTGTTTTACTTGTTAGAGAAATACAATCATAAAAACTTTGTTAATTGTTATGATTCATGATTCATTTATTGGTAAATACTGAACTACTCCAAAAATCTTGCCGTGATGGAAATGGACTGCCAATCATTAATATATAATCCTTGAAAGAAGCTGAGATGCAGTTCCCTCACATATTACAGAAATCCATGGTAACTAAAAGAATGGTTAAAAAGATTCCAAAATGAAAACATGACATTGAAAACTAAAAACCTTAATCTCATAAGGCATACAACATAAGTGAGTAACAAAGAACAGAAGCCATCAACAGAACTACAAACCACATACTTACCCCCCCAAAAGCTCCATCAATTGTGGATAAAGCTCCTCATTGGTAAGCTTTTGTATTCTCATTGAAGCCAAATGTATGGTTCGAAGAGCCACAATGAGTCGGGTATCAAGCTTTTTCAGGGAAGCCCTTGTTTTATCAATGGCAACAGGATCACCACCCTTTGCATCCAAGTCATGTAGTTGTTGACATTTCTGATCAAATGATATTCGGATCATTTCACCTGCCTGTGAAATCCAATCTCATCAAATCATTTAAACTTGTGCTATCAGATTATATTATATTAACCCATTAAAAATATTGGACCTATTATGAACTTAAATGAGGATTAAGCCATAGATGGCCTATTACATTACTGTGACAGAAGTCACAAAAAAGCCATAGACTGTATTTTTCACAGATTAATGCAAGAAAGATAGTAGATATACACCATTCTCAACCAACTTGAGAAACAACACTGATCATAAATTATCAAACAGAGAATTCAGAGGTACTAGATTGCATGAGTTATATAGACCCAAAGCCCACGCTGTAAGGCATGGTACCCTGCAGCCTCCTATCTTTCATTTATGGCAGGAAATTAGGATGCCTTCTCAAAGATCCTTAATAAACAATGGTGATCTTTTTTTCCCTTCTGAGAGATTAATGAACCTATTTTTCCATCACAAATGGAAATCTATAGTATGTAAACAATGAACTTTTTTTGCTACTTATTTTATTGTGAGCATTTTGTTTGTTGAACTTGTAATAATCCCTTTTATTCTTTCCACATGCACTCTCTCTCTTCCTTCTTCATTTTCGGTTCAGATATTAGAGACACTCTCAGTGTGACTGTAAGGAATTGAACTCACAACCTCTTGGTTAAGAATGTGATGGGCTAACCACTCGCCCCAAAAGCCATGGTTGAAGATTACTTCCTAATCCTCCCTCTTAGGGTGTAATTCAACCATCTCCTATCTTTGAAGGTTGTGGTTCAACCCTCTCCTACCTATCACTTTATTACATTCTTCCCCCCTTAGTTGATCATTGTCCTCAATGATCTACTCATGTATACCTCTAGCCTCGGTGATCAGTTCTTGAACTACCTTGATACCCTTGAATTGATGTCCTCAACCTTCTATAGTTTCTTGAACCTTGTTCACAACCTTGGTGTCTTGAACTCTGTTCTCAACCTTAGTATCTTGAACCTTGTTCTCACCCATGTTCAGTATTTCGAACACTCAAACAAGTGCCACCCAAGGTTTCCCAAGGACTTCACACTTCCAAGCTACCTCATTAAATTTGGAAAGTTCGTTCCGAGAGCTTTCCAACGGTATATTACACTCCTCAATCTGACCTACGGATCGAGAGATACACTTGAATCTTTGTTGGGTCCAATTCTCAAAGTGCCACCTCCCCAATTCCTACCCTTTCTCATGATAGAGCGCCCAAGCGCCTTTTTTAGAGGCCATTGGATCATTCCACCTTGCCCAAACCTATTTCCTAGGCTCTGATACCAATGTAAGGAATTGAACTCACAACCTCTTGGTTAGGAATGTGATGGGCTAACCACTTACCCCAAAAGCCATGGTTTAGGATTACTTCCTAATCCTCCCTCTTAGGGTGTAGTTCAACCGTCTCCTAGCTATCAAGGGTGTGGTTCAACCATCTCCAACCTATCACTTAATTACAGTTGAACTAAGGGTCCAGCCGGTTCAGACATATCTGAAATCGGACACCGTTTGGTCACCCGTGTGTATGACCAAAGATCTCGAGTCTAGACTTACTAGAAGGTCATTTACTCTTGTAACCAAGTGATCCACTTAGCCTAGTGGTTAAGACTCAAGGGTGTGAAGAGGAGGTCTTGGGTTCAACCCCCATGGGATACATGGGGAGAGTGTTTTGCCCAAAGAGCTCTAGAACCTTCTAGAACATCCACTTGAGTTAACTCTGGTTAACTGGGACACTTGGTGCACATGCAGTTACAGGCTGACACATGGATGGTTAGTTTCCACCTCCCAAGCAGGAGGTCCCCTGGAGAGAGCTATATATAGAGGCATTTGGTTGGGAGGAGAGTCATCTCTCTCTTGCACGTGGTGGTCATAATCTTGCAGTGACAGTGTGCAACAGTGAACAAAATAATCTCTCCATGAAACCTTAGTGTTTTTCCTTCATAATTACTAGGTGATTTTCACCTGATGGAAATATGGAGGCAAGATGTCACTTTGCACGGAGGTTATACCCAATCCAGATATTCCAATATGCTAATATGATGAAGTCTGTCCACCCTATCATAAAACGTGGTGCCTCTACGTAAGAAGGTCAGGTGTGTGAGTTGTTTGCTTAAGTCTCATTGCACCTCACAAAACATTGACTATAATGCAGCAAGAATCATTACAAAGTCCAACTTCTCTAACATCCCCGTGGAGTATTCAACCCACCATATATTTGGATATCTATGTTTGAAAATAAAAATTTGCAATAAACCTGAATATTGCAGTTCACCTTCTAATGTCACTTAGAATTATAAAGATTTTTCGTTTCCTTTCCTAACCAAATCAAATGACCATAGCAATACATGATCAATATGAAGTCTGGACAGATAATATTTCACACATCAATACAAACTAGGAGAAAATTTGATACAACTTCTAGGTTATCTACAGCTCATATGCTCATTTTAATGCCGCATTCATTGCACATAAGGAGATTCTCCATGGCAGAGGCATCCAAAGCCAGATTGATGAGGGGCTAGTACTCTCTCAATACTAGAGAATGCAACTAGGCTTTCTTTCATAAGATCAATAGTAACAAATGGTTCAGCAATATGATGGTCCCACCATCACTAGTGCACACACCAACTATTAGGACATTGTGTTTGCCATCACACATGACCACAACTAGAGAGGCCATAGTTATGGTATTGCTGATGATAAGTTGGGCCAAAGAATTCATTCCACATTGTTTTATATTTTTCGATGTTGAAACTTGAGTTTGTTACGCCACTTATGCTAGTTGAGGCACTTTTCTATGCCCTGGGTTTCATCTTGATAATCCTCCACTCATCATTAAATCGACTATGATACATTTAAAGCTTTATCAACTTTAGACATGTCCAACTTAGAATCTAACATGCCCTTCTAAACATGGATTATATATTGATCATCCCCACCCCTTCAATATATAAACCAATAAACCCTTGAGACTACACTCATATGATACTCAAATTCAAGTGATACAAAGAACAAACATAGAGGTTTTTTTTTTTCAAAAAAGAAAAAAAACTAAAAAAGCAAACATGAAGCACCTACAACAAAGAGAGTTGGATCGACTTTCCACAACCACTTGCTAAAGGAATGTAATACTACGAGAGCATTTACGCACACCTTATGAGTTTGTTTTTTTGAGCAAACATGATATGTTGATAAATCTTTAGTTTCTACACATCAACAAAAGGGTTGAGAGGAGCATGAGATTGCCCCAACAAAGAGGATTTGTATATTACATTTGTCAAAGTAGTGGGCATGGCGCACCTTGCACGTAAATGCAAATTATCTTTGTCAAAGTTAGTGTGTCATGAGAACTTGGCATCATGGTACAAAGTAGATATTTGATTTCAGATTTATATCATTTACATTCGAGAGATTTAAATAATCTCATAAGAAAATCTTAGCCTTTATTCACCTAGTTCTTCTTTTACCCGGGCAGTTCTATCACGTTCTTTATTCCATCCATCAGTCAGTCAATTGTTCAATCGATTGGCAGATCCATCCATCCTCCCATCTATATACCTACCAAACAATGTACCACCTACATGTTTACCTTCTTGAAATAAAAGCAAGAATATAATTATTAAAAGACTAAAAAACAAAACAAAACACTAAAAAACAGTAAAGTAATATAGTCCTTCTGTAGTTTATCTATCTTATGATAGCGATAACAAAATAAAAATAAAAAACATCTTAAGAAAAGTTTCCCGACTAAAGATTTGGAAAATGAATAAAAATCCCTCCCATCAATGTAAATCTTGGGAGAAATTCAAGTAATTTTATTTTCAGAAAATGGGTTAGTCTTTTCAACTATATCTAGCATGTAGATGCCCAACATAGATTCATATCATACAACCAATTCTAAAACTTTCCAAGACATCATGATTCACAAGGGAGCTCTATAAGCAACAAAAATGACAAATTACTATATTTATCAAGATGAAAAGTGGACAACTAATTCTAAGAAACTAAGTTGTATATTCCATCTCATCTGTTGATTCTGCTTACAAAGACATCAATGTAAGTTTTTTTTCTCTCTTTCTCCCTTTCTCTCTAATATAGATTGCATTCAAAAGACATTCATTGGACAATCCATGGTAGATACTAGCTTGAGAATCCAATGAAATATATGAGGCATCCTCATATACATATACATATAAGTTGAGCTGTGCTCATCCACCTTTTCCAAAGCAAGCAACAACAAGAGATTGGCATAATAAAGCCCATAAGCAAACCAAGGATTCCATCATCCTTGACAAAGGTGTTCGAATTTGAAATATCTTTAAGATTCAGTTACACACACGAACAGATGAAAGAGGAGCGTGAAAAACTGCTCCAAAGACTCAAAATAAGTGTAAATATTAGAGAAACATTGATGGAATAAGCTGCTGAATCATAAAAAACCCTGCAAAAGAAGCATATACAAAGGCAGATCTATGTGTAGGACCACTGTCTCAAGCAAAACATAACTTGTGTACATGAAGAATAACCTTCAGAACCTGTAACGCACCTGCTGTAATGGAAAAACAGCCATAACAGGTGGTAGAGCTTGAATCCCGATTCCCTACGAGAAAAATCACCCGAGGTTACTAAGGATGATGGTAGATCAATGTTGTGGCTGAGGAAAGGTGATTCCAGCAAGTAGCACCTTGAGAAAATTGATACAACGGAGAAATCAGCACACAAAGCAAGTTGAATCGGCTTAGGCCAAGTAGAACACAATCTTGGCAGCTATGTGTGCGGTAGAGAAGCTCTGAAGGGCTGGAAATGAAGAAGTCCAAAAAATGAAGCTATGGAAGCTCGGCAAGGCTGAAGCAAGAGATGGAGATGGAGCACACCTGAGTAAACTGCAAGAATAAGTCCAATACAGAGGCTTAAAATATTTGCACCCGAATTTTCTGTCTAAAGGAGTGGATTTAATTGGTTAAAATCAGTTTAAATCTCAACCACTCTTTTCATCTTCTTTCAATGAAAACAACAGCTTTCAAGCTCTTTTTGGTTGTTTCAAAATGCAACCATACATTCAGTGATGAGTGGAATTCTTATCAGCTGAAAATACATAAACTTAAAACCTCCAAACTTAAGAATCGAAATTTGATGAAAATTTCATCACATGTTACCCAAAGATTAGACTTTCTAATAAGTCTAAGAACCCAACTCATTCGGCTAGGTCGTTAGGTAGAAAATCAGAATTTTATTTCTGAAACTTTTTCTTTTTAAAATCCAAAAATGAAAAACAAGCTTCCAAGAGTCATCATAAAATCTCGGAAGTTAACTGACATTCATTCCCAGCATTCCCCCCTTAATGTAAATTAGGGTAAGGACTCAAACATAACTTTTTTAGGAGCATAAACCTCTCTTCTGGAAGACCTTTTGTAAAATATCTACCACATTGTCCTCTTATGCTGAGTAAATAAGATCAATCTTTCCTTGCACAATGAATTCTTGAACGTAATGATAATTGATAAAAAAAATATGTCAAATAGGGCAACCTTCCACAAGGGACCCTACCTGCGAGTTTACAAAGAAGATAAATTTAACTCTTGGAAATGGTAAAAAATGGTTCCATATTTGGGAAATTACAAAAAATATAGTAAAACAAAATTATTACTTAATATGATAGAGCTCAATGAGAGTTATCCAACCATATATAACACGCAAGTGTTTGACAACAATATCCAGGTCAAAAGTCCAACCCTAATTTCAGGTTTTAATGTGAAAAGGGCATGCAAAAGCAAGTTATAAATCAATGGATCAGACTTTGTCCCACAAAAGCATGATCTGATTGTCATAAAGCTAGGCGCCAATATTAGGTGATAGAGCTCAATGAGATTTATCCAACCATATATAACACGCAAGTGTTTGACAACAATATCCAGGTCAAAAGTCCAACCCTAATTTCAGGTTTTAATGTGAAAAGGGCATGCAAAAGCAAGTTATAAATCAATGGATCAGAATTTGTCCCACAAAAGCATGATCTGATTGTCATAAAGCTAGGCGCCAATTTTAGGTGCCACAACACTTAAAAATAAAGCAATGAAGCCTAGAAAGTCCTACGTGGAGCTTTTGCAAAAAAAACAATGATGGGAAAGACATGTTTTTCGTAATTCTTTCGCCCCTGAAGCTATGCATATTAAACACATGGATCGGGAGCATCTGTGCATCACTTCTTGGAGCTCGTCTTATGTGCTAGCTTGGAGAAGGTGCTCCCTTCAACTTCGAGGAGGTGGAATTGTGTTTTCTTCATCATCTTCAAGTTGTGATGCAGCTTATATCTATTGTCAAGGAGATAATAGTTCAGCCTCGGAGGTTTTCCGGGTTATTAGACAGCTTGTATTCATCATCGTTAATATCAAGTGTATCTCCTATGTTATCTTGTAACTCAAATCATGGAATGTAAAGATTATGTTTGAAACATGGCTCCAACATCTCTCTCATCTGCATTCTTCTCATCATATTGTCTTTATTTTCTCTTTGTCTCTATATATATTGTGGGCCTAAAAACCAACAATTGGTATCAAAGCAGGTTGACATACAGTACATAAAGAATTTGATCACATGTAGGAAGATTAAATCTTCATTGCAGGTTCAAATCAAGCTCAGCCACATATTGTGTCTTGGTCATCAAGTCATCAATCTATATAAAGAAGCTGAATTCTATTTTGAAGAGTGACACTCCAAGAGGGGTGACATTGAAGAAGAACAAGGCAGATTGCAGCCATTATAGCAGCAACAAACGAGTGTACTATATATATATATATATATATATATATATATATATATATATATATATATATATATATATACATATACATATACATATACATATACATATACATATACATATACATATACATATACATATACATATACATATACATATACATATACATATACATATACATATACATATACATATACATATACATATACATATACATATACATACACACATACACACATACACACATACACACATACACACATACATACATACATACATACATACATACATACATATATATATATATATATATATATATATATATATATATATATATATATATATATATATATATATATATATATATATATATATAGAGAGAGAGAGAGAGAGAGATATATAGATATAAAAACAAAAATTCATGCTGGAATTTCATATTTATTTGCTGGACTTGTTGGAATCAACAGCCAAAAACAGCTTAGAGAGCATTATTTCTTCGATGTGTACCTTTTGAAGTGATGTTCAACCACTAGTCAACTTTATCGTACTCCTTGAAGTTAGTCAGTCAACCATATATGAGAGTTGTCGAACATGCGGTAAACGTAAAACCATATATGAGAGTTGTCGAACATGCGGTAAACGTAAAACCTTCTTATGTGTGTGTGTGTGTGTGTGTGTGTGTGTGTGTGTGTGTGTGTGTACAATAGGTGTAGACGAGAGCATAAAAACTTGATTTGAAAAGGACTAGCCAACCTTGATAATCTTGCGACTCGCGAGTATGTTTGATGCTATAGCCCATTTAATTAAATAGGATCCTATAGTTGTCTCTATTCTTCCATATAGTACTTGGTTGAGAAGAGTGGGGGAGGTATAAAAGTTCTCTTTGTGATGTGTGTTATGAGAGTTCTTTTCATGTCAAAGGTCTTTGTGTGTGTTGGTGGATACTTTGCATGATATGTGAAAATTATACCAGTACCTGAATCAACAACAACAATTAACATATAAACCTCATTTCCATCCAAATGACTAAACCACTAGGCAAAGCACCTTTGCTTGTTTAGAGAGCATATGCATCTTTGCTTGAGTCTAATTTCAAGACTTTGGCCCTACACAAGAATGAACAAACGATGTCCGATTTCTATTTGTCTTAACTAGTTCCACTCCCTTACTTTATAACATTCTTCCCCCTTTTGAAAACATTTTAGTCCCCAAAAATAGAACTCTAGAAAAACTCTAGGCATATCCCCAAGCCTCATGTTCTAACCTAGAAGAACATATTTTCATCCCTGTGGTGGGATTCACTTGGTATTCAAAATTAATAAATGGGAGTCAATTGTCTCATCCCTACCTAGATATTTCAAAACACCATATGTCTTTGCACTGGACAAACTTAATCTAGTGCATGGTGGAATGAATGATAAGGGTGGATCGGAAAACATCTCTCGTCAATTCACTGTTTTCACTATGTGCTATCTTGGTACTAACATGTGAAATGGGTGGATTCAAGATACTAGTCCATTACTAGCCATCGCTAGTGCATGGACCTAGCAACTAAGATGGGATTGCTATACCTATTAAGACTTTGAGAGCTTCTATTATATCTGAATTTGACAAAATAGAAGTCTGGTTTGGTTGACCTAAACATCTAACTTAGATGTTTGTACTTGGATTCACTTTCCACAAACATTTTCTTTGATTTATTACCATAGTGGAGGACTACTTTGTCCAATTGGGCTTGAAAATCCTGGACAAAATATAGGTTGAAGTGGTATCATACACTCTTGCTTAACTTTACTTCAAATTGACCAAAGCGAATTCAAAATGAAATTTGTTCGACTTAGGACAATTTTCTTAAAGACTTTAGCTTTAAGTTCTTGGGAATTATCAATCATGTGTGCAATTCCTAACTTTTTCTCTTTAATGGCATTCTAAACTCTTTTCAGAGAACTATGAAATTTTTTCATTATCCACTATAGTTGTGTCTTGAAGCAAAACTTAGATGGATGAGTCAGCTTATGGCAAGGGAGTCTGGTGTGTTCGGTGCGTTCAATTTGGTGCATGTAAGGTGCGAGGACCGAATGGTATCAGAAGATAAGGTACATCGTTACAAATACATATATATTCATAAGCATGTTAAAACTTACAAGTAACAAATTATAACCATTAGTGAACCATTTGGCATGATTTAAATTTTAATCTACACTATATACCAAGATTTACAATAAATCGGATACATCATGGGCTATAGCATATAAGTGTCACACATAATAGTCTAGCCTGCATGACATTTATGATTCATTATTTGGCTTCAAGCTTGCTAGATGAATGCTTGAAATGTTGTCCCGAAATAATGTCAAGCATGCTTAGATGGATGCATTATTTGACGTCAAGCTTGAGAACTCAAAGGAAAAGGATGCACGTCCAAAACAGATTCTCGAACCGGTTCAAAATCGGGCAATAGATCATATGCGAATTTTTTGGACTGCCTGCATGACATTTATGATTCATTATTTGGCTTCAAGCTTGCTAGATGAATGCTTGAAATGTTGTCCCGAAATAATGTCAAGCATGCTTAGATGGATGCATTATTTGACGTCAAGCTTGAGAACTCAAAGGAAAAGGATGCACGTCCAAAACAGATTCTCGAACCGGTTCAAAATCGGGCAATAGATCATATGCGAATTTTTTGGACTGCGTAACGACGAATTTAACGCACCTAAATGCACCGAACGCAAAAATCAATCGATGCTACACACCCAATCTGCCATGGCTTATGGTTAGAGTCTTTGAAGGTTGAATGGGTTCTGTACATAACATCTATCTCGGATGTTTAATTTGCTTACCTATTCCAATTGGTTAGCTCTAACTTTAATTGAAATGAGTCAGATATAGAAATGAGTAATTTCCAAAAGTTTTGGAAATCAAAAAGGAAAAACCAAAACACTGTATAACCAATTCAAACTTCTTAAGACACTTAATCGAATTCGAGTCAAAATCTATGTGACTCAAGACTTTAACTTTTCAAAGATCAATTTCAATAAGGTACTGAAGCATTTTATCTATGATCAAGAGAATTAAACGAGATTATCATAAATATTCTTGGAGTAAAGCTAAAACATCATCCAACCACTAGATACTACCACTACATACTAGTGTGATATCAAACATCACTATGTCGACCCATCAAGCTTTTATTGATGACTTTTCAAGTTAATATTTTCTTTTCACAATCTCTTAAAACCCCTTGCTTGGAATGCAATTCTTATGTGTTACTATTCGAAGTTCTATTTCTTCAAAAAGTTATGCAATATTTTTTAAACAAACGGTCATACTTGCATTCTTAAATGAAGATCCTAAAAGTTAATTACTTCATGATTTTCATACTTACGTTATCTTGAAGTTTCTTGTTATACTTTATGGAATAATGGAATGTTAAATGGATTTTAATGCCTTGAGGTTTTTAATGTAATTATGTTTGGATTTAGTAGATAAAGAATCCTGAGTGTGTGAATGCGCATGGATTTACTCAGATATTTTTGAAGATATTTAAAAGATAGTACTTTATATATGTTTGTAAAAACACTAGATCGCTTATGAAGTGATGTTTTGTAAATAAAGCAAATTTTTCGTAAACGCATGCTTTTCGAAGCACCATCTTGATGTATGTTTTGTTCATGATGTAATGAAAATACCTATAAATACATGTACTCTAAGAGACTAATCCACCAGAGTATGTGAGGGGAGATTGTACCCAATCTTGTGTTGAGTGACGATTCTTGTCTCTTTCTATTCTATGTGTGTTCTTGTGAGATTTCGTTATCGTATTATCTCTGCGTACATGCATCTACAAGATCCAATTTGTAGTGGTATCAAAGCTTACATGTGTCTACGGAGGTGTACTTCTTTCCATCCGTTCGTGATTCGACACCTGTTTTGGTTCATTTATTCTCGTTCGATGTCCATTCGTGATTCGACACCCGTTTCGGTTCATTTATTCTTGTTCGATGTCCATTCGTAATTCGACACCTGTTTCAGTTCATTTATTCTCGTCCGATACAATAATAGGTTTTGGTTCTATATAAGGCCATGGACCCTACCCATGCTACATAGGATTTTAGTACATCACCCCTACTCGAGATACCGCTTGAGAAAGAGTTCGAGCTTTTGAAGCATGAACTCCAAGATGCTCAAGACGAGATAAAAGGACGTGTGAGCATCCTGGATTTTGTGCCATAAAAGCTCAAACTATTTCTCAAGCGATACTCCAAGTAGGGATGATGTACCAAAATCCTATGTAGTATGGGTAAGGTCCATGGCCTTATATAGAACCAAAACCTATTACTAAACATGTGAATAGAATTTTAGCAATATTGAAATAGAAAAGGAAAGGTTTTGTCTTGGAAATGTAAAAAGGAGAAAAGAGGTAGAACTAATGTTAATTATAAGTTAAAAGAAATGAGGTATGAACACGTGAGAATAGGCTAATGGATAAAGTATATCTCTTTCAAGTTAGAAGTGGTGGTTTCATATCCCTTACATGGTAAATAAGAAAATAAGTAACCTCTTATTGCCACTCATTAGAGGGTTCGCGGGTAGCCAACCGCTTCCAACGGAACCAAAAGGAGCCAAAGAGGACCAAGAGAACCATGAGTGTCAGAGAGCCAAAGATGCAAAAGTTATGCCATAGTTTTATGCTTTAGTCAATGGCTTGGAGTAAGTCACAGGAGTAACCGCGTGAATTAACCGAATTAATAAAACGACTTGACAAACAAATCGAATCGGAACTTGGACAGGGAAGACTGAAGAGTGCAACAATGTTGTGGTGTCAAAGTGTCACAAGGTCACAGTGTCCACAGGGAACATGATGACAATGTCACAAGGATAGAAGCAGATTTGAGAAACACCAGTGAACATGTGAAATCAAAAACGCAAACTTGAACCGGACGAAAATAAACAAACCGAAGCAAGTGCTTAAACACAAACGAATGTCAAACAATAATAAACAAATCGAAACAAGTATCAAATCACGACAGGATGCCTAGAAGTACATCTCCGTATATGCACGCAAGCTCTGATATCACTATAAATCGAATCTTATAGACACATGTATGCAAAGATAATACAATAATGAAAACTCACAAGGACATACAAAAAACAAAGAGAGACAAGACTGAACACAAGATTGGGTACAATCTCCCCCCACATACTCTGACGGACGAGTCTATCAAAGTACGTATATTTATAGGTATTTTCATTACGTCCTGAACAGAAAATACATGAGGGTGGTGCTTCAAAAAGCATGCATTGTCCTTTTCTTAGAAAGTTATACTTGTAAAGAGATTTAAGCTTTCATCACATGATAGCTTATATCTTTAACTAGATATCTCGTTCATGCAACCGTCTATGTGGGTGCCTTCCCATCTGTGGTATGGCCTCTCACAAGCACTCAAATGGTGCCATGTGACTCCAGTTGGTAGCACAAATGCCTTTCTTGGAGAAGATCTAAAATCATATCTCCTTGCACGAGCCCTTTACTTTTGCCTCACCATAGAGGGCATGCTTATAGTACAACAGGAAAAGCTTCTCTAATATTTTCTCATTCATAGGTGGTTGTCTCAACAGAAAACTTGGTATCCCATTCTTGGTAGCAACTAAGTTTGAATCTCCCCTCAGTACACTGAGCTCATTCCCATTTTCTTGCAGACTCCACATGCAGCTAGAAGACTCCATAGCATGGTCATGGATAGCCTATATATGCATATGGCATAACAAGGTGAAGTTGAATAGCAAAATTCCATCTCTTTGCAAAACCGTGGATTCAAGTCCTATCTACTACATCCTTGCAATTGCCCCTTTGGCTACGCTTACAATTGTAAGTAGAATCATGATGCCTATGAAAGAAACAAAGGGCAAGAGGGTGTAGTGAATAGCTTTTGATCACCTACCCCAGATGTTCTTAGGTCAAATCTGGTTCGACTTTATTGCAAAAGTCTCCCTCCTTTTTGCAAACAAAAAATAAAGTGCATGTCAGTTGCAAAGGAGATTGAATAAAATACTTATTACAAAACCAAATGGACGTGAAACTACATAGGTCGCCTTGGTTAGCTCCATGCAATAGATGCATAGGGGGAAAGTTCGATTCCAATTGTTGTAGCAGGCTATGAAGCTCTCATATCTACACATATTTTGTTATTGGAAACCCATGGCTCTCCTCTTCTACACCCGGAGAAACAGAATGAGAGAAGTTCTTCAAGATGAATTGTGTCAAGTAGTGGCACATTGGATAGAATACTCCTCTTGTTGATTGAGATTGCCAGTTCAAAATTTGACTTTTCTCCTCGGCTAATCATCATCCTTTTGCAAAGCTCGACTTGATTGATAAAAACATCATAACAAATTGATGAAAAGGAGAAATATACTCACATGAGGAGAGCTAAGAGGACCACATTCAAGTTTTCTCCATGAAAGAACTAAGCTCTGATACCACTGCAATGAAGAAGCATTGAGATCACCACGTGCTTGAGAGATGACTCTCCTCTCAACCTTATGCCTCTATATATAGCTCTCTCCAAGGGACTATCCTCTATGGAAGGTCAATACTAACCATCCAAGTGTCAACCATGTACTTACATATCCAAGTGTATGTTTTTAAGCCTCTTGGTTTTGTGCATAAAAGACATGAAAACAAAGTGTTATACCTTCATAAGTTCAGAATTATCCAAACTTATGAACCCACGATAGAGAACACAAACACATACACATAAGAAAAAACAACAAATAAAACAAGAGACTACACAAAACAAGATCAATAGAAGACACGAAAAATACAAACGAGAAGGAGAACAATAGAAAATGAACCACACTAAAAAAATAATAATCAATATTTAAATTTTTTAACTATAAATATATAAAAAATAAAAAAAATACAGCTCTTCTTCGTAAACTTTCAAGAAAAGCAAAAGCAAAACAAAAAGTGAATCTTCAACTTCTATGTGTCCAAAACAAGAAGCATCAAAATTCAACTTTATCATCCATAGCTTGGACAAATAATGATGACAGCCCCACTCATGTCATCAATGCCCTAGAGTAAATGCAGACTTTAATAAAAAGTCTTTCTAAATAAAGACCTCTAACAAAGTGTGCAAGTTGAAAAGGCATTATATGGTTTGAAGCAAGCATCAATGTTTGGTATGAAAAGATGCATGCCTACATTCTAGCACATGGTTTTGAGGATAGGACAATCCAACCGATACTTCCTTTTATGTTATGTAGAATTCTAGATCCTATAATATATAATAAGGTGAGATATGACTATATATACCATCAAATATAATATATATATATATATATATATAAAATAAAGATTATCAAATCTAAACTCTCCATTACATGTTTTACTTGCAGTGGGTTAGTGTTCAGAACGACATGAATTAGTGGACAAGAAGTGACAATCAAAGTTAAAGTATAAAAAGGACAAGTGGTTGATACAAAGGAATCCTGAGATGGAAATGGAAGACCTAGAGCAAGGAACCCTAGGAGGAGAGCCTAGGACACCTAGAGGTAAATCCATCTTGACTAGAGTGATCACCCTAGAGTGGATCCCCCAAGACAATAAGAGCATAGAGTTATTCTTGAATAGGAGCATAGATGAGGCATTTGGAGGTTTAAACCTGACCAACCTAACGAAGTTGGATCAGTCACCATTTATGAGTTTAAGGACCCAGAGACACCAGGCAAGATTGTCTATCTAGTAACACTTCAGAGAGGATGTTTCTAGTTATGGAGCAAAGTAGGCATGCCCGCACCTATAAGGGTGAACTCATCTTCCTGCTACCAAGATCAAATGTTCCCCATGGCCTCCAAGAAGCAAGATCATCCCAAGCTCATGGAACCCAAAGAGAAAGAGCTAGAGAGAGACTGGAAGTGAGTTTTGTCAACCATGTAGCAAGAGACAGATAAAGAATGGAGACAAGCAAGACAGATCAAGAGAAGCACAAAGGCCAAAGACTTCAAAGAGGTGTAGATGAATTTCCTCTGTCAAGATCCAGAGAACATCTTAGGATCTTGAGGCCTATGCAATTGGTTAAGTCCATGAAAAATTACTTCAATGGCACAAGAGATCCATACGATCACGTTGCATAGCTTAGACAAGTATTGAGAGTTGAACAAGTTGATGACATGTTCACTCAATATAATGCTTTTGGTCTCACTCTCAAGAATGGAGCCTTGACTTGGTTTCAACCATTACACCAACGGCAATTCAAAAACATAGACCAATTATTGGAAGCTTTCATAGTTGAGTTCTCCAAGAGTGGCATCCAACACAATACCTCATCCCTAATTCATAGCTTTAAACAAACTCCTCAGGACATAGTTAGGCTTGCAAGTAGATGATTTAGATAGTATTTGTAGAGATGCCCTATTCCCGAGTTACCCATACTACCCAAACAAGTAGCTTTATTTCTAGATGGATTGTTAAGTGCCAAATTGAGATCTTACGTGTACCTGAAGGAACCTAGAACAATAGAGCAATGTGTGCGCATGTGCATAGACATAGAGGACAACCTAGGTGATGAATTGGAGCTCTCAAAAGTCTACAAAGATTCTTACAATTCTACAAGTTTCATTTCCAAGCCATCCACCTCCATTGAAGAACAGGAAGAGAAGGTAGCTCAAAAACTAGGAGTCTCAGGCAAACACACACCTAGAATGGTCTCAGTGAAAATGATGCTATACATGTGGAGGAGACCACATGGCTAATGTTTGCCCAATCATGACTCAACCCCAAGCCAATACTACATGATAGAGAGAAAATACACGAAGCACAAGGCTCAAAATTGTCCGTACAATAGGAAGGTCATCAAAAAACTTATCAGCAACCTTACGAACATGGTAGGTATCAGAACCAATACCAACAGTCATATTATAGGCCACAACGACAATATCAACCTCAATACCAACAGCAATACCATGCACCATATATGCCACAACTGGTCCTAATAAACCAACCTGCATCTCCTCCCAATGTGATCCTAGTTAAGTATGCACTGGAAGAGGAGAACACTAATAGAGCATTGGTGATGATGACACCTTTGGTCTCAGAAACAACGCTCGTGCTCAGAGCTATGACTACATCTATGAAGATACCAGAGAGAAGGCCAATCATAAGTGGGCGAGAAAGTTATCCGAACTAGAAGAAAGCCTGAGAGACGCAAAAATAAAAATTGTAGCCATTGCATCTCAAAACCCCTCGCATGCCAAAAATCCATCCACTCCATCCTAGCCCACCACTCATTGTGAATAGACCACAAGCAGGGTTTGTTCTCACAAATCCAACCCAAGAAGGCTTGGACATGATGTTAAAGGCCTACCAAGCTTGACTTCAAGAAGGGCCAACAACTCCAAACCTAGACAAGAGTTACCCTAGAGAAGATTTAGAGATTGAACAGTCAAAAATTTGCATGAAAATGGTAGAACTAGCTCAAGCTATGCTCAAGGCCAATCAATTGTTCAATCAGACAAATTCTATCAAACCGAGTTTGCATTTCCAGGTCTTACTATAAAGATTAGGGTAGTTGGTAAACAAGCTGCAAGTTTTTTACCTCCGCAGGCGCAACCAGTTGTTAAAAGAGAAAGCTCACCACCAAGGAAAGTTTATATTCCTGATTCCACGGATGTTGGAACACCTCTTTCGATTCAAGAGTACTATCAAGAGTTCTCATGGGAAATATGAGAAGAGAAATGGGCCAACAAGAAGGGTAATTCCCCTCCTATTCTTGAAATTGATGATCTTCATAATCAATTTCCCCAAGACATTCCATCTATTTACGGAGACCAAACAAAGCAAAAAGAAGATGAAAGATTAGTTTTTGAATCAAATTCTTTACAAGAGTTTCCACAATTCACAAGCCCATGGGAATATGAATCTCTTCAAATCAAAGCTCCCACAATATTGATAAGAAATCAAGACTCGATGGTTCCAAGAAAAACTGAAGTCATGAAGAACACTAAACTATAGTGTCATCTCACCATAGAGAAGTTGTTCAAAGTAAAACTTGAGATGTGGAAACATGTGGCGAATCAGGTTCCAGAACTTGGTTCCAATATGTCATAAGTAGGCTCTAAGCAAAAAGTCCTAGAGATACCTCTATACAAAATAGGAGACATGAGTGAAGGTGAAGAAGGTAATACTTATCTTCCCATCACCTATCAAGGTTACTCAAGCAAAGCTATCTTAGATTCAGGTGCGGGTGTTGCGATTGCAACGACCTCATTGTGGAAGCAATGGGGCAAACCCACATTAAGACCAACTAGAATGAAGCTTCAAATAGTTGATGGCCATGTTGAAAGACCTCAAGGATTGCTAGAAGGGATAACTCTAACCGCTTGTGATGTAGAGTTTGAACACACCTTTGCTATATGTGATTTTGCAAAATAACATCTATGAAATGATCCTATGAAGACCCTTTCTACGAAAACTTCAAATAGTACAAGATTCGGGAACCAACTCCTTGCACTTGCAACACTTATGGGTAACAACCACGATCAATCTGAAATATTGTACCTTCAGAGATGTAACACTCCTACAGTGGAATCCTATCCATAAGATGCAAGAAGATTCGATCTCTGTGCATTCTGTTAGTTCTTCTGATCCATCTTGAATGCATGAAGATACTCACTTGTGGATGTGCAAGCTCACAAAAGAAGAGGAAAGATGCCTAAACACGAGAGAAGAAGGAACTTCTCAAGGAGCGAGATCCATTAGAGACCCACACTACACATCGATGATCTTTCTAGATGAGGAATTTGAGCCTCATGGTGGGGCACACATCTTAGCCACCATGGACATCACTATCAATGAAGAACAGTGCACTCCTCATTGTGATGAGGAGAGTTTTGATATCTCTTTGTCCATGTGTGAACCCTTGCTAGAAGAGTCTGACTCTAATGAGGTCAAAGAAGAAGAGAATGGTGACAATCTAGAGTCCATTGTGATGGATAGTTGCTTTGACTCAGAGGAGCACTATCTAGAAAATGTAGGAATAAGAGCCTCTCACAAGCATTAAAACTGTAAATTCAAGGGATGAAAGTGAAGATAGTCAAGAGAAAAAGAAACGAAAAGAGGTGAAACAAGTGGAGGAACATTAGTACCAAAGAATTTCAAGAAATATGAAGTTGAAGATAAGAAAATTTTGGTATGAATGCCTTAGAGAAAGGCCATCACAAGAGAAGCATATGATAATAAAGAAAAAACCAAAAAAATTGTAGTAACCATTGAAGAGAATGAAGAGAGATGTACGTACATAAGGAAAGACCTAAGTGAAGAAGAAGAAGTAGAGCTTGTAGCTTTATTAAGGGAATATAGGGATGTGTTTCCATGGACTTATAGAGACCTGAAGGGGTAGATCCCGAAATATGGTCTCATACGATCCCCATGATGGCATATGGCAAGCCCGCCAAACAAAAGCCCTACACATATAATGACACTTATGCAGCCGAAATAAAAGAAGAAATTGTCAGACTGATTGAAGCTGAATTTATCTATGAGATTGAGCATATTAAATGGTTGTCCTCCATCATAGTGGTTCCCAAGAAGAACGAAAAGTTGTGGGTGTGTATTAACCTTAAAAAAGTAAATGTTGTTACGATCAGAGTAGCTATCCGCTTCCAATCACCGAACATTTATGGGAGCGTGTTGAAGGAAAGAAAGTTTATAGCTTCCTTGATGGATTTTCAGGTTACAACCAAGTAGGCATTGCCCAAGAAGATCAACATGAAACGGCCTTCGCCACTGAGTGGGGAATCTTTGCATTTCGTGTGATGCCATTTCGGCTCACCAATGCACTTGAAACATTCCAAAGGCTCATGTGTCATATCTTCAAAGAGTTCTTGCAAAAGAGCAGAAGTATATGTGGACTATTTATGTGCTCATTCCCAAGAAAGAAGACACCACATCCAAGATCTCGGTTATATCTTCAACAAATGTAGAGAATATTGAGTGTCTGAACCCAGAAAAGTGTGTTTTCATGGTACATCAAGGTAAGATCTTAGATCATATTCTCCTTAAGTTTTTATCACCACTTGAAGTGTGATTGTTTAGTTTCTGTTCTTTTCCCTTAGGGTTTGCGACAACATTCTCTTATATGCTTGAACGTGAGTAATTAGGGTTTCTTGAGTTTGATTCGTCCCTAGCATCACCCTAATTAATCACTGCCACTAATCACACTTAGCGTATACTAGATTGGTTGAGGGGATTGAGAGTTCTTCCAACCTAGATTCTGGTGCTCCAAAAAGCGCTCTGAAATCCAATAAGCATGCTCCCCAAACCTTGCTTTGTTTTACACTTTACCTTGCCCTTGACACCCTTGAATGGCTCTTAATGGACCTGTAAAAGTCCCAAGTTTAGGTCTAGCTATCTGACAGAAAAATTTGATTCACGAATCTTTTAAAGACCCATTTTCCCCCTTGTATTGCTGAAAAATCCTCTGGAGCTCCCTTAGCTTCCTAATCCCACTTTAAGGTAAACTTCCAATTACCTTATGTAAAAATCAACAAATGATTTTTAAGAAAAACATGCTGATGTCGACTGAGATTCGACCAACATCACAAATCTACGATCTTACCGTCACAATGCTCGTTCTCGAGAAACACTCCTCGACAATGACGTCAAAATTTGGTGTAGCCATAGCATGAGAACCAGCTCCTTTACTTATCAATCCGTGGAGACATGAGGAGGATATGAAGAATCCTGAGCAATTGTGGTGAGCACATGTGAGTGACAAGCACATCCAGGCATGCACACAAGGCAAGATAACAAAGATAAGAACAATGGATGCTTTGATCCTCACTCACTCGATTACACTCTTCAAGAAGCTCTTTCTCTAACTTACTGACCCTAAAATGAGCTCTTTAGCTCTTTTTATAGCTTTTTTACTAGTTTTGGCCAGTTTTGGACTTAATGGCCGGCCTAGTTAAAAATCTTGATGCTATTTGAGGGTTCAAATGAGCTCTGAAAATTATGAAAATTGAAACATGAGTTCTACCTAGGCTCTTTAAGCTCTAGCACTCCTTGGCTTGCATGAAATGGAACTGCAAAAACATGAAATGATATTTACAATGGTTTTTACTTATCAAAATCACTGTTTTAAAAGGGGTTTCTTTTGAAAATTTGATATATACTCCTTGGAACTCCCTACATGCTCTCTCTTCTTGTGTATCCACTTCTTCGATGCATTCCTATTCCTCATGCCTAGCCTAGAGTGCCAACAATTAGATAATATATTACCATTTGAAAGTACAACTTCTAATTTATAACTTCTAGCATGACACATCATGATTCATAACATTTAGCAACATTCATTATTGTAACATTTAAGTTTTCACATGTTACATCCATCAATTATTGTTCAATGATCATATTACATAAAGTTTGACATGATACATCATAAGATGATTATAACACCTTCTTCTCACATCATAATGATCATAACCTTTAACATCCTAATATTGAATACCCAACTTTCTAAGTTTCTAACTTTTAATATTAAATATCATGATTCATTACATTACATTTAACAATGCAACATCAAACATGAATGATGATACATCAAAACAAAAACATAGAGAATCACTATGACTAATCATATGAGTCATGGCATAAGTCACAAGTGACCAATGATAAATATGAAGTCACAAGTATCCTCACAATAGTAAATACATATCATGGAATATCAATTGTCAAATGTCAAAAATCAAACTCACTCACTCTGACATGGTAGATGAAAAATCATCTCTCATCATCATCATCATTATCATCCCCAGTAGGAGTCTATGGTCTATGGCTAGTGGATGCGCCACCACTACCACTAGGTCCTCCGCGTCGACAAGATGATCTTGTACAAAAATGGGCCACATGCTCAATTCCATTCACAAGGACTCACCCTCCAATCCTATGAAAGAGTAGGAATAGCTAACTCTCTTTGCATGTCATATAACACATTTCAAAAAAAAATTAGTATATAAATTATAATACATATTTAGTAGATGCCACATTGAGCACTTTATATATATATATATATATATATATATATATATATATATATATATATAGATACATACATACATACATACACACATACATACATACATACACACACACACACATATATATATATATATATATATATATATATATATATATATATATATATATATATATATATATATATATATATATATATATATATATATATATATATATATATATATATATGTGTGTGTGTGTGTATGTGTGTGTGTGTGTATGTGTGTGTGTGTGTGTTTTCCATGCACTCAAGAGCTCCTAATCCATAATGAATTGCTTAGATCTCCATAAAAAATGCAATATGCGTGCCATCCCATGGATGTGGCGATGGAACCAATCCCATCAAATCCCTCCACAAAGCTTTAATCCCATCAATCCTATAGACAAAAAAATTACAAAAGTTAAGAGATTAATTTTTAATATAATGAGAGCTTTAAATGTCAAAATTTCAAAGTAGTAAATAGTAACCTAGTAAATATATGCCCAAAATCAAGTATGGGCAATGTGAAAAGGACTCTCCAACTCGGTCCATAAACTCATAGATGAGTCCCAATGTACTCCCCTCCATATCAATTATGCTAAGAAAAGAATATAATGGATGATGGAATGCACAAGTTCCTCTACATCCCTCCAAAAAAGCATTCTAAGAAACACATAATCTGTACAAAATCTACTCTTGGGGTATTGTGTCCCATCCTAGGTAGTGCACTTAGATGCGACAGTTTGCATCAAAGCCTACCGCACCCAAAGTGGTCTCTCCATCATGATGCACATGAGTGAGTCTATTCTTCGTAGGGTTTAGCATATCTTACTCACTGAATGATCCGAAAATGGCTAATAGTTTTGGTCTCTTTGTGAACAAAGAGGAAAACTTATGGAAGGTGGAAAAGATTGAATCAAAGGGAGCTTTCAAAGATCCTCTATCAAAAGATCAATGCTATGTGGGACACATGGGATCCACACAATGGAGGGAACCTCTCCCTCTAACAATCTGCCCATGGCCACACAATTACTCCCATTGTCATTTATGCCCTGCACTACATTCTTTTGACCTATTCCAAAATAGTCTCATGGACACGACCATATAGAAACTCACCTCTGAGACATTGAAATAAAATTGAATTAGTCATAGATGAAAAGACTTTACATATTACATAGTAGATGGATGGAACATGCATCATGATGCAGGGCACATGCATCATGCATGATGTATGGCACATGCAACATGTTACATGCATGGTGCAAAAATTTCCATGAATGCATAGATGATAGTACATACATACATATCACACACATGTCACATACATGGATGATAGTACATACATAGCACATAGTACATACATGATGCTACATACATACATGTTACATAATAGTAAATATGCATGTCACATGATACATCAATGATCATAGTATCATACATGTGACATACATTATTACATAATACACATTACACATGTCAGACTATACATAGTCTTTTCACTCATATACACAAAGAGGCGGAATAGATTTCTACCTTGTAATGCTAATAAACTGGTCTACATACATACTAATTTGAGGATATTGTCAAAGGTAAAAGAAAGGGGATTTGAAAGAATGGAGATTACATTGGACATGCTCAACAAGAAAAAAGATGAAGATCATCTTCTTGCTTTGCAAAATATGAGAGAAGCTGAAATTGGTCCTATGGATGATGGACCTAATGAAGCTACAAATTTTGATGCACAATTCTTGAGGGAAGACACACCTAGTAGCAAGATTGGGACATCATCTTCAGTTCATAATTATGATGCCTCTTGATGATGATAATGTAAATGATGATGATGATGATGAGGAGGAGGAGGAGGAGGGGGAGCACGATGATGATGATGATTCTCTTGAAAGCTGAAATTTGAATGTTAATGGCATATAGTTTTTGTTTACCATGCATTATGCATGCTCCATGGCACATGCATGATGCTACATATTTATGAATCATGATTATCTAGAATCTGAATTTTGAAGTTTAGATTCTAATGTGACTTTTGGGTCTTGGCTTGCCTATGTCATACTATTGTCTACATGTGTGTGTGATAATTGATTGCAAAACGTTATATTTTATGGCTATTTTGTGTTATATTATATATATAATTCTCATATTTTTAAAACTTTTTTGACACACATATGATATCACGTATGGTATGATATTTGAAATTCCATACTTTTTCATACTTCCATACCCATATGCATTGGAAGTATGGTTCATGTATGGAAAAACTATGCAGGCATGCATGGCACATGCATACTACATAGTACATACTACATACATATATACGCAATGTGCATACACGGCATAGTGCATACATATGTATGAAAATGCATATCTTGAAATTGGAACTTGAAAGTTAAGCTATACATACTTGTTAGTATAAGTCAAGCTTGTGATGCATCAATGGCACGAAGGAACATAATGCCTTTGCAACAATGCACTAGTATGTTATATACATTTCTTTTTCTGATCTCTAGTCATCCATTGCACATAACGGTGCATCCATACTTCTCCCATGTGCCCTTCATGGACCCTAAGTTCTTCTCCAATATATCTTTTGTTTTGCATAGCTCATTAGTGCTTAACTCCTCATATGAAGGACTGTCCATTGATACCCCAATGTGCTCACTGGCTTCCTTCCATGCAGACGTGCATGCAACATTTTAAAAAAAAAAGGCCACACTATATGTAAAGCTTCATTATACCTTGTTTTGCCTCAAGCTCCCACTACCTGCAGAAACCCGCATGTATCGATGCCGAAGAAAGTGATCCCCAATCTTCCTTCATAGGCAATTGAGTCTCATCCTCAAGGTGGATGGTATCATCTTCATGCTCACCACTCCCTCCACTAGAGGATCCCCTATTAGTCTTATGTGCTCGAGCATCATGTGGATAAGGATCACATGAGCTAACATGACAGAGCTTGAGGTAGGAAGAGAGCTCTGTTGATACTTTTTTGCTTCCCTTTTGAGCTACTGACTCAAAGAGTTCATCCTTGATGTCAACTCGCATAGGTTGCTTGCATGCATGTTGCAATGCCCACACCACTATATTTGGCTAGGTGGCCTTTGATATGATCTTCTCCACCACCTCTTTTGTAACCACATAGGTTTACATGTCGATCTCTCACCCCCACCCAATCCAAATTTGTAAGGAAACACTAGCTGGGGAAGGTTCAAATCTCTCTCTCTCTCTCTCTCTCTCTCTCTCTCTCTCTCTCTCTCTCTCTCTCTCTCTCTCTCTCTCTCTCTCTCTCTCTCTCTCTCTCTCTCTCTCTCTCTCTCTCTCTCTCTCTCTCTCTCTCTCTCTCTCTCTCTCTCTCTATATATATATATATATATATATATATATATATATATATATATATATATATATATATATATATATATATGTGAAACTTATGGAAGCTTCAAGCAAAGTGAAGCTCTCTGTGAACCGAGCAATGCAACAAGTTTGAAATGCCTTCCCCGCGTGCCTGATTCAGGCTTGTGGGTGGGAGAGGGCAATTTCTTTTATCTGAAATGCAATGCATTGCGTATTTTGAAATGCAACTCCATTGCATTGTGTACATTGCATACGTTATGCAATGTGTTGCATTAGTATGATGCTTACATATCAATGCATGCTCTATAGGCACATATGTTGTACTTGCACCCATAAAAATGGACACCTAAAGATTGAAATCGCTATATTATGGTATCCAAAACAAATTAAGATCCAATACTCCACATGATGGAATTTCAAGGCCCCATGTGTTTGGTCATAAAGGAGCCTCTTTGCCTTTTGAGAAAGTTTCATGTACGAAAAACAAAGAAAAAGCAGAAAATAGAGATACTTAAAAGCCACCCTTACCTTTACTTCATCATAAAGCTTTTTCTCCCAAGCATAAAGTCGTTCCAATGTTGATGCATGGCTACCGAACATACCACATTGAGGTGTATCATTGTCTTCATAGGCATCTCTCACTGCAACTGAGGCCTTCCGTGACCAATGTGCTGTGATAGCATTGAACAATTTTGCGTTATCTGCATGACCAAAAAAGAAAGCCCACGATGTGCATAACTTCCTCACGCGTTTCACTGAACACTATTGACTTTAAAAAAAAGGCAGATGATAAAACCAAAAAGTGTACTTCGATTCGAGTTACATACCTTTTTGATCTTCAAAACCAAAATGGCGATAGACGATCTGAGTCTCCAGTATACTAGAGACGTCTTTCCCACTTCTGCAAGCTCTGTTAAAATAAACATGTATATGCTTAACGGCCTCTGCAAGATCCCTTCCACTGTTGGTAACCACAGCCAGTTCCCTTTTGGGAGGGCTGGCTACGTTCAATTCAACTTCTACAATACGTAACTCTTCAGGACTAGGTACCATGGGAATTGGCTCTTCTATTTCGACTTCCGGGTTCTCCTTAGGGGTCTCTGTCTCTGCTTCTTTGGGCGTACTGGAAGGCTTTTCAGAAACATCTGCCTTTAGGGGTTCAAGTAAAGGGTTTGGAGGGATCTCCTTTCCTTCTGTTGCTTCTTCTGCTCCTGGTACGCTCTTAGGTTCTTCGATTACGTTGTCTTCTTTCGTACTGTCTTTCTTTACACCGAGCGTGACTTCTTCTTTGTGCACTTGTTGAGCGACAATGGAAGTTGTCGGGGCATTGTAAAAGCCATCGTCATAATCGTCCATATCGTACATTGTTCCACCATCTTGTCTCCGGCGCCTCTGCTCGAGCAAGTTATAAGGTATAGGCGGTGCATCAAAAATGTCATAAGAAAACCATGAGTTGTTCCTCGGAGGAGATGGCATGGGAGGGGAGGAATAAATAGCGTGATCTGATGACGGAAATGCCATGTAATATCCACCACTTAGGTCGTCCCGGTAGGGTGAGTAAAATGTTCGAGAGAAATCATTAATCCCGTTAGGAGAGCCCATGCCACTGACTGGACGTGATGGAGGAGCCGACTCAACTACACTCCTGTGGGGGCTAGATGCTTCTGTGAGCGGTGGAGGGCTAGACTGCGAAAAACGGGAAGCTCGCGAAGATGGCGGTGAAGGAATGGAAGACGGTATAGTGGGAAGCAAAATTGGACTTGCAATTTTTACAGGTGGGGGGGGCGCGACCTCCACAGGAATGGGGTGCAACACAGATGGGGGTGTAGGGGGTGGACTTGATGTAGACGAAGAGCAACATGAATGAGACCTCTGCGGGGATGATCCTGCATTGAGGGTAAGAACATGCGAGGACTCCTGGAACGTCAACAAAGGAGTGTTCGGGCTCTTTGGCGAGGTATCGGATACATCCCCTTCAGAAAATCTGCGTAGGGCCAAGCCGACACTCTTGAGTGCCTGTATGTATTCAGCGTGGGCTTCAGCAAAATCCTGCCTAAACCTCACTGCCTCTTTGATTGCCTTTCTGCGCTCCTTGCATTGTCGAATTACATCAGACTCGTCCAATCTGGAGGTCGTACAGCCCATCTCTTGCCCCTGTCAAACCCACTGCTTCACATACTTAGCATCCTCTCGCAGGAAATAGCTGTTGCTTAGCTAGAAGTCACCATACAACGAGAAGACCATCGATATTTTTATCATCTGAACACGGTCTTAGAGAATCCATTGCTGGTAGAGAGCATCTAACTGACCGAACGTTAAGACTGACGCCGTTACACATTTCTGTCATTCAGCTCGGTGCTTTCGAATCGCGAAGCAGAACAACCCACTCTGAAGAGCCGCAATCCTCTCAGAAACGGCGTCAAGCTCCTCTTAAACCGAAATGCACAGAAGAACGACCATGTTCGAGGGTTTCTCTTATGAAAAGGAAAGCAGCGCCTGAGTGATTCGAGCGATTTCCAAGGGCGCAGGCTTGGAGGGATTGCAGCGTCATTCAGTCTCTGGTAGAGAGAATGCACGTAATTCTACACAGACTGAGTGGCCACTGGCTCGTAGAGGACCGTGCAGTCTGGCCAGCTGAACGAGAGTGTAGGCTGTACGCCACAGCGGCAGCATACTGGCAAAAACAAAATAAAATTTTAATTATTCAAAATATTCGTATGATTTATACTGTCATTTAAAAAAGCTCCACACACACGGCAGATACGACGTTACACGTCTATCCAGGAATCCTTTTTCTTTTGGCATTTTTCTTTTTATTTTACGATTTCTTGATTCATGTTAAAGAAGTAAAGTTGCTTAGGATGGTTTCACATAGGGGCCGAGGAAAAAACTTAACATGTTTTGAAATTCTACCGGAAAACGAAGTATTTAGACAGGTCCTCTACGACAGAGTGGGCACTCAGTCTCTATAGAAGAATGAAAGGCAATTTAGACAGAGTGGGCACTCAGTCTCTATAGAAAAACTTGATGCTTGCTTCAAACCATATAATGCCTTTTTCAGCCTATACACTTTGTTTTCATGCCTTTTCTACACAAAATCATGGGGCTGAAAAACATACATATATTCATGTAAGTCACCATTCAAAAATGCAGTTTTAATGTCCTACTGATGTACATTCCAATCATGATGGGTTGCAAGTGCAAAAAAGTTATGAAAGGTAGTCGTTCGGCATGTGAGAAAAGGTCTCATCAAAGTCAAAGCGTCTTTCTTGAGCATAACCTTTTGCAATAATCCTAGCTTTATATGTGTCAACCGTTGCATCAACCTTACACTTTAGCCTGTATACCCATTTAGTGTCAATGGCCTTTTTGCCAGGAGGAAAATCACATAAGGACCACGTATGATTCTTCATAATGGCATCATATTCAGATTGCATAGGAGTCATCTAATTTTCTGAATCTTATGCTTCATGAAAAAGAATTAGGCTCATTCTCATCACAAAGACTAGAGGGAGACATAGCATAGCAATCTGATGCAAAAGAAGTCGCACTATGAGAGCTTGAACAAGTACGATATGAAAAGAAGCATCTAATTTGCTATCTCGTAAATTTTGCTCTAGCCATTTAAGCATAGTTTTTGTCTCTTCTATATCAGCCCTCTCATCAGCAAGTGCATCATGTAAATCTGCATTAGAAATGGAATGATATGTATCATCATGTGAAACCTATGAAGGCTAAGAAATTTTCTCATTTGGACTAGCACTTGACTATCTACCTATAAGAAGAGGTAGCAAAATGTCATACACATCTTTGGAGCTAATTGATGTCTCCTTAGTACATGAAAGTAATGGTTGAATTTCATCTTCCACAAAAACAACATCATGACTAATCAAAATATGTTTCACCTATGGATGATATAGATGAAAACCTTTGCTTTGAGAATTGTACCCATAAAAATTACATTCCACCACTTTGTCATCTAATTTCCTACAATGTTGTTATGTAACTAATGCATATGCTAGACAACCAAAAACATGTAGATGAGCAGTAAATGGCTTGTGACCATGTGAAGCCTCATATAGAATGATCGATTGCATTGCTTTGGTGGGACACATGTTAAATACATATGTTGCACACATAACAGCCTCAAGCTAGAAGCTATGTCTCACTTTTGACCATACATCTCACCATCTCCATGAGAGACTTGTTCTTTTGTTCAGCAACTCTATTTTATTGAGGCGTGTACGACACTATACACTCATGTTTTATCCAATGCTCACCCAAAAATGCATGAAAATCAGAAGACATGTATTCCCCCCCTCGACCTGAATGGAGGGTGCCCATTTTACATGCTGATAGATTTTCAGCCAAAACCAAAAACTGTTTGAAGCACATAAATACTTTGGACTTTGCTTTCAATGGATACATCCATGTATGCCTAGAAAAATCATCAGTAAAAGCCATGAAGTAAAGGTAGCTCCCAAAAGAAGGTATTTGCATAGGACCATAAACATCACTATGAATAAGCTGCAATTTCTAAGTAGATAAAATTGAACCATCTTTTGGAGAGGAGAAATGCTCCATTTTTTCCAAAATACAGCCTTTACAAACATGTTTACAAGGTGCCTCAAGTTTGGGCAGAGAGGACACCATTTTAGATTTTTGCAAACGTAGTAAAGAGGCTAAATTCAAATGATCAAAGCATGCATGCCAAAGCTTTGCAAGTGAGATTACGTGAAAAACTTGAATTATCCATGCTAAATCATTGACAGATTTTGCATATTCTATGAGCGTATACAACCCACAACATAAAATGCTAGAAGCAATAATAACATTATTATTTTACAGATCATGAATTGTACATCTCTTATCAACAAATTTGACAACCATGCCAATCTTGACTAATGTTGAATCTCACAATTGATTTTTTAATTTCTTGATCCCTGGCACAAACAAAGCATTTGACAATATGAAAGAACTACCAACAATGGTAGTCAAAATGATCTTATCAACTCCCATGAGAGGAGTTGTTGGTGCATTATTCCATGTAGGGGCAGGCTCATGTGAACTGAAGAAATTGCACTCTGAGGTCATATGTTTTTTTGCCCCATTATCAAAGTACCAAACATTTGAGTCTATTGCATACATACATTATTCATGAAAAGACGGATTGTAGCTGCAAACAATAGTAAAAACCCATTCTTCATTCTGCACAAGATAAGTAGACTCTGTTTTAGGCATAGAGGCTTGTGCAACAACCCTTCCAACCTCTTTTCTCTTTGCCTCTATTGCAAGCAATTTTAAACAACTCTTTATACATGATCATTTTCTTTGTGGTATTTACAGAATTGTTTTGGCCTTTTTGTTTTCTTCTCGTCTTTGTCTTCCTTCTTTCATTGTGCAACATTAGCAAATTTTTGCTTACTAGTAGATGAGCTTTATTTATCTTTGCCCTTCTCACTAGCTAAGAAAGCTTGATATGCAACATGTATAATGGATGTGTTCTTCCTAGATTGATCTTCTTGAAATAAAACAAAGACTAACTCCTCAAATATTAAGGCATTTGGATTGCCTTTCATCATCAACCAAAGAGTAGAAGAAAAATTCTTATATGAATTAGGAAGACCATTAAGAACAGCCTGCATAAGTGAACTATCTAGCAAGACTTCTTCCACAAAAATAAAGTAATCTTTTAAATATTTGATATTTGTCAAAAAACTATCCATAGAATCTCCTTCATTCATATGGTCATTCTCCAACTATTTTTGGAGGAAAGTAACACGAGTCTAATTTCTTAGATGTTATAAAGTGTGAGTGTATCCAAGCATCCTTTGTTGTTTTGCAAGAGTGAATATGAGGGATAATGGCATGTTTGATAGACAAAGCTATCAATGCATGTGTTTGAGCATCTCTGCCATCCCATCAAAGTTGCTGTATAGTAGGTGCAACAGGAACCACAACACGAACAAGAATTTGAAGATCATCATCTTCAATACCATCTAGATCACCTTCAATAACTATATTTACAAGTGTAACAGGTCATTTTCAATACCCTGGACAATACATATTTCTTTTGCCACCAATGCATGATGCATCACATATGTCCATAATGGGTAATTGGTACCATGCAACTTGTCCTCAAGAGCCAACATATGGAATACATCATTGCTTTCAACCATGACCACTGAGTAAAATACCCTAATGCAAAAAAAAGACTTTATCTCAAAAAGTTGAATGGAACTACCCTATCGAGCTCTGCTAAACTTGTAGCAAACTTTGAGGTGCTTATACTTGCGAACCAAAACATATATATATGTTTGACATAAAAGGACGAAATTATCTACACAAGCACTATAATAGTGCATCGAAGGGCGAAATAAGTATTCTCATCAATTTTTGTGTGACTCGCAGACTCTTACTATAGGGATGTTGATGAAAATGATGTTGGAAGCTCTTTCTCCATCATACATAGTAGCTCTTTGCATTCACATTTCTTTTGTGGGATCAAGTCTTTGTCAATCTCTTTAGATGTAATGCATCTATTATCAATCATAAATTAAATTATAAAGAAGTTAATTTGTAAAATAAATATCTAACAATCTTATATATTAAATATAAAAGTATGATAATTATCTTATAAGTGATCCAAGATGATAGATCACGTCTTGTACTTCTTTCATTGCACATCCATTGATAACAAGAGATATAATGTGATTCAAAAAGTTATGCCAATCATATGTCTTTAACCTAGACAAGCTCCTATTATCCAAAGTAAACATGTTTTGGAAAGATGATCCATATCTTGTAGGTGTTTGAATTGTCTGAATCTTGTTGTTGATAGTTTGCATCTCCTTTGTTGGAAGTATTCAGTGAGTAGGTTCATAAGTTGTTTCCTGTTGATTTTTATAAAATATTGTCCATAACTTTGGTTTTGAGTTTTTATCATTTAAATCATTTTTTGATGTTGTTGTGTCTTTCACTCCAAGACGATGTTGCCATAATAAATAACCAACATTATTGAATATATGCATAGGATCAAAAAGATGATATATCTCTAACTCTCTCCAATACTCTGCTAGCAATAATTTTCCCTTACCTTTAATCTTCATCTTCTCATCATCTTCTCTCATCTTCATCCTAAATCCTCAACCCTTAAAAAAAAATTTAAATATGTAAGTTAATTTGAAAAGAGTTTTTGAGTTTTCATTGCAACAAAGGATAGGTGGATAGAAAGTGTTCATTCGATGCATATTTTTGTTTTCACCTTTATATATATCGCTTTGGTCTTACTTTGATAGTTTTTAATATGGAGAAATGGTTCATGTGTTCATGCACATGATGAATGTGGCTCCAGATCCATAGCTCTTGGTTTCTAATGCTCTATAAAAGGTGCTCTCGGAGGTCTATGCCATCCATAATTCACTAATAATTCATCACCAACACGTAATGAAGTAATAGCATTGACATGTAAGTATCTTGTTACATCTCTACTCATATATGGTGATTCATGAATATTTTCATGCTTTTCAAATGTGCAATTAGTCATTGAACTATTATATCCTTGTGTAGTGTTTATTAAACCTGCTATATTTCCATGAGTGTAAGGTCTTCTATCAATATATAATCTTTCATTTTCTATATGTTGTAATCCCTCTATTGGCAAGCGAAGCTACATTCATACATAATCCATAAGTACTCATGCTTTGAACATAATGTGTAAGTCGATATCAATCTCATCATCTATATATAAGACCATAAAATGACATAAAATTGACTTCAGAGTTCGGAGGCACATACAAACCCTCTACAATACAGAGACCATGACCAAGACAAGTGATAGTGAAGGGAGCACTCATATAGCAATTACCCCAAAAGTTAAAAACCTATCTGTCTAAAGAAATTGATCTTCCTTTGCCATGCTCTGTATCTTCTTCTATCATATGTTTGTACTAAAGAACAATCATGTGTTGGTAATGGATAATCTCCATCCGTTTTAGTTTGTAAACTAGGAGGTAGAGGATTTTGAGAAACCTCAGCTTGTACTTAATAAATGGCATATCCATGATGTGTACAACGAATATTAACATTATTAGTAGGGAATCATCATCATCGAGTAAATATTCTTACATATTTAATACAATTTTATATTATATATCAGTTAAAAAATAAAATAATAACATTAATTCACGGAATCCATACATACCCAAGCATTATCATGTCAATCAAGTGGTGGCACAAGCTCAAAAATACCTTAATCTACCTCATGTTCAATACATTCCAATTGTGGCCTTCAATATGTACCATAGCAAAGATTACATCAACATATAGTATGCTCTTGATAGTAAAAATCATAATAATTCCTATTGGACAACACAATTGAAATCATTGCATGGATAGAAGATGGTGGAGTACCCTCTAATTGATCATAATCTTATAATAATCTAACACCAAAAAAACATAGATGAGTCATGTATGTATCTATCAAATATTAAATTAAAAGTTTAATATATTTACACTAATTGTTCTTTGCACAATTATGAGATGGTGGTGGAGTTCCTTTTGATTTATCAAGATCTGATAGTGTAGAAAAAAGAGATATTATATATTAATAATCTGATTATTTACATATATAGACATTCACATGTACATATTCACATATATAGAGATACACATTTTGATATATAAATACACATACACAATCATATTACACATTCGCACATACACACATACATACATTTATACATGCACACATACATATCCGTATGCATGTCTTCAAAATAGAACTTTTCGTGTATTTTGATCCAATTCTTTTCTTTTTTTATGTATGTGTGTATGTGTGTGTATGTGTGTGTATATGTGTATGTATGTATATG
This sequence comes from Ceratopteris richardii, assembly GCA_020310875.1. Classification (NCBI taxonomy): domain Eukaryota; kingdom Viridiplantae; phylum Streptophyta; class Polypodiopsida; order Polypodiales; family Pteridaceae; genus Ceratopteris; species Ceratopteris richardii. The sequence goes on from CM035408.1 coordinate 127,398,154, forward strand.
TGTATGCATCTATGTTTATGTGTGTGTATGTTTGTGTGTTATGTATACGTGTATATGTATTTGTGTATATGTGTGTGTTTATTATAATTTATTATTTTTAATTATATTAATACATTTTATTCAATTTAATTTGTTTATTTTCAAGAGTTCAAAAAAACTTAGAGATTCATGTGACTCCTACTTGCCATTTGTTCACTTAAAATGGGTGTGAGCATTAGAAACCAAGAGCTTTGGATCCGAAGTCATACATGAATTTTACATCTGATGAATGTGATTCCGAATCCAGAGCTCTTGGTTTCTTATGCTCTTTAAAAGGTGCTCTTGGAGGTCTACGCCATCCATAATTCACTAATAATTCATCACTAGCACTTAATGAAGTCATAGCATTTACAACTATGTATCTTGCTACATCTCTACTCATGTATGGTGATTCAGTACTATTTTAATGCTCTTCAAATGTGCAATTAGTCATTGAACTATTATATCCTCGGCTACTATGTATGTGTATGTGTGTGCATGTTTGTGTATGTATGTGTGTGTATGTGTATTCATCTATGTGTATGTGTGTGTTATGTTTGTGTGTATATGCATGTGTATGTGTATGTGTGTGTATGTGTGTATATGCATGCGTATGTGTATGTGTGTATGTGTGTATGTGTGTATGTGTGCATATGTGTATGTATATGTGTGTGTATGTATGTGTGTATGTGTATGCATCTATGTGTATATATGTGTATGTGTATGTTTTTGTGTGTTATGTATGTGTGTGCATGTGTACCTATGTGTGTGTATGTATGTGTGTGTATGTGTGTATATGTGTATGTGTGTATGTGTATATATGCATGTATATGTGTGTGTGTATATCCATGTATATATGTATATGTGTGTGTATGTATATGTATGTGTGTATATATATATGTGTGTGTATGTGTGTATGTGTATGTATGTGTATGTATGTGTGCGTGTGTGTGTATGTATGTATGTTTAAGTATATGTATGTATGTGTGTATATGTATGTGTTTATGTGTGTGTATGTGCATGTGTGTCTATGTGTATGTATGTGTACGTGTATGTGTATGTATCGATGTGTAAGTGTATGTATAAGCATATGTATGTGTGTACGTGTGTGTATGCATGTTTATAAATTTAAAGTTTTTTTTTTGTATACTGATGTTTTTTTTTGTTTGATATTAAACAGGAGATATTGTATGGTAGAAAGAAATAAGAGAAGAGCTAACATACCACCTAAGAGGTGGCAATATTTTTGCAAATATACTTACATACACATACACACACATGCATACATACACACACACATGCATGCATACACACACACATATATATACACACACATATACACACATGCATACATACACACACATACACATACACACATGCATACATACACACACACATATACACACATGCATACATACACACACATATACACACACATGCATACATACACACACATGCATACATACACACACATGCATACATACACACACACATGTCACATATACACACATGCATACATACACACACATATACTCACACACACATATACTCACACACACATATACACACATGCATACATACACACACACATATACACATGCATACAGACACATATGCACACATACAGACACACATATATAACAAATATATAAAAAATAGGGATTTATAATTTTTTAATTAAATTAAATATATATTAAAAAAAGATAAAAAATTAGAATCTATAATTAAATGTCTATAAAAATAGGATTTCAGTATAGATAAATAAATATGAAAATATCTAGTGTTTTAATTAAATATATATAAATAGGATTAGGATTTTTACGTTATTTACATTACACATACATGTATATATATACACATATACACATACACACACATGCACACACACATATATATGTTTTAGGTCTAGGTCTTTACGATTAGGGTTTTAGGGTTTTTACACATGCATAACATATATACACATATAATACATATACATATATACATGTATATACACATGCATACACACATATACATGTTTTAGGTCTAGGTCTTTAGGTTTAGGGTTTTTATATACATATAATTTAATTAAATTTATATAATGAAAAAATAAAGAAAAAATAAAAAAACAATTAAGAAATAATTAGAATATATAAATAAATATATATAAAAAATATGATAATTTTTTAGATAAATAAATATGAAAAGAGCTAGTGTTTTAATTAAATAAATTAAATATATATAATTAAATATATAAAAATAGGATTTTAAGGTTTTTTATCGAATTAAATATATATAATTAAATATATATAATTAAATATATAAAAATAGGAATTGAGGTTCTTTCATCAAATTAAATATATATAATTAATTATATAAAAATAGAGATTTGGATTAATATTAACATGTATAAGCATATATTTATAAAAATTAGGAAAAAAATACAATATATAATCAAATATATATAAAAAAAAGGATCAGGGTTTTTAAGTTATTTACACATGCATACACACATATACACTTATACACATACACACACACACACACACACACACACACACACACATATATATATATATATATATATATATATATATATATATATATATATATATATATATATATATATATATATATATATATATATATATATATATATATATATATATATATATATATATATATATCATTATGATTTTAGGCTTTTTAGGCTTTTTAAGATATATAGAAAATATACATACACACTCACATGCATATACACACACACACTCACATATATACATAATTAAATATATAAAAAATAGGTCTTTAGTATATATATAAATAATATATATAAAAATAGGTCTTTATTATAGATAAATACACACATGCATACACACATAATATATGTACACATACACATACACAGACAGACATACACACACGCACAAATATATATATATATATATATATATATATATATATATATATATATATATATATATATATATATATATATATATATATATATATATATATATATATATATATATATATATATATATATATATGATTTTAGGGTTTTTTTATCAACTTAAATATATAAAAATATGATTAGGGTTTCTACGCTGTTTACACATGCATACACATATATACACATATACACATATGCACATATAATATATGTACACATACACATACATATACACATGCATACACACATATACATGTTTTAAGTTTAGGCCTTTAGGATTAAGGTTTTAGATTTTTTAGTCTTTAGTATAAATAAATAAATATATATATATATATAATTAAATATATATAATTAAATATATACAATCAAATATATAAAAATAGGGATTTATGTTTTTTTAATTAAAGTAAATATATATAAGAAAAAGAAAATAAAAAAATTAGAATATATAATTAATATATATATATATATATATATATATATATATATATATATATATATATATATATATATATATATATATATATATATATATATATATATATATATATATTAGATTTAAGTGTTTAGGATTATGGTTTTTAGGTTTAATAAGAAAAATCAAAATGGTCTAAAATCTCCATATTGTATGAGATGGCTAGTTGGAATCCGGAGCAGAGAATGGCATGTCTTTGCACTCAATGCAAGTATCAAATTTCTCAGAAATGACGGATTTATACTGCACATGTTAGAGAATATGGATCCTTTGATAAAAGTCGACTACAAAACCTACACTACCATTTGCATGGTCCCCCTGTGTAATGGGAGCGCCTGCTAACTTTGATGCTTGAAAACACATAGATAGTAAGTGGCCAGAGTTTGCTAGTGAGCCTTGAAACATACGTTTAGGCCTAGCTATGGATGGAGTAAATCCATTTGGTTTACACAACTCTTCGTGGAGCACATGGCCTTTATGTTTAGTGTTTACATTGTTCTAGTGTTGATAAAGGCATTGGATAACCTAATTTTTTTTATTTTTGTTATTTCTTCTTTTTGACACCATATCGAAGGGCATATTGATGGATTTATCAATAATTTTTTTATTATTTAAAGATCTATTTCAAACGTCTACCGATGTGCATACCAATGGAGATAAATAATTTTTGGATGTGTATATTGAACAATATACCAATGCCCATTCTCATAAACCAATTTGTTTCAAATAATACCTCCACTTTATGCATGACATTTTTTGAAATAATTTTCAAGAGCGTGCGCAAAGCAACATAGTAGGTAAGTCTAAGTTTTGACTCTTTCATACTCATTTTTATGCATTTTTCTTCTCTTTCACTCTCTCCTCTTCACGCTCACTGTCTTTTACTCTCTCTCACTCACACTCTAACCCATTATCTTTATTTTAATTTTAAGTTTTTTTAATGCAATTGATCGATTGCAATTTGGTTTAAAGACATTCAAATCTATGATTCCAAAACTCTACATTCACTTATCGTTTCAAGTAAGTGAACATACATATACATACACATATGCATACACAAACATACACATACATATGCATATGCATACACAGACACACATATATACACATTCACACACATACACACATATATAAATGCACATGCATGAATATACATTTATGCACACATACATAAATAGACATATGCACATACACACATAAACATATCTGCATAAATCCGCACATACAAGTGGAATATCTTTTCGCAAGTGAAATGTCTTTTTGTGCGTGTATTTTTTTTTTTTGCATGTGATTTTATGGCATGCATGCCTTTTCTGGTTATACTAATCGCTTGATGTCTTATTTGGTTGCCTTATGGTTATTTTCCTTGAGTTCTCTACTCTAAGGGAAATGTTGCCCAATTATTTTTTTCCATGTGGCATTATATATGGCATGCATAGTTACATATATGTATACATACAAACATATATAAATATATACTTTACATACATACATACATACATATATACATTACACATATATCTATACATTATACATACATATGCATACATTAGATACATACATACATAAATAAATATATTTATAAATATATATACATACATAAATACATACATGCATATATACATATATACATATATGCATACATACATACATTACATACATACAATAATCTTAAAAAATAGGGTTTACATATTTATATAAGCATGTATACCAAAAGACATAAAAACTTAAGGTTTAGATATTTATACAAACATACATACTTAAACACATTAAAAAACTGTGCTCAAGGATTTATACAAGCATACATGCCTTAACACATGAAAATGAGGGTTCTGGGATTTATACAAGCACACATACCTAAATACATAAAGAATTAGGGTTTAGGGATTTATACAATAGTACATAGCTTGAGAGAAAAAATTTAGGGATTAGGGATTTATACAATCATAGATACCTAAACAGATTAAAAATTTAGATTTAGATATTTATACAAGCATAAATACCTAAACACATAAAAAATAAGGGTTTAGGTATATATATATATATATATATATGCAAACAAACAAAAAATAGGGTTTAAGTATTTATACAAACATACATACCTAAACACATAAAATGAGGGTTTAGGGATTTTTACAATCACATATATCTAAATACATAAAGAATTAGGGTCTACAAATGTATACAAACATACATACTTAAACACATTAAAACATAGAGTTTAGGGATTTATAAATACATGTTGAAACACATAAAGAATTAAGGTTTAGGAATTCATTAAAGCGTATATACCTAGACACGTAAGTTTACAAGTGTGCATGCATCTATGTAAATATGTATGTAAGTATGCATATATGTAAATATGTAGGTTTTTGTAATAAGCATGTTTTATATGTAATCAAGTTTATGTTTGAGTAGTGTAATTATCAATGGCATCTAACAGTTATCCTTGGGCTCATTTTGAGGATAAAATAGCATGTCCTTGCAATATTTGCAAGTATAAATTTGTAAGAAAGAGAAGAATAACTAGAGCTCATATGTGGAAATATGGAGAGTTTGATCATAATATTATATTGGCTAAAAGATATGAATCACATGGAAGAGTCTTAACGCATTCAAGTGACCTAGACCTAACTCATAATGCAAAGAGAACGAGAGTATTCAATCAAGAACACATTGAAATCGACATTGAAATAGGCAATGAACGAATGGAACACATCAAATTTGATGCATTTTTTTATGATAATACTAGTGTAGCTCAACTTAATTATGATCATAATCATCATTAATGTACTAAAAATATTGAAATATCAAAATATGTATTATGAGCATTGGATCTATATCCATTATATGAAGATGCAAATATCTTTTTCTTAATAGATGTTTTTTATTTATGAATTTACAAATAGTGTATGGGTGATTTGATACAAGTATTATTGCTATCATTATATTATTAAGAGAGAAAATATTACCATTAGGAAATTAAATGTCATCATCTAGAATAGATGCAAAAAATATACTCACTTTAGTAGGTATGTGTTGATATGTTTTGTTAGTGATGTGTGTGAACCCACCTAGGACTATGGGGGGCACTTTTTTCCCTCTTTAGGAGGATTTTTTCTCTCAGGTTCTCTATATTCCTATAGCCCTAATGAGTCTTTTTATTTTTGTACATTCATTTGGTCATACACTCTGTCTTGTTTTGTGCTTCAAGCCTTTTCTTCTTCCTTGTGATGTTCATGTGCTTTCGCATATCTCGAGCTCCAACAATTGGTATCAGAGAAGGTCATGGCTTCATCTAGGGCATCCTTGACACCCCTTTGGTGACAGTTTTAGCATCGCACAAAAAGTGGTGATCATACAAGGGGTGATTAGGAGTTCAAAATAGCTTCATTGTATGGCATTGAAATTTGGATCTGATCTTGTCTTGGCCTTTGAACACACTATCACAAGGATTGTGAAGGCAATTTCATCCTTTTGTGTTGAACATATATACAGGTTTTGGTTTGCTAGTACAAACACCTCCAAGTCTACGATAGATTTAGCAGAGCTCGATAGGATGTTTCTATTGTGGAATATTGTGTAGGGTGTTGAGAAACTCCTACTACACCCACAAATATAGTTATTGAAGGTGATGCAGATGGCATTGAAGATAATGATCTTCAATCTCCTGGTTGTGCTACGATTCCTGTCACACCTACTACATAGAAACTTTGTTGGGATAGTAGAGATACTCAATCACGTGCATTTTCTATTATCCCTCATGTTCGCTCTTGCAAGAAAGCAAAGGATGCTTGAGATACACCTAAAATTTTGTACCAGCCAAGAAATGAGAATTGTGTTGCTTACCTCCTAAAATAGTTGGAGAGTGAGCATATGAATGAAGGGAATTCTATGGATAGTTTTTTTTAAATAATCAAAGATTGAAGGAGCAATCAATTTCTATTGATGAAGTCTTGCCAAATAGTTCACTTGTGCAAACTATTCTTGTCATTCTTCCATATTCATATCAAAGTTTTGCTTTTACCCTTTGATTGATGATTAAAGGAAATCCAAATGCCTTAATATTTGAGAAGTTAGTCTATGTTCTGTTGCAAGAAGATCAATGAAGGCAGAATAGGTCAGTTTTGTGTATTATAGATTAATCTTCCTTATCTATTCAGAAGAGCAAAGGTAAATGGAGCTCGTCTAATGGTAAGCAAAAATCTACTAATGCTACACAATTGAAGAAGGAAGACAAAGATGAAAAGGAAACAAAAAATCCAAAATAATTTTTTAAATATTGTAAGGGAAATGATCATGCCACAAAGAATTATCCTAACTAATTTCAAAAGAAGCAAATAAGAAAGAGTCCGAAATGGTTGTTGCAGAGGCCTCTACACCTGAAATAGAGTATCCTAATCTTGTTCAGAATGCAAAATGGACATTAACTACCTTTTGTAGCTATTAATCATCTTCTCATGAGTAGTGTATACCTACGATAAACTTAGATGTTTGGTATTTTGATAGTGGGGCAATCAAATATATTACCTTGCAACATAGTTTCTTCAATTTGCACATGTGCTAAAAACTCCTCTTATCTTGTAATGGGAGTTGGTAAGATCATTTTGACTACTACTCATGCTAGTTTCTTTCACATTGTCAAATGCTTTATATGTACCAAGGATGAAGAAAATTCTATTGTCAGTTTCAAAATTATCCAAGATTAACTTGTCTGTCAAATTTATTGATGATAGATGTATAATTCATGATCTTTCAAATGGTGATGTTATTATTGCTTCTAGCATTTTTTTGCCATGGGCTGTATAAGATCATAGAATATACAAAATCTATGAATGATTCAACATGTTAAGTTCAAAATCCTCAAGATATCTCAAATGCAAAGCTTTGGCATGTGCACTTTGGTCATCTAAATTTTTCTAGTTTGCTTCACTTGCAAAAAATACAGAAATGGTGATCTCTCTACCCAAACTTCAGACACCTTGTAAACATGTCTATGAAGTTATATTTTTGTCAATATGGAACATTCCTCCTTCCCAAAAGATGGTTCAATTCAAGCTTCTCATAAATTATAACTTGTTCATAGTGATGTCTATGGTCCTATTCATTTGGGAACTACTTGTTGATATATTTAGGTAGTGATGTGTGTGAACACACTAGGACCCCCGGGGAACTTTTTTCCCTCTTTAGGAGGTTTTTTCCCCTCGGCTTGTATATACGCCTATAGCCCTAATGCGTTACTTATCTTGTACATTCTAGTGGTAATACATTCAATATTGTATTATGTTCCAAGCTTCTTCTTCTTCCTTGTGCTGTTTGCATGCTTCCATAGACCTCAAACTCCAACAATTGGTATTAGAGAAGGTCGCCCCTTCATCTAGGGCATCGTGGACATGCCTCCTATCATAGTCTCAAAATCGCATGAAATTTGGTGAGCATACTCAGCGTGCTTATGAGATCAAAACTACTTCGCTTTGTGGTGTCAAAGTCATGATCTGAACTTGTTTCGGCCTCCAAATGCACTATCATAGTGCTTATGTAGGCTATTTCATCTTTTTGTGCCAAATGTATATATAGGTTTTGGTTCACCGATATAAGCATCTCGAAGTCTACTACAGGTTTAGCAAAAATTGTCAGGATAATTTTGTTCAACTTTTTTAGATACAATCATTTTTCTGCATGAGGGTATTTAAGTAAGTGGCCATGGCTAAAAGCAGTGATGTATTTTGTATGTTGGTTGTTGGGGATAAGTTGGATGGTATGAATTACCCATTGTGGGCTTATATGATGCATCATTCGCAAAAGAACTCTGGAATATTGTGCAGCTTGTTGAAAAACATCCTATTATACCTGCAAATACAGGTGCTAAAGCTGATGCAGATGGTGTTGAAGATGATGATATCCTTCATGTTCCCGTTTGTGTTGCAGTTTCTACTGCACCTACTGCAAAGCAAATTTTTTGGGATGGAAGAGATGCTCAAGCACATGCATTGATAGCCTTATGTGTCAAACGTGCCATTATTCCTCACATTCACTCTTGCAGAACAGCTAAGGATGCTTGGGATACATTTACCACATTGTACTAGGCTACATTTGAGGCTCATGTTGCTTACCTCCGAAAATAGTTGGAGAGTGAGCATATGAATGAAGGTGATTCTATGGACAATTTTCTGACAACCACCAAAGACTTGAAGGAATAGTTGATTTTTGTTGATGAAGTTATACCAGATAGCTCACATGTGCAAACCGTTCTGAATTGTCTTCCTGATTCATATCAGAGTTTTGCTTCTCCTATTCATTTGATGATGAAAGAAAATCCAAATGCCTTGACGTTTGAGGAGTTAGTCTCTGCTCTATTGCTAGAAGATCAATCTAGGCAGAACAGGTCCATTATGTGTGTTGTAGATCAAGCTTTCCTGGCTAATGAGAAGGGAAAAGGTAAATGGAGCTCATCTACTATCCAAAGAAAACAAAGGAAGAGGAAAGAAAGTGGATGATGAAGCAGGTACACATCAAGCTAACTATGCATGTAGAGGAAGACATTGTAGAGGTAGAGGCAGAGGAGGAAGGCAAGGTAGGGGGAGATCCCAAGACTCTAATTCATGCTCTATTTGTGGATTAACTAACCATACAACTAAAAATTGCTTTAGGAATTCCAGGAATCAAAGAGATAGAGGCTACAATAGAGGAAGTTATGCTACACATTTGAAGATGTAAGACAAAGATGAGAAGAAATCAGAAAAGTAAAAATTCTTTTGTAAGTACTGTAAAAGAGACAATCATATCGTAAAGAACTGTTCAAAATTGGTTGCAAAAGAGGCAAAGAAAAAAGAGGTTGGAATGGTTGTTGCAAAGGCCTCTACACCAAAAACAAAGTCTGCTAATCTTATGCAAAATGAAGAATCGGCATTTACTACTATTTGTAGTCTTGACCCATCTTCTCAGGAGCAGTGTATGTTTGCACTAGACTCAAATGTTTGGTACTTTGATAGTGGGGCAACCAAACATATTACCTCACAGTGTAGTTTCTTCACTTCAGTTTAACCTGCCCCTACAAGAAATACTATCACATGCACCAACCCCTCTTATCCTATCATGGGAGTTGGTAAGATCATTCTAACTACTGCTGATAGTAGTTCTTTTACATTGTTAGATGCTTTATTTGTGTTAGGGATCAATAAAAATCTGTTATCAATTTTTGCATTAGCTAAGATTGGCTTGGTTGTGAAATTTGTTGATGATAGATGTACAGTTCATGATCTGTCAAATGGCAACATGATTATTGCTTCTGGCATTTTATGTTGTGGGCTATATAAGCTCATAGACTATGAAAAATCTATGAATGATTTGACATGTGCAGTACATGATTCTCAGGCTATGTGAGATGCAAAGCTTTGACATGCACGGTTTGGTAATCTTAATTTTGTTAGTTTGCTACACCTATAGAAATTGAAAATGGTATTCTCTTTGCCCAAACTTGAGGCACCCAAAAAACATGTATGTGAAGGTTGTATTTTGGGCAAAATGCAGAGTTCCTCCTTCCCAAAAGATGGTTCAGTTCGAGCTACTAAAAAATTGTAGCTTGTTCACAGTGATGTTTGTGATCCTATGCAAACACCTTCTTTTGGGAACTATCTTTACTTGGTGACTTTCATTGATGATTTTTCCAGGCATGCATGGGTATGCCTACTCAAAGCAAAGTCCAAAGTGTTTATGTGCTTCAAATAGTTTTTGGTTTTGGCTGAAAATCTATTAAAATGTAAAATGGGCACCCTCCGTTCTGATCGAGGGGGGGAATATATGTCTTCTGACTTTAATGCATTTCTGGCTTAACGTAGAATAAAACATCAGTGTACAGTGCCATATACACCTCATTAGAATGGAGTTGCGGAATGGAAGAACATGTCACTCATGGAGATGGTGAGGTGTATGGTCAAGAGTTAGGCTTTACCACATAGTTTCTAGCTTGGGGCTGTTATGTGTGCAACATATGTACTTAACAGGTGTCCCACCAAGCACTGTAGTCTATCACTCCATATGAGGTTTGGAATGGTCACAAGCCATCTGTTGCTCATCTACGTATTTTTGGTTGTCGAGCATATCGTTTGTGTCTAAACAACATCATAGGATATTGGATGATAAAGCAGTAAAATGTATTTTTGTTGTGTACAGTTCTTAAAGTAAAGGCTATCATCTGTATCATCTAGAGACCAAACACATTTTGGTTAGTTGTGATGTTGTTTTTGTGGAAGATGCTATTCGGCCTTTACTTTCATGTACAAAAGAGACACCTGTTAGCCCCAAAGAGATGTATGATACTTTGCTACCTCTTTTTACAGGTGGATAGTCGAATGTTGGTCCTAATGAGGCAACCTCTCAACCTTTATAGGTTTCATGTGATGATGCAAGTCATTCTGTTTCTGATGCAGATTTACATGATGCACTTGTTTATGAGAGAACTGATATTGAGGAGGCAAAAACTATGACAAAATTGCTAGTGTAGACTTTGCGTGATAGCAAATTAGATGCACCTATGTCATACCATACTCATTCAGGCTCTCATAGTGCCTCTTTTGCATTAGATTGCTATGCTATGGCTGCCTGTAGACTATGTGATGAAACTGAGCCTGTTTCATTTGATGAAGCACAAAATTTTGAACATTGGATGGCTTCATTGCAATTTGAATATGATGCTATCATGACAAATGGTACTTGGTCTTTATGTGAGTTGCCTCCTGGGAAGGAGGCCATTGGCATTAAGTGGGTATACAAGCTGAAGTGTAAACCTAATGGAACAATTGACAGGTATAAGGCTAGGCTTGTTGCAAAGGGTTATGTGCAGGAAAGAGGCCTTTATTTTGATGAGACCTTTGTACCTACATGCCGAATGACTACTACTCGTAGCATCTGTGCACTTGCAACTCATGATGGTTGGAATGTACATCAGTTGGACATTAAAACTGCATTTCTGAATGGTCACTTGCATGAAGAAGTGTATGTTTTTCAGTCCCATGGCTTTGTGCAGAAATGGCATGAAAACCAGGTGTGCAGGTAAAAGAAGGAATTATATGGTTTCAACCAAGCATCACGTGTTTGGTATGAAAAGATACATGTGTTGGGAAAGATGGATGGACACTTCAGAAGATTGAGTAGGTACTGCCAAATCTTGCTTTGTACCAGCCCTTGTAAGCTTCAGAGTTGATAAGTGGACCTTCTTAGCTTTCCAATAGCACCATAAAATGGCCTATGTACTTTGGAAATGATGTGTGTAATGATTGAATCAAAACAGATAACTTTGAAACTCACAATCTCAAGAAAACCTTCTATTTATGTCTTGACACCTGCTGGATCTTTTGCTCAGTATGACCAACACAGTAGGAATTGAAAAAATTCCTTTTAGGGGAATCTAATTAGCTTAGTAAGCTACCTATTCCAAGTGGAATGATGTAAGAAGACTAACTATGCTCAGAGAAATCACTTTAGCAAATTAAACTTTACCCCCGATTTTTTAGGACTGCAGCAGTCAATGACCAATGATCACCTCGACAAACTTTTCTCTGAAATGGATGAATAGAATCTCTTCAGTTTTTGAGACAGCATGTAGAAAGCTTTGAGCTGAATCCAAGAAGCTTTGAATCTTTGAATTTGGTGGAGAAATGACCAAGATATGCACTCCACAAGTTGACAGACTTCAAGTAGTATAACAGAGAACTTTGAAATGACTAATGAAGATATATGTATTAATGAGCACTTGTATACAAATCCATTGGCATGAATTTCATTGCCTAATGGTGTAGATGATGTGGGCTAGAGTGTAGGCCTCACACACACTCAGAATTGATAGTAATGAGCTTGGGAATAATGAGTCTTTTTCGTGACTTTTCCATGATCACTTTTATAGTGATTGGGTAGAAATTTGAATTCAAACTCAAACTTTTGGCTCCCTATGATTAAGCTCCTATATCCTAGGAGATATTCCTTCAAACAAAAAACTAACTTTTTCCACGAATCCTTTTGGTAGGTGTTTACAAAGATTCCAAGTCAATTTGACTTTTACAAAGAGATAAAGTGGTAATTAACCACTAGCACTAGTTCCTATGCTTCTTCATATGTGCATGGAGTTTAATGTATCCATCAAGCCAAATGTGTGGGCTTGTGAATTACACCAACAACTCCCCCTCAAGCCAAACATTTTGGTTTGGTCTTCATCCTTCATTCTTCATGTATATCCTGCAATCCAATCATTGCTTTGAACCTGCAAAGTTTGGTTCCATCCAAAGCTTTAGTCAACAAAACTGCACACTGCATATTGGTTGATACATAGGTTATTGAATGTCTTTGTTTAGCAATTTCTCTCTCACATAATGATAATGGACCTCTATATGTTTGGTCCTAACATGGTAGATAGGATTAGCTGCAAGGTGAAGTGAGCTTGTATTAGCTCCAAAGATTATTGGTGACCTAGTAGACAAACCCAAGTCTGTATACAATAGCTTGATCCATATGGCTTTTTGTGTGGCATTAGCCAGTCCTCTTTACTCTGCTTCTGTGGAAGACAAAGCAATAGTAGGTTGCTTCTTTGAAGACCATGTAATTGGCTTATCACCTGCAAATGAAATGTATCCTGAAGTGCTCCTCCTATCATCCTTGCATCCTACCCAATCTGCATCTGAGTAAATTTTGATATCAATATATGAAGTGTAGGGGAAATACAAACCATGATGTTGTGTACCCTTGAGATACTTCAAGATTCTCTTGGCAGCTTCTAAGTGAGGTACCATTGGCTTGTGCATAAACTGACTTAGCACACTAACTCCATATGCAATATCTATCCTTGTTAAGGTAGCATAATTCAAGCTACCCACCATACTTTGATAACATGTAATGTCATTAACTTCATCATCTTCATGGGCACTTAGTTTTAGATTTACCTCCATTGGAGTACTTGCAACTTTGGCATCCTACAAATGAAACTTCTTCAACATATCCTGTATGTACTTTTTTAGAGTAATGTATATTCCTGAGTTAGTATAGACTAACTCAAGTCCAAGAAAATACTTTAGTAGACCAAGATCATTGATCTTGAACTCCTTCATCATTTGGCTTTTAATTTGTCTAACTCCATTAACATCATTACCTATAAGTATGATGTCATCAACATAAACACAAAGGTATATTACCTCTGAATTACTTCTCTTGATGAATAGAGAAGTATCTGCTTTGCTCATGACAAACCCTTGGTCTTGGAGATATGTAGTTAACCTGTAATTCCATGCCCTAGGTGCCTGCTTCAATCCATATAAAGCCTTTTTCAATTTGAAAACATATGTTACCTTCTTAGGGTCCTCATAGCCAGGAGGTTGTGACATATAAACCTCCTCTGAAATCCATCCATTCAAGAAAGCATTCTTGGCATCCAATTGGTACATGTTCCAATTTTTTGATGCAGCCAGACTTACCAACACTCTGATTGTTGGCATCTTGGCCATAGGAGAGAATGTCTCTTCATAGTCAATGCCTTGGGTTTGTGCAAAACCCTTGGCTACCAATCTGGCTTTATACGATGTTGGAGATAGACGTCTGCGGAAGCACGCGAACAGCACAAGGAAGAAGAAGAAGCTTGGAGCACAAACACACAATACTGAATGTATTACTAGAGAATGTACAAAGATAAGTAGCCCATTAGGGCAATAGGCGTATATACAAGCCGGGGGGAAAAAACCTCCTAAAGAGGGAAAAAAGTGCCCCGGCGGTCCTAGAGTGTTCACACACATCACTACCTAAATATATCAACAAATCCCCCCTGGGAGTGATGCGGTGAACAAGGAGCTGGCACTCATGTATAAGGAAGTGCAAAGCTATGTGGAAATCACTCCACAAAAGGAAGTAAGCCCAAAGCTTTGCGAAAAGCTTCAAACTTCTCCCTAGGCAGAGCCTTCGTGAAAAGGTCTGCAATGTTCTCCTGCGTGGGCACATATGCCAAGCTGAACTCCCCAGCAGAGAACCTCTCCCTGACATAGTGATAATGCACCTCAATGTGCTTAGTGCGAGCATGGAAAACAGGGTTCCTCGCAACTGCCAATGCGCTCTGACTTTCAGTGAAGATGGTGGTGGCAGAAGACTGGCCAACACCCAAATCATCCATAAGGCGTCTGAGCCACACACACTCAACAATCGCTGTGAAAGCTGCCCTATACTCAGCCTCACAACTGGAAGTGGCCACAGTAGGCTGCTTCTTGCTCAACCAAGATATACATGAGCTACCAAGCATGAAGCAAAAACCACTGGTGGACACACAAGTGTCATAGCAACCAGCTCAATCTGAGTCAGAAAAAGCATGCAAATCTGGCGGTAGTGATCCCCCCTTGGGATAAAACAACCCAAGTAGCCGAGTACCACTCAAGTAGCGAAAGATGCGCTTAACCGCTTTCCAATGCGTGACTCCTGGGCAATGCATAAACCTGCTCATCTGTGAGACAGCAAACTGAATATCTGGCCGAGTAATGCATAAGTAAATCAAGCATCCAACAGCCTGCTGATAGAGAACAACATCAAATGCATCTCCAACATCATGAAGACTCAATCGTAAACCTGTCTCCATAGGAGTGGCAATAGGCTTACAGTCTTCAAGGCCAAAACGCTGCAATAATGTGTCAATATATTTCGTTTGACACAAAGCCATTCCACCATCAACGTGCATGAACTGAATGCCCAAATAGTGATGCAAATGCCCCAAATCAGACATCTCAAATGAGGCATGCAAATCAGCCTTAAAATCAGCAATATGTGTCTCAATAGGACCAGTGAGCAGCATGTCATCAACATAGACAACAATGACCAGAAGCACATCATTAGCACGTTTAACATACAAGGTGCTTTCAGTTGGACTGTTCTCAAAACCATGTGCAATCAGATAGGCATGTATCTTCTCATACCAAGCACGTGGTGCTTGCTTTAAACCATATAATGCCTTCTTTAACCTGCAAACCTGGTTTTCATGCCCTTTCTGCACAAAGCCACGAGGCTGAAAAACATACACTTCTTCATGCAAGTCACCATTCAGAAATGCTGTTTTAATGTCCAACTGATGTACATTCCAACCATGATGGGCTGCAAGTGCACAAATGCTCCGAACAATAGTCATACGGCATGTAGGTGCAAAGGTCTCATCAAAATCAATGCCTCTTTCCTGCGCATAACCCTTTGCAACAAGCCTAGCCTTATACCTGTCAACGGTACCATCAAGTTTACGCTTCAGCTTGTATACCCACTTAGTGCCAATGACCTTCTTGCCAGGAGGCAAGTCACATAAGGACCATGTACCATTCTTCATTGTAGCATCATATTCAGATTGCATAGCAGCCATCCAATTTTTTGAATTCTGTGCTTCATCAAAAGAAACAGGCTCATTCTCATCACAGAGACTAGATGCAGCCATAGCATAGCAATCTGATGCAAAGGAGGCACTATGAGAGCCTGAACGAGTACGATATGACAAAGGTGCATCTAATTTGCTGTCACGCAAAGTCTGCACCAGCCATTTTGGCATAGTTTTTGCCTGCTCAATATCAACTCTCTCATCAGCAAGTGCATCATGTAAATCTGCATCAGAAATAGAATGATCTGCATCATCATATGAAACCTGCAAAGGCTGAGAAGTTGCCTCATTAGGACCACCACTAGCCTGTCCACCTGTAAAAAGAGGCATCAAAGTATCATACATGTCTTTGGAGCTAACAGATGTCTCCTTAGTACATGAAAGCAATGGCTGAATAGCATCTTCCACAAAGACAACATCACGGCTAACCAGAATGTGTTTAGTCTGTGGATGATACAGACGATAGCCTTTACTTTCAGAACTGTACCCAACAAAAATACATTTTACTGCCTTATCATCCAATTTTCTGCGATGTTGTTCAGGCACTAATGCATATGCCAAACAACCAAAAACACGCAGATGAGCAACAGATGGCTTGCGGTCATGCCAAGCCTCATATGGAGTGATAGACTGCAACGCTTTAGTGGGACACCTGTTCAGTACATATGCTGCACACATGACAACCTCAAGCCAGAAACTATGTGGTAAAGCCTGACTTTTGACCATGCACCTCGCCATCTCCATGAGTGACCTGTTCTTTCGTTCAGCAACTCCATTCCATTGAGGTGTATACGGTACTGTACACTGGTGTTTTATCCCACGTTCAGCCAGAAATGCATTAAAATCTGAAGACATATATTCCCCCCCTCGATCATAACGGAGGGTGCCCATTTTACATGCTGACAGATTTTCAGCCAAAACCAAAAACTGTTTGAAGCACATGAACACTTTGAACTTTGCTTTGAGTGGATATACCCATGCATGCCTGGAAAAATCATCAATGAAAGTCACGAAGTAAAGGTAATTTCCAAAAGAGGGTGTCTGCATAGGACCACAGACATCTTTATGTACAAGCTGCAATTTCTGGGTAGCCCGAACTGAACCATCTTTTGGAAAGGAAGAACGCTGCATTTTGCCCAAAATACAGCCTTCACAAACATGTTTTCCAGGTGCCTCAAGTTTGGGCAAAGAGGACACCATTTCAGATTTCTGTAGGCATAACAAACTGGCAAATTCAGATGACCAAAGCGTGCATGCCAAAGCTTTGCATCTGACATAGCCTGAGAATCATGAACTGGACATGCCGAATCATTCACAGATCTTTCATAGTCTATGAGCTTATACAGCCCACGACATAAGATGCCAGAAGCAATAATCACATCACCATTTGAGAGATCATGGACTGTACACCTGTCATCAATGAATTTCACAACCAAGCCAATCTTGGCTAATGCAGAAACTGATAACAGGTTCTTTTTGATCCCTGGCACAAATAAAGCATCTGACAAAGTGAAAGAACTACCATCAGCAGTAGTCAGAATGATCTTACCAACTCCCATAACAGGATAAGAGGAGTTATTGGCGCATGTGACAGTATTCCCTGTAGGGGCAGGCTCGAGTGAAGAGAAGAAACTGCGCTGCGAGGTAATATGTTTGGTCGCCCCACTGTCAAAGTACCAAACATCTGAGTCTACTGCAGACATGCACTGATCATGAGAAGATGGGTCAAAACTGCAGACAGTAGTAAACGCCCATTCTTCTTCCTGCACAAGATTTGCAGACTCTGTTTTTGGTGTAGAGGCCTCTGCAACAACCATTCCAGCCTCTTTCTTCTTTGCCTCTTTAGCAGCCAGTTTTGGACAGTTCTTTATAATATGATCATTTCCTTTACAGTACTTGCAAAATAATTTCTGCTTTTCTGATTTCTTTTCATCTTTATCCTGGTTCTTCGATTGTGCAGCATTTGCAGATTTTTGTTTACTAGTAGAAGAGCTCCATTTTCCTTTGCCCTTCTGACTAGCCAGGAAAGCTTGATCTACAACACACATAATGGACCTGTTCTGCCTGGACTGATCTTCCTGCAACAGAACAGAGACTAATTCCTCAAATGACAAGGCATTCGGATTGCCTTTCATCATCAACCGAAGAGTAGAGGCAAAACTCTGATATGAATCAGGAAGACCATTCAGAACGGTCTGCACAAGTGAGCTATCTGGTATAACCTCATCAGCAGAAATCAATTGTTCCTTCAGGTCTTTGATCTTTGTAAGAAAACTGTCCATAGAATCACCTTCATTCATGTGCTCACTCTCCAATTGTTTTCGGAGGTAAGCAACACGAGCCTCATTCCTAGCCTGGTACAAAGTGGTAAGTGTATCCCAAGCATTCTTTGCTGTTCTGCAAGAGCGAATGTGAGGAATAATTGCACGTTTGACAGACAAGGCTATCAATGCATGTGCCTGGGCATCTCTGCCATCCCAACGAATCTGCTCTGCAGTAGGTGCAACAGAAACAGCAGCACAAACAGGAATATACGGAATATCATCTTCGACACCATCTTCATCAGCTCCAGTACCTCCAGCACCTGTATTTGTAGTACCTGTAGTCGCAGGTGTAACAGGACGTCTTTCAACACCCTGCACAATGTTCCACAGTCCTTTTGCAACTAGTACATGTCGCATCATATAAGCCCATAATGGGTAGTTGGTACCATCCAACTTATCCTCAACAGCCAACATACGGAATACATCACTGCTTTCAGCCATGGCCGGTGACTAAAATACCTTGATGCAGAAAATTGACTGTATCTCAAAAAGTTGAACGGAACTGCCCAGACGAGTTCTGCTAGACCTGTAGCAGACTTCGAGACGCTTAAACTGGCGAACAAAAACTGGTATATACCTTTGGCACAAAAGGACAAAATAGCCTGCACAAGCACTGCGATAGTGCGTTCGGAGGCCGAAACGAGCTCAGATCTGAGACTGCAAACGGAGGAGTGTCGACGGCACCCTAGAAGAAGCGACGACCTGCTCTGATACCAATTGTTGGAGATAGACGTCTGCGGAAGCACGCGAACAGCACAAGGAAGAAGAAGAAGCTTGGAGCACAAACACACAATACTGAATGTATTACTAGAGAATGTACAAAGATAAGTAGCCCATTAGGGCAATAGGCGTATATACAAGCCGGGGGAAAAAAACCTCCTAAAGAGGGAAAAAAGTGCCCCGGCGGTCCTAGAGTGTTCACACACATCACTACCTAAATATATCAACAATTGAGCCATCAGAATTTCTTTTGAGTTTATAGATCCATCTGGATCCTATTACCTTCATGGAGTCCTTCTTTGGTACTAGCTCCCATGTGTCACTTTCCTTGAGTGCTTCAATCTCCTCATCCATAGCTTCTTTCCATTCTGTCTTGGTTATGGATTCTTCATATGATCCTGGTTCCTCAATTGACAAATCTTTGGCAAGATAAACAGAGTGTTTAGTAACAAGAGATGTATCATACCCATATCTGATAGGTTTTTTGCTCTCTCTTTGTGATCTTCTGATTGACTGATTTGAAGATTCAGGTATGTCTTCAAGCTTCTTCATTTTGACTTTGCCTTTGGACTTCCATGCTTTGAACTCTAAAAGGTTGATAGTATCTTCATCATCTGAATTTGAGTCTTCATTCTGAGTAGGTTCCTCCTTGGAAAGACTTGGAAACTCCTCTTCCAAGTCATATGGTAGTTTAAACTTCCTGCATTCATTCTCATACCAAGAATCATTTTCATCAAAGACAACATCTCTACTAACCATGAATCCCTTATTGGAAGGGTTATAAAACCTGTAACCTTTTTGATTTAGGTCATATCCAATAAAGATGCACTTTTCAGCCTTTGGGTCTAGCTTAGCTCTTATCTGAGAAGGAATGTGTACATATGCTACACATCCAAATATCCTGCAATGGTCTAGTGAGGGTCTTTTACCATGCCATGCTTCATAGGGTGTCATCCCATCAAGGGACTTAGATAATAACCTCTTTATGTGGTAAGTGGCAGTAGAAACACTCTCTGCCCATAGGTAATTAGGTAACCTTTTTTCATTCAACATAGACCTAGCTGTTTCAACAATCAACCTATTTCTTCTCTCAGCTACCCCATTCTGTTCAGGAGTGTACCTTGTGGTGGTTTCTCTTTTGATGCCTCTGTCCTGCAAGAAGTTTTCAAACTCATTGGAGAAGTACTCACCTCCTCCATTTGACCTTAGTCTCTTCAAGTTCTTTCCTATCTGATTTTCAACTAGTGCAAGATATTTTTTAAAGCAATTAAACACCTCATCCTTGTGCTTGAAGTACAATATAGTCCACCTGCTATAATCATCAATAAAAGATACATAGTACCTTGATCTTGAGATTGAGGGGTTTTTGCTTGGTCCCCATACATCTGTATGGACAAGCTCTGGGTAGTCTTTGTGCATGTATCCTTTCCTTGAGAAGGGTAACCTGTGAGACTTCCCAAATTGACAAGCACTACATTTATATATCATATGTTGTTTGGAAACATTGGGTATTACAATAACACATTGATCCCTGCATATCTGCTTTAAGGTTCTTTCTCCTACATGCCCTAATCTTTTGTGCCAAATCTCAAGCTCTGAAAGTGTTTGATCTTTATAACTGTATAATGCAACGTTCTTTGTATCTTCTAGCTCAAAAGTAAAAAGTCTACTTGATTTTTCTCCTTTAGCAATCCTCTTGAACCCATGCATGCCTTGGATCCTCCACAAATGCTCCAAATTGGTTGAATCTAACCTGCAAACCTTTCTCCACAATCTGTCCAACACTCATCAAATTTTTGGTAATGGTTGGTACATAAAGTACCCTACTCAACAAGTTCTGATTTCCATCACAAGTCTTAACATTTCCAACTTTAACTACTGAGTGCTTGGTGTCATCACCTGTTTGGACTTGATGCTTACCTTTTGGTTCCTCAAGATCAGAGAGTAGTGCTACATTGCCAGCCACATGATTTGAGCATCCTGAGTCAATGTAGAATAGGTGGTCATCATTAGTACCTGGTTTTGAAGTCATGTTCATGCTCAGAAGAGAGCCATCTTGCTCCTTTGTATAGTTGTTGTAGTCCTTTCTGGATTTGAATCCTCCTTGATAATTACCATTGTAGTTATTGTTGTAATTGTTGTTGTAGTTGTTGTTGTAGCCTTGGTGATGGTTGAATCTACCTCTTGACTGTGAGTATCCACCTCTTTGGTATCCTCTTCCTCCTGATTCTTGTAATTCCTGAAACACTCATCTGTGGTATGATTTGATAAACCACAAATGTTGCATTTTAGGAGTTATAGGATCTCCCCCTACCTTGCTTACCTCCTCTGCCCCTTCCTCTTGATGATCTACCTCTCCTTGTATAGTTGGCTTGGGAGGTAGAGCCTTCATCTTCCACCTTCTTGTTCTTGCTTTTATCTTTAGACTTTTTATCAGTATATAGGGCAGAAGAGTTATTACCTTTGGATGTGTCTCCATTCTTGTTGAGCTTTGCTTCATGTGTGAACAATTGTCCCATGAGAGTTGTAAGATCTAGAATTTGCATGTCCATGTAAAGGTCCATAGCAGTGGTGAAGCTTTCCCATTTGTCATCAGCCTTGATCCCATTGATCACTTGCCTCACAATCTGTTCTTCTTCAATCTCTTCTCCTATGCTTGCTAACTGATCTGCTACATCTTTAATCTTGGTCACAAACTCTGAGACAGCTTGCTTAGGTTGCTTCCTTAATGTGGTGAATTCAATCCACAACTGATTTTTTTATAGCTCTTGTGTTGGAGGAGAAATAAGATGACAAGGTTTCCCAAGTCTCTTGTGATGTCTTACAGTTCCTAATGTGTGGTAAAAGAAAATAAGAGATGAATTTGGGTAAATAAGACCTTGCTAATGCATCCTTTGCACACCATGTGTTGAGCTTTTCATGTTCTTCCTTTGTTGGTAATCCTCTTGTTTTGAATGAGGGCAATTACTCATCTCCTAAGATGTATCCATAAAGACTCCTTCCTTGTAGGTAGGTCTTCATCCTTAGAGACCATGCCTGATAGTTGTTCCTGTCCAATTTATCAATGAATGAAGGAAAACCATCTCCCATTTTACCTTAGTTTGCTCTGATACCACTGTTGGGAAAGATGGATGGACACTTCAGAAGATTGAGTAGGTACTGCCAAATCCTGCTTTGTACCAGCCCTTGTAAGCTTCAGAGTTGATAAGTGGACCTTCTTAGCTTTCCAATAGCACCATAAAATGGCCTATGTACTTTGGAAATGATGTGTGTAATGATTGAATCAAAACAGATAACTTTGAAACTCACAATCTCAAGAAAACCTTCTATTTATGTCTTGACACCTACTAGATCTTTTGCTCAATATGACCAACACAGTAGGAATTGAAAAAATTCCTTTTAGGGGTATCTAATTAGCTTAGTAAGCTACCTATTCCAAGTGGAATGATGTAAGAAGACTAACTATGCTCAGAGAAATCACTTTAGCAAATTAAACTTTACCCCCGATTTTTTAGGACTGTAGCAGTCAATGACCAGTGATCACCTCGACAAGCTTTTCTCTGAAATGGCTGAATAGAATCTCTTCAATTTTTGATAGCACGTAGACAAATTTGAGTTGAATCCAACAAGCTTTGAATCTTTGAATTTGGTGGAGAAGTGACCGAGATATGCACTCCACAAGTTGACAGACTATCAAGTAGTATAACAGAGAACTTTGAAATGACTAATGAAGATATATGTATTAATGAAAGATATATGTATTAATGAACACTTGTATACAAATTCATTGGCATGAAGTTCATTGCCTAATGGTGCAGATGGTGTGGGCTAGAGTGTAGGCCTCACACACACTCAGAATTGACAGTAATGACCTCGAGAATAATGAGTCTTTTTCGTGACTTTTCCATGACCACTTTTATAGTGATTGGGTAGAAATTTGAATTCAAATTCAAACTTTTGGCTCCCTATGATTAAGCTCCTATATCCTAGGAGATATTCCTTCAATAAAAAAACTAACTTTTTCCACGAATCCTTTTGGTAGGTGTTTACAAAGATTCCAAGTCAATTTGACTTTTACAAAGAGATAAAGTGGTAATTAACCACTAGCACTAGTTCCTATGCGTTTTCATATGTGCATGGAGTTTAATGTATCCATCAAGCCAAATGTGTGGGCTTGTGAATTACACCAACAACATGCCTATCTGATTGCACATGGTTTTGAGAACAATCCAATTGAGAGCACCTTATATGTTAAGCGTGCTAATGATGTGCTTCTGATCATTGTTGTGTATGTTGATGACATGCTACTCATTGGTCCTCATGAGAATCATATCACTGATTTTAAGGCTGATTTGCATGCCTCATTTGAGATGTCTGATTTGGGGCATTTGCATCATTATTTGGGCATTCAATTCATGCAAGTTGATGGTGGAATGTTTTTGTGTCAAACAAAATATATTGACACATTATTGCAGTGTTTTGGCCTTGAAGAATGTAAATCTATTGCCACACCTATGGAGACAGGTTTATGATTGACTCTTCATGATGTTGGAGATGCGTTTGATGTCGTTCCCTATCAGCAAGCTGTTGGATGCTTGATTTACTTATGCATTACTCAACCAGATATTTAGTTTGTTGTCTCATAGATGAGCAAGTTTATGCATTGCCCAGGTGTCAAGCATCGGTAAGCGGTTAAGTGCATCTTTCGCTACTTGAGTGATACCCGACTAGTTGGATTGTTTTATCCCAAGGGGAGATCACTACCGCCAGATTTACATGCTTTTTCTGACTCTAATTGGGTTGGTTGCTATGACACTCATGTGATTCCACTTGTGGCTTTTGCTTCATGCTTGGTAGCTCATGTATATCTTGGTTGAGCAAGAAGCAACCTACTATGGCCACTTCTAGTTGTGAGGCTGAGTATAGAGCAGCTTTGAGAGCGACTTTTGAGTGTGTGTGGCTTAGAAGCCTTATGGCTGATTTGGGTGTTGGTCAGTCTTCTACCACCACCATCTTCACTGACAGTCAGAGTGCATTGACAATTGTGAGGAACCCTGTGTTCCTTGCTCGCACTAAGCACATTGAGGTGCATTATCATTATGTCAAATAGAGGTTCTCTGTTGGAGAGATCAGCTTGGCATATGTGCCCACACAGGAGAACATTGTAAACCTTTTCACAAAGGCTCTACCTAGGGAGAAGTTTGAAGCTTTCCACAAAGCTTTGGGCTTACTTCCTTTTGTGGATTGATTCGACATAGCTTGGCACTTCCTTATACATGAGTGTCAACGCCTCGTTCACCGCATCACTCCCAAGGGGGATTTGTTGATATATTTAGGTAGTGATGTGTGTGAACACACTAGGACCGTTGGGGCACTTTTTTCCCTCTTTAGGAGGTTTTTTCCCCTAGCTTGTATATATGCCTATAGCCCTAATGGGTTACTTATCTTTGTACATTCTAGTGGTAATACATTCTGTATTGTATTGTGCTCCAAGCTTCTTCTTCTTCCTTGTGTTGTTTGCATGCTTCTGCAAACCTCGAACTCCAACACTACCCTTGTTTCATGGATTTTATTCATGAATTCTCCAAACATGCATGGATGTATCTATTGAAAGCAAAGTTTGAAGTATTTATGTGCTTGTATTAGTTCCTAGTTATGGTTGAAAATCTATCAGCATGTAAATTGGGCACCCTCCATTCTGACCAAGGGGATTAATACATGTCTTCTAATTAATGCATTTTAGGTTGAGTGTGCTGGAGCAAGACAATCAACCATTGGTGATTACATGAAGTTTAGGAATGAAGACTTGAAGTAAAGATCAAAGCCTAAAGCATGAAGTGAAGTGGAAGTTCAAGAAGAGATATTCTATATACATATGTGCAATAGTTTTGTAAGTACTTCAAAAATACTTTGATGTAATGATGAATCCACACTTATATAGTCATGATACATACGAGAGATGATATATAGATGAGATATAGAAGAGAAAATTACAAGTTGAATGGTCAATATCCATATGATGTACTTCTTGTTCAGAATAGAGAAGTTTTGAAGAAGTAGCGCCTCGATGTTTTCCATCTCTCTCCTTCTTTGTTCACTCATTTGTGAAATCCTTTTGTGTGTGTCTAAGTCCATAGTTAATGCATCTATTGTCAAGTTTTGTGAGTCCAATTATAATCAAACTGAGAGAAATTTTTGTAGGAACATTCATATGTATACAAATGTTGAGAGACTACTGAAATCGGTGCAATCTTGATGATTAAAGAATTGATCATATCTCAGTCTACAGTGTAAGATATTGCACAAGTAAGCATTCAAACTTTAGTTTGAAGGTAAGCAACTTATATCTAAAATCATTTGATCAAACGGGTTCTAGTTTGTGACAACCATGCATTTAAAGCTACATATGTAAAAGTTGCTTGTGAAGAAAGCTCGTTTCAGACATAGGTTTACTTATGAACTAAATCATAAGTTTTGTGAATTATTTTTAAGAACTTTCAGTTGGAATAGTTGCGCAAATATTAGGAGAGTATTGTCTCAAAGGTTTAATAAGAAACTTTAGTCATTTCATAAGTCAATGAATGCATTTTGTGAAGCAAAATTTTCTAAGTATGGTCATAGTTCACAGAAATGTTGATAGCTCATAAATTGGCAAAAGTTTTCTAAAATTGAAGAGGTTTATAAGTTATACTTGAGTATAGCTTATCTTTTGCTGATTAATCATCTCCATCAGTGGTATCAGAGCAAATTTGATCGTTCTAAATTTGAGTATAGCTTATCTTTTGCTGATTAATCATCTCCATCAGTGCTATCAGAGCAAATTTGATCAAAGTTGAAGGAAATGAAGACCCCGACTGCTGCAGAGATACAAAATTCAACATTTGAAGATTCAAAAGAATAAAGTGTGAAGGAAAAGCTAAAGGAAGACACATAAGAGCAATCAAAAGGATCAAAATGAGTAAATTTTGAATCAAAGGTACATCCATTACTTATAAGGGTGAAAATTTGTTAGTACAGGTGAAGAAAGAATGGGAGATAGTCTCCAAATTGAGAAGTTGGACCGAGAGAACTGCCCAGCTTGGTCTATGAGGATAGAAGCTCACCTTATGAGCAAAGATCTGATAGGATATATTACAACAAAAGAAGAAAATCTAGAATTCAAAGATCCTAGTGTTCCTACTAGGGAGGAACTTGCAGACTTAAAGGTTTGGATGAAGAAGGATGCTCAAACAAGGAGCATTATCTATATGGCAATGAATGATCATTTGCTTCCTCACACTAGAGGACTTGAAATTGCAAATGATATATGGAATGATTTGGAGGAGCATTTTTAGAATACAACAAAATCACAAAAGGCATCACTATGGGCTGAATTCACCACATTCAAGAAGAAAGCCTCACAATCAATATCTGATTATGTGACAACGATGAAAGACATTGCTGATTCTTTAGGTGCAGTTGATGAAGAAACTGAAGAACATAAATTGCTAAGACAAATTCTCACAGGTCTAAGAGGAGATGAGAAGTGGAAGCCTTTCATCTTGTCAATTGAACTTTCATTAGATCATTTCACTTCTGGTTTGAATCAATTGTTTGGACATATGCTAACTTTTGAGCATGATATCAAAGGAGATGTTGATAAGAGTGCAGGTCAAGCAATGTATTCTAAGGACAAGAGGAAGGCAAGCAAAGGAAAGCAACAATCAGTTGAAGATGAAGGCACTCCAAGGCAAGTAAACTTCCTAAGAGGAAGAGGAAGTGGTAGAAGTAGAGAAAGAGGCAGAAACAACAAGGATAATGTCAAAGCTTGTTGGATATGTGGTAGGACTAATCATCTAGCTCATGAATGTTGGCATAAAAATCAAAGTGTTAGTAGCTTTAATTAGAGTTATAATCAAAGAGGTAGAGGTGGAAGAAATCAGAGAGGCATTTTCAGAGGTTGTGGTAGTAGAGGCTTCTTTGGAAGAAATGGTGGAAGAAACTTTCAAGGTCATACCTACAACAATACCTACTACAATTATGCATCAGATTAGAAGGAGGACTAAACCCTAATTATGAATGCAACATGTGAAGTTCCAAGTGAAGATCAAAGAGTGTTTTACATTGATTTAGGATGCAACAATCATCTGAGTGGTAACATTGCTTTAATGACTGATTTGGAGAATTAAGTGGTTAATCATACAGTTCAAACATGTGACAATACGAAGCACAAGGTGAAGTCTATTGGATGAGTAAAGGCCAAAGATGGAAGTACTCTTTTGAGTAAGGTTTTGTATGTTCCTACAATTCCAAAGAATTTGATTAGTGTAGGACAAATTGTGGAAAAAGAATATGAGGTGCCGTTCACTAATGATGGAGTTTATGTTGAAGACCCTAATCAAGGGTATAAGAAAATTGTTACAAGAAAGAAAGAAGGAAGGCTTTTTACATTGAAGGTACAAGGTAATGTTGGACATGCCGTGTCCACATATGGAGAGCAAAAGATATCTGAGTTAGATCTTTGGCACAAAAGGCTCGGAAACTTCAATGAAAGAGGTATCAAAGAGATGATTAATAATGGTTCAGTACTTGGATTACCTAATGTTGTAGGTCAACACATGACATACAGATGTGAAGCATGTCAATTAGGTAAGGCTCATAAGCAATCGTATAACAAACAAGGTTTCATGTATTAAAAAAGACTTGAATTGATACATACAGATATGTGGGGTCCTTCAAAGGACTTTAGCATAAATGGTTCGAGAATTATGTCATTTATGTAGATGATGCTACCAGGTGGATCACTATTTATGTGATCAAAGATAAGTTAGAAGTATTTAGCACATTTAAACACTATCATGTATATGCAAAAAGAGTTACAGGACACAAATTGAAGAGATTGAGGTCAGATGGAGGAGGAGAGTATTTCTCAAATGAATTCAGTGATTATTTGTGGAATGTAGGTATAAAGAGAGAAGTTACTTGCAGGTACTCTCCTCATCAAAATGGTGTAGTAGAAAGGAGAAATAGAACTCTTGTTGAGTTTGCAAGATCAATGATGAAAGAGAAGAATTGCCCTAAATATTTGTGGGTTGAGGCTGTAAATACAGCCACATACTTGGTTAATAGTCTTGCATGTAAAGCTTTGCAGGGTATGACACCATATGAAGCCTGGTGGGGTAATAGACGTACATTAGATAATTTCAAAGTATTTGGTTGTTTAACCTATGCGTATGTTCCTTCTCAATTAAGGCATAAATTGGAACCAAAGGCTGAAAAATATGTGTTCATTGGTTATGATGATAAGCAAATGGGATACAAATTGTGGAGTCCATCCACAAAGCAATTTCTTGTGTTAACAGATGGTACTTGGTATAGAGGTACAAATAGTGCTTATGCAGGTCTTGAAGAAGCACTGAGTCAAAGCAAGGGTAAATCAAAGATTCAAATATCTGATGAAGAAGAGAATGTTGAAGCTCAACTTAATGGTGAAGAATGCCAAGGTTTGATCTAGAATATGATGAACCAGAAACTTGAAGGAGTGGAGAACTCAGAAGATCATCAAGGAATAAAAAACAACCCATAAGGTATAGTTATGATACTTCATTCTTGACTACTAAAGATTATGCTTACATGATAAAGACAAATGAAGATCCTTCTACATATGATGAGGCAAAAGGAAAGGAGAATTGGGAGAAAGCTATGAAGGAAGAATATGATGCACTCATTGAGAATGAGACTTGGGACTTAGTGCCAAAACCAGATAATCAAAAAGTGATAGGATGTAAATGGGTTTACAAAACAAAAAGGTATGCAAATGGAAGTGTGTCTAGGTACAAAGCTAGACTTGTTGTAAAAGGCTATGCACAGACATATGGTGTGGACTATGATGAAACCTATAGTCCTACTGCAAAGATGACAAACATAAGAACTCTTATAGGCATTACTGCATGGAAAGGTTGGAAATTATCTCAACTAGATGTGAAGAATGCATTTTTAAATGTTTATATTTTAGATGAAGTTTACATGGAACAACCAGATGGTTTTAAAGATCAATTTTATCCAGATCATGTGTGAAAGCTCAAGAGAGCTTTGTATGGCTTGAAGCAAGCTCTAAGGGCATCTAATTATAGGCTTGTGAAGTTCTTGAAGGAACTTGGTTTCCAAGCATCAAAGGCAGATAGTAGCTTGCTAGTCAAAGCAAGTGAAGATGGGTTTAACTATGTTTGTATTTATGTTGATGACATAATACTTACAGGTACAGATGACAAAGGCGTACAAATACTTAAGAAGCAGATGGAGAAAGAATTCAAGATCAGTGGCTTGGGAAATTTGTCATATTTCTTGGGAATGGAGATTTCATATACTCAAGATGGAGTATACGTAACTCAAGAAAGGTATTTGAAGAATTTTCTAATCAAGTTTAAAATGGAAGATTGCAGGATAGCACCAAATCCAATGGAAGTGAATAAAAAATTGAGTAGATATGAAGGAGAAGATTTCAAAGACATGAAGCTTATCAGAGTTTGGTGGGTAGCTTGATTTATGCTACATTAACAAGGCCTGATTTGTCTTATGCAGTTGGAGTTCTATCTCAATTCATGCATTGTCCTAGAAAGGAACATTGGATTGTAGGTCAAAGGGTGCTAACATACAGTTGCTTTGTCATATACAGAAGCAGAGTACAAAGGTATGGTAGAAGCTGCAAAAGATTCATATGGTTAAAAACTCTCATTAAGAGTTTTGATATCATCCAAAGTACTCCTATCATTTGTGGAGATAACATGAGTTCTTTGTATTTGGCAGCTAACCCTGTGTTTCATGCCAGGACCAAACATATTGAGATTCAGTATCATTTTCTAAGAGAGAAGGTTGTTGATAAATAAATAGAAATCATGCATACTCCCACAAAAGATCAAGTTGTAGATATGTTAATAGAGAGCTTAGATGGACCAAAATTGCAGAGGTTTAAAGATATGGCAAGAATAAAGAAGGTGCAGGTAATCACAACTGATGATTGAGGGGGAGTTGTTGGAGAAAGACAATAAACAGTTGATGATTACATGAAGCTTAGGAATGAAGACTTGAAGTAAAGATCAAAGCCTAAAGCATGAAGTGAAGTGGAAGTTTATGAAGAGATGTTCTACATACACATGTGCAATAGTTTTGTAAATACTTCTTAGGAAGAGGAAGTGGAAGAAACAACAAGGATAATATCAAAGCTTGTTGGATATGTGGTAATACTAATCATCTAGCTCATGAATGTTGGCATAACAATCAAAGTGTTAGTAGATTTAATCAGAGTTATAATCAAAGAGGCAGAGGTGGAAGAAATTAGAGAGGAAGTTTCAGAGGTAGAGGTAGTAGAGGCTTCTTTGGAAGAAATGGTGGAAGAAACTTTCAAGGTCAGTCCTACAACAATACCTACTACAATTATGCATCAGATAAGAAGGAGGAATCAACCCTAATCATGAATGCAACATGCAAAGTTCCAAGTAAAGATCAAAGAGTGTTTTACATTGATTTAGGATGTAGTAATCATTTGAGTGGTAACATTGCTTTAATGATTGATTTGGAGAATAAAGTGGTTAATCATATAGTTCAAATAGGTGACAATACAAAGCACAAGGTGAAGTCTATTGGATCAGTAAAGGCCAAAGATGGAAGTACTCTTTTGAGTAAGGTTTTGTATGTTCCTAAAATTCCAAAGAATTTGATTAGTGTAGGACAAATTGTGGAAAAAGGATATGAGGTGAGGTTCACTAATGATGGAGTTTATGTTGAAGACCCTAATCAAGGGTATAAGAAAATTGTTGTAGGAAAGAAAGAAGGAAGGCTTTTCACATTGAAGGTACAAGGTAATGTTGGACATGCCTTGTTCACATATGGAGAGCAAAAGATATCTGAGTTGGATCTTTGGCACAAAAGGCTTGGAATCTTCATGAAAGAGGTATCAAAGAGATGATTAATAATGGTTCAGTACTTGGATTACCTAATGTTGTAGGTCAACAGATGACATACAGATGTGAAGCATGTCAATTAGGTAAGGCTCATAAGCAATCATATAACAAACAAGGTTTCATGTATTCAAAAAGACTTGAAATTGTACATACAGATGTGTGGGGTCTTTCAAAGGACTTTAGCATAAATGGTTCGAGTTATTATGCCATTTATGTTGATGATGCTACCAGGTTATGTGATCAAAGATAAGTCAGAAGTATTTAGCAAATTTAAACACTATCATGTATATGCAGAAAGAGTTACAAGACAAAAGTTGAAGAGATTGAGGTCACATGGAGGGGGAGAGTATTTCTCAAATGAATTCACTGATTATTTGTGGAATGTAGGTATAAAGAGAGAAGTTACTTGCATGTATTCTCCTCAACAAAATGGTGTAGCAGAAAGGAGAAATAGAACTCTTGTTGAGTTTGCAAGATCAATGATGAAAGAGAAGAATTGCCCTAATTATTTGTGGGTTGAGGCTGTAAATATAGCCACATACTTGGTTAATAGGCTAGCACATAAAGCTTTGCAGGGTATGACACCATATGAAGCTTGGTGAGGTAAGAGACCTACAGATCATTGCAAAGTATTTTGTTGTTTAGCCTATGCTTATGTTCCTTCTCAATTAAGGCATAAATTGGAACCAAAGGCTGAAAAATATGTGTTCATTGGTTATGATGATAAGCAAATGGGATACAGGTTTTGGAGTCTCAAATGCCTTAGTTGCTTGTACTTCCTTCATGGCTTAACTGGAGGTTTGACCTTCTCGTTTTGGTCACTTTAACTTCAATAATTTCCTTTTACTTTCAAAAGAAGGTCATGGTTATTGGTTTGCCAACACTTGATTCCATTGAGAAGAATGCATGTGAATGTTG
This sequence comes from Ceratopteris richardii, assembly GCA_020310875.1. NCBI lineage: Eukaryota > Viridiplantae > Streptophyta > Polypodiopsida > Polypodiales > Pteridaceae > Ceratopteris > Ceratopteris richardii. The sequence continues at coordinate 127,430,858 of CM035408.1, forward strand.
TATTCTTGAAAAAATGTGTCGTGTTTCTTTTCCAAAAGATAGTCATACACACAATACTAATGTATGTGGTCCTGTCAATACTCCATCTTTTGGGAATCATGTATATTTGTTAGCTTCATTGATGATGCTACTTGCAATACCTGGGTGTAACCTATAAAAGCAAAGAATGAAGTATTTTCTTGCTTCAAAGAATTGTTAGCTATGGTCGAATTTTTTTTTGGTAATAAGCTTTTGACTCTACATAGAGATGGTGGCGGTGAATATATCACATGATTTTAATGCTTTTCTTTGTGAAAGAGGAATTTCATAAATGTATAATGCCATATACACCTCAAAAAAATAGTTTTGTAGAGCGTAAAAATAGAACACTCCTTGAAATGGAATGTTGTATGGTTAAAGGAAAGCACATTCCTTATAAGTTTTGGATGGAAGTAGTCATTTGTGCAAACTATGTCTTGAATCACTGCTCCACAAAAGCATTGAACTTCATCACTCCCTATGAGGCTTGCAATGGACATAAACCTATGGTTAGTCATATGCACGTGTTTGGTTGTTTGGCATATTCTCTACAATCACAACAACATCACAAACTTGATGACAAGGCAAAAACATATATATTTGTTGGTTATAATGCTGAAGGTAAGGATATTGTTTGTACCATGCATTGACGAACATAATTATTGTGGTTCATGATGTGGTATTTGCTAAAACTTCAATTTTCCCTCTACTTGAATGCAAAAAATAGCCAACAATTAGCTCACAAGATGTGTTTGATACACTCATGCCTTTGTTCCAAAATGATGCAACTGTTGAGCAAACTTAGGTTCAAAGGGCTCAAAAATTCTAGCGAAATAAAGCTGAAAATGCAAATAATTTCCAGCCAAACATGGCTGAAATTTTTTTGTTAAACATGGTCCAAACTATTGGAAATTTCCAGCCACATATGGCTAAACATTTACATCAAAATATGAAGATCTATTAGATAATGAATGCATGTCTATCAAGAGCGCACAAACTATGGCAGAATGGCTGACACAAACTTTGCAGGAGAGCAAATCAAGTGCACCTTTACCTGGTAGAACAAGATCAAGCTCTTGCCATATATCAAGTAATTTTATGGATTATTCTCTTCTTGCAACAACATGTAATGAAGAGCCGCTTACTTTTGAATATGTGTGTGAAGATCCACATTGAATGAGTGCTATGCAATTAGAAATGGATTCCATACATAGGAACAATACTTGGGAGTTATGTCATTGGTACAAAGTAGGTTTACAAGATAAAGAGAAAGTCAGATGGTAGCATTGATCGCTACAAAGCTAGATTGGTTGCCAATGGATATGTGCAACATTATGGAATTAATTATGAGGAAACTTTTTGTTGGAGTTTGAGGTCTGTGGAAGCACGTGAAAAACACAAGGACAAAGAAGAAGCTTGGAGCACAACACACAATACTGAATGTATTACCAAGAGAATGTACAAAGATAAGTAACCCATTAGGGTTATATGCATATATACAAGTCGGGAGAAAAAAACCTCCTAAAGAGGGAAAAAAGTGCCTCGATGGTCCTAGTGTGTTCACACATCTCCTCAAATCTTGGCTTAGAGATGTTTTCCAAACACTTCCTCTATGTCTACAAAGAATTATAACCTATGGATGATGACTCCTTTTCTCCCTAGCCATAGAAGAAGATATCTCAAAAGAAAGATAATGGCCACCATCCCATACTAGTGGTTCTCATCTCCAATTCATGGAAGTAAAACTCCACTAAACAAGTCATGTATATGGTTCTCATAAGTAATATGGAACTCTCATGCATCATAAAAGAATGGATTCTCATGAATCCATCTTCTCATGTAACTAGACTAGCTTAGTTTAAATGATTTTGTGATCACTTACCTACCAAGTCTAACTAGTTAGTCAGTACCAGTGTAGGTACTTTCTAGATCCCCCTACTAAATGGCATCCTATCTTACTTCCTTATTTGGGATCCAATGCTCTCAATGGACCTATGCTCAATCCAAATACCTTAATTGTGTCATGTGAGCATATACCTATGCTCCTTGTGATATCCATAAATGATACCAAACCTTTCTAAGTGGTATCCATCTAGGCTATGCCATCAAGAATAGCTATCCCTATGCATCAATCAACTTTCTCATTTCCAAATTTTACAGTATGACTCCTTATGGGTTTTCCTATCAACACTCTACTAAAGAGAGACTCTCCTTGGATGTTCCTATCCTTCACAAACTATATCTATGGAGGAAACCTTACCCTCGAAAATAAAATGGAAGTTTTAAACCTTTCCTATGATAATCTATATGAGAGATAGTTTTATCTTCATAAGATAGATAATATCTATTCATCTTCTTGAAACTTTGATCATCAAAGTACTCACCATCATATAATGAATTGATATTGAAATAATCCTATATCAAGAATAAATTTTTTGTGACATGATAATCGAAATGGAACAAGAATCATAGTCATGATGAATGAGTGATAGTCATCCATGCATACTCACTCAAACCACATGATAGAATATCAAACCATCTAAATAATTTGTGAATCCTTTCTTTTTATGCAAGAATAAAATCCTCAAGCACATGCACATGAATCATGAATCGGCCTATAAACATGTGATTAGCATAACTAGAAAGGCCAAACAAAAGCATAAATAAGAGTTCAAGATGCTTCCCTCATTCTTCCCAATGAAGCCTCAAAATCCTCAAGCTCTTGAGCATTCTCATCCTCTCTAGGTCCATATCCACGCCATGTCCACAAATAGAAGCACTCAAAGTATCCCTATAGAAGTTACACAATTTCCACCCATATGCATTGGCTATTAATGCACTTTTCAACTCGATTACACTTGATAAGAAGCTTTAACAATCAATCTATTAATCATTACAAAGATAATCCAATAAAAAATAACTAAATTGGAGGTAAAAAGAACTACACAAAGTTTCTAATTAGCATTCCCTAAACTTGTTGGAAGCTTTACCAATGTATAGAAAAATGAGCAAAAATTCAAATCCAAAGATGTCACAATCATTGCACATCCGTCTTAATAATCCTTATAATAAACCAAAAATCATCCAAGATAGATAATCAAATTGGAAGATATGCCCCCTTAAAGACAAGTGGTCCAATATTGGCAGTCAACCACCAAACCTTTGATCTTTGCAAGTTTTGCAACCAGCAAACCTTTGAACTTTGCAAGTTTTAGATGTCTGCTCACCAATATTGTAGTAGATCATAAACAACTATATATATCCTTGATCATACATTGGAAGTTATGGTGTATCATTTGGATAAGTATTCCACCCAAAACTATTTCCAATACAAAATGATTACTTCTTTGCTAGTGGTTGGAGGGGTGACGAGAGGGTAATTTTTTGAGATGGCCTACAAAATTTTGATATGGATGGAAGTTTGTAAATCATAGCTTCACAATGAAACAAAAATTATTTGAGGTTTTTCTTGTTCCACTCTTGTGTGCTTCCAATTCTTCAGGTTTCTTGGAAATTATTTTGTCCTTTTGTATGTCTGCCAACTGCTTCAGTTTTCTAATTTTGCCAGTACATTGCACAAAATCTTATTTGTGCTTTCTGCTAAACCATTGGATTGAGGATGATAGAGTGCTTATTTTCTATGAATAATCATAAAACAATTAGTCAGATTTTGAATAACTTGATTAAGGAAATGAGAACCTAGGTTGCATTTATTCGGTCGAATAATTAAAAAATACCGAATATGTTCATTTTATTCGGGGTTGTCCGAATAAACACCGAAAACAAACGGACAAGGATACACTTTCAATCAAAAAGCTTTCGATTGAAAATTATGTTTTATAGATTTGAAAGTATGTGTATGCATATGTATGTATGTGCATGTCATACACACATATGCACACACACAAACATGCACACATATACACACACAAACATGTATACATGTACACACAAAATCATACACACACATGTAGATACTTGCACATATACACACACACATATAGACACACACACATACACTCACATGCATACATGCATGCATATGCATACATGCATGCATATGCATACATACATAGACACATGTATACACACACATGCACATACATACATACATATGCATATACACACATGCACATACCTACATATGCATATACACACATGCACATGCATACATATGCATACACACACATGTGCATACATTCTTACATGCATTCATACACACACATGCATATGTATATGTACGTACACACATGCATATGTATATATACATAAATACAAGCACATACACACAATAAAACGACTTGAGCCTAAAAAAAAGTAAAGTTAATGATTCAAATGATTCAAGTTAACAATTGATAATGGTCCCTTTTTAATGGGAAATTTCTACCTTCATACTTAGCTCAAAATCAATCAGCCTTCAAAATAACCTATAAAAATATAAAAAAGAAAAAATTTATTATTATGTGCTTGAAAAAATATTAAACTATATCATAAAAAGTAAAATCTTTTATTACCTATTTACATCTCTTTTGTCGTAAGTATTGAAAGTTCGAGTGCATAAGTCAATTCCTATCAAAACTTGGCCATAACAAGTCCCTCCTTATGCTATTATCTCAATAAGCCTATTTCTTTCTGCCCAACAAGTCCCTCTTGATGTGATTGTCTTGATGCCAATATCTCGGCTAACAAAAGGTTTGTGTTGTATCAATACAATACAACTTCCTAAAGAAGATCTATGGATATGTGAAGTCGTATTGTATTAATACAACACGAACCTTCTGTTAGATGATATACATTGTCCAAGATGCCATTGATCTTCTCTTATTGATTCTCACATAGAATATATCATTGTAGCCACTAACTATCTCACCGAATGGGTTGAAGCTAAGGCTGCAAGAGAAAATGATGCTCAAACAACTGCTAGATTTCTTTATGAAAACATAATCACCAGATTTGGATTACCTATTGCGTTGGTAAGTGATAGGGGTTCTCATCTAGGTTACATTATTCGTTATTCGACAATTCGTTTATTGGTGAATAATTATAGAATTTTACGGCAACCCTCCATTCTTCGACTGAATTATTCGGTGCCACGTCAGCTTATTCGGAGATGAGTGAATACTTTTTGCACAGTAATTTGACAATTTTTGATCGAACATGCTTTCGATCGAAAAAGTTTTCGATCGAAAATTTTATCAAGCGAAAAGTCTTTGATCGAATTAGATTTCGATCAAAACAAATTTGATAGAATAATTTTTTATAAAAGAACACAAGTTGAATCATTTTTCATAAGAGTTCCTTTGTTTTTTATGAACTTATAGTGTCGTAGATAGAACAAAGTATAAACTCTTGCTATAAATATTTACTTTTGTACTTAAATCATAAAGAAAAATATATTTGTTTACGAATTAAAAGCTATTGTGATTGTTTGACTCAACATTGATTCTTACTTCACAATAGTATATGTATGTGTGTGTATGATTGTGAGTAAACATGTATTGTGATTGTTTGAATCAATATTGATTTTTACTTCATCATAGTACATGTATGTGTATTTGAGTGTATAATTATGAATGAAATCTATTGTGATTGTTTGATTCAACATTGATTCTTACTTCAAAATAGTATATGTATGTGTGTGTATGATTGTGAATAAAAATGTATTGTGATTGTTTCAATCAATATTATTCTTACTTCACAATACTATGTGTATGTGTATGTGTATGTGTGCGTGTATGTTATATGATTGTGAGTGAAAATATAATATGATTGTGTATGTGCATGTATATGTGTGTGTGTATGATTGTGAATTAAAAACTATTGCAATTGTTGGAAAAGATTTTATGTTTTTTTATTAATTCAAGGGTTCAAAAGGTATTAATAAGTGAAAATCAAAGGCATCCAGGGTTGCATATCAGCTAAGAGAAGGTTATTGTTGTATCGATTCAATATAACCTCACAAATCTATAGACCTTCTTTAGAAAGTTGTATTGTATTGATACAACAAGAGCCTTCTCTTAGCTGAGATGTTGGGCCTTGGCATCAAGATAATAGCATCAAGAGGGATTTTTTGGGAGGAAAGAAATCGATTTCTTGAGACAATAGCATCGAGAGGGATGAAGAAGTTTTGATACAAGTCGACTTATGCACTTGATCCTTGGATACTTATGATAAAAAAGATGCAAAAAAGTAAAAAAACATTTTACTGTTTATGATATAGTTTAGTATTTTTTCAAGCATATAATAATGAATGTGCATATGCATGTGTGTATGTATGCATGTACATCTTCATGTGTGTATTTATGCATGTGAGTGTATGTGTATGTGTGGTCCTGTGTGTATGTATATGTGCAAGTATCTATATGTATATGTATATGTGTATGTGTGCATGAAAGTACGTGTATGCATGTGTGTATGTATGTGCGCATGAAAGTATGTGTATGCAAGTGTGTATGTGTATGTGTGTGTATGCTATATGATTGCAAGTGAAAATCAAATATGATTGTGTATGTGCACGTGTGTGTGTATGATTGTGAATTGAAAACTATTGTAATTATTGAAAAAGGTTTTATGTTCTTTTTTATAATTCAAGGGTCATTAGTAGCAGCTAAAGTGTATTGGTGGATGTATTGGATTAGAAGGGCAAGAAAATTCAGGAAGACCGGACCCTGAAGAGTTGGTAACCACTCCTAGAGGTAAATCAGTAGTGACTCGAGTATTGAGAGGGGATTTGATACCTCAAGATGATTACTTACTGGAGGTCTACTTGATCCATGGATCAGACTTACTGTTACAAACTGACTCACCTACACGCGGACACGAGGAAAGTCCAATTACCTTCTATGAGTTAAAAGATCTGGAAGATGAGTCTAGGGTCACATACCTAGACAAGAACCAAACAAGATACTGGCTTGTGGATGCCATAGATAGGGCTCGATTGAGGTATATGGGGTTGCCCGTATTCCCTCAGTGAGAGCAGGCAACTACCTCTAAGAACCCCTTCAAGACACAACAAGAGTCGAAACATACAATGTCGGGATAAACAAGCCATCGGAGTGTTCCAAACCAAACCCATGTACAATTTACAATGCCTAGAATGCAAGCACACAATCAAACACACCCTGGAATAGGCAACCAATACTGGCCACCAGTGAGACCAAGACCACCACTAGGAGTGCAGCCCGGAATGCCTCCAATCAGACCAGCCATTCCCGTAATGGCTAGATAACCAGAACCCATAAGAATATTAAGTCTGATTTAGGTGGCTAAGTGTATGAGAAATCATTATGACGGGATGGGAGAACCTTACAACCACATAGCTGAATTTAAACAAGTTCTACAAGCTGAATAAGTGGATGCTTTCTTTGTGCAGTATGAGTCCTTTGGACTCACTCTCATAGGAATTGCCTTGACTTGGTTTCAACCATTAGATCCCAATCAATTTGGAGATATTGAGAAATTCTTTTAGGAATTCATAGGGGAATTCACCAAGAGAGGGATTAAACACAATTCTTCATCATTAATCCACAGCTTCAAACAGAACCCAAATGAAACTGTGAAAACAGTTGCTTGAAGATTCAATCAGTATGTTGATAGATGCCCAGTAGTAGAAAGACCTACGTAGCAAAAAATGATATCATTATTTTTGGACGGACTAACAAACGGAACTCTAAGAACTTTAGTCTATGTGAAAAGACTACAGACATTGAATGAATGTCTTCAAGAGTGTATTGACCTAGAGGGAAACCTAGCAGATGATCTCAAGAGTACAACTAGTCCTACTAAATCAGAAGACAGTCGAAGCACAGTAACATCCAACTCTAGTAACGTAGAAGAGTTAGCAGATCTGGCGGCGAAGAAGTTAGGAGTTCACGGATAGAGGAACTACGAGCATCCATAAATAAGAATACCCATGTTACGAAGATGTAGCCTATGTGGAGGATCACCCCACTCACATGTGTGCACAAGGAGGAACAGGTGGGCCTCAAGCTTACCCTTATAATAGGCAGCCACATCAAGGAACCACTTTGTATTGCCACATAGAACAAAAATACACCAATCACAACACTGAGAATTGCCCATTCAACAGGCAGACATGACCTTTAAACCCACCTCAGTATCGGCCATATGGATACCCACCCACCTAGAGAGCCAGGCAAGGAGATTCCCAAGTATAATCCCTATCCAGGACCACCAAGAGCGCCTAAACCATATGAGCAAGTACAATTTGGAAACCCTCAGCCAGTATTAGGACCACAACTGCCACTTCCTCAACATGTGGTATTTGTCAGATATGCTCAACCAGAGGAAAACTTAGAAAGAGCCATAGGCTCAGGACACTGCACCTATTAATGTGATCGAAGTAATAGAAGCATCGAGAAGTGACAAAGAGTACATTGTTCCATTAAAGGCCATCACACGAGCTCAAACGAAAAATCAAGAAAAAAGACGAGTAGACTCAGAACAAGAAAAGGGTAAAACCAGAACCCAGAATTCAAGTAGTGGAAGATTTGAAAGACCCACACGAGAGTTCTCAAACAACAAAAAGCCAAAAGTAAAAGGATAGGAGAGAAAAACTCAAGGGAAAATGGATGAAAAATAAAAACAAGGAAGACAAGAAGCATACGTGCGACAATAAGAAATCTAAAGAACCTGAAGTTCAGGAAGAAATTTCCATTACACCGCAGACACGAGAGCCAAAAAATCTAGGATCAATTCTAGCCGGCCCAAAACTTGACGATTTAGACATGTGGTTGAAAGCTTACCAAGCTGGAATAAAGAATGGACTGAATGTAGAGCAGCATGAAAAGCTTTACCCACAAGGGGAGTTAGAAAAGAAGAGGCTAGTGATTTATAGAAAACTCATAGAGGTAGCTCATACCACCCTAGAGAAGACTATCCTAGCTCTCCCCGAAACAAGAATATGTGAGGATCAATACAATTATTGTGTTAAAGCCAAGGAGCAGAGACCAAAGGTGAGGAATGATAAGCCAGAACTACTAAAAACCAAAGACAAACCTATGTCCAAAAGAGTTGTGGACTAGAATTCGAGAAGATCAATGGAAAAGGAATGGAGTTGCAAAACCTCCTTTTGAGGAATTAGATGTGGAAGATTTTCAACCAACGCCGAACATGGAAGAAATATATGAGGAAGTTTCTGGACTAGACCGAAATAGGGAAGAAGCCCATAGCATTTTGACCCTACCAAATTACATGGGAGAATATGAGAAGGAATCCATGATCATCCGTGCTCCCACAGTACGAGGAAAAGAAAAGGGAACCTTAGATAAGAACTCACACAATCTAACAGAACTTAAAAAGACCAAAGTACAATGCCAATTGACTCTCGAAGAATTACTTCGTGTTAAACCGCAATTATGGAGACAATTAGCAAGACAATTGGAGTTAGAACAGGAGAAGAACGAAAAGGAAAGCAAGGGAAATGAGAACCCATCTAACATACAAATCCCAGTGGATAAGGTTGGGGAATTTAGCGAAGGGGATGAGGGCAACACATGTCTACCTGTCACGTACAATGGATACATGACTAAGGCCATACTAGACACAGGAGCAGGAGTAGGTATTGCCACCAAGGAGATTCGGGAGAAATGGGGAAAGCTAGCCCTACGACCAAGTCGTATGAAACTTCAATTAGCAGATGGCCATGTTGAGAAACCATTGGGAATATTAGAAAAAATCAAATTAACCACCTGTGGAGTTGAATTTGAGCATATGTTAGCTATCTATCAATTTGGAAAGGCAAATAATTATGAGATGATATTAGAATGACCCTGCATGAGACAATTACGAGTAGTGCAAGATTGGGGAAGAGACTCGTTATACCTTCAACATCAAGGAAACACTACAAAGATAAACCTGCATACCTTTGCATACCGAGATGTACCTCCACTACAATGGAATCCCATACACAAGGAGGAAGATGATTTGTCTATCCATAGTGCTGGATCAAGCGATCAATCATGGATGCATGAGGATGCCCAATTATGGATGTGTAAGGAAGCAAAGAAAGAGGATAACAAGATATAGTTATGGCCCATAGGACATCCAAATTATCCACCCATAGAAGACCCAATGTACATGCCTCAAATCTTCCCTGATGAAGCATTCGAACCACACGGTTGGATGGAGATCCTAGCAACCTTAGATGTATATGTGAATGAAGAAGTCTTGACTATGAATGAATGTGTGGACGAAGAAGGCTACGACATAAATTTATACATGGTAGTCCTGCAGCAGGTAGAGGCAGGAGAAATATTAGAAAAGGAATGGAAAGAAGAATACGAGGGCATAGAAATGGAACCATAATTTGATTCAGAGGATCATTATCTAGGAGCCATTCAAGCTGAAGAGAAGTATGGAACAACCAAAGTGTTAGCAATAGAAGCAGCCCTTATCATACCACATCAAGAGGAAAGTGTGAGTAAGATCGAACCAACCCTTGATCTTTTTGAAGCACCGGAACATTTCAAAAGATATGAAGTAGAAGAAAGGAAAATAACCATACAGATGCCTAAGAGAGAGGCAAGAGAAGGAGAGGCATATGACAACAAGGAACAAACAAAAAAATCATAGTGACCGTAGAAGATGGAGAAGAAAGATGTACAGACATAGGAAAGGATGTGTCAATGGAGGAGGAAGAAGAATTGATACGATTGATCCGAGAATATCGAGATGTATTTGCTTGGACCTACAAGGATCTCAAGGGGGTGGAACCCTCCGTTTGTTCCCATAGAATACCGATGACACCAGAAGCAAAACCATCAAAACAACGACCTTGCACGTATAACGAGATCTATGTTGCAAAAATAAAAGAAGAAATAGACAAACTATTGGTGGCAGGATTCATTTATGAGATAGAACATACTGAATGGGTGTCGCCATTAGTGGTTGTACCCAGAAAGAACTGAAAACTAAGAGTGTGCATTAATCTAAAGAAAGTCAATGCAGCCACGATTCGTGATACCTACCCATTACCTATCACCGATCACCTTTTGGAAAGAGTTGCAGGAAAAGAAGTCTATATCTTCTTAGATGGATTCTCTGGTTACAACCAAGTAGCTATAGCTACTAAGGATCAACATAAGACCACATTCGTGACTGAATGGGGGGTCTATGCTTTTAGAGTGATGCCTTTTGGACTCTCTAACGCCCCTGCGACTTTCCAGGGATTGATGTGTCACGTTTTCAAAGAATTCTTGAAGAAAAGTATGGAAGTGTATGTAGACGACCTATGTACGTATTCAAATCGGAGGCAAGAACACATTCCTGAATTGCGAAAAATAATTGATAAATGCTGACAATATAGAGTCTGCCTAAATCCTGAGAAGTGCATCTTCATGGTAAGACAAGGGAAGATTTTAGGACACATCGTGTCAAGGAACGAAATATCTACAGATGAGGACAAGATCAAGGTGATTCTAGAACTTCCTAGATCAAAGAATGCAAAAGAGGTAGAAGCATTTATGGGTCATTGTGGATACTATCGGTGATTCATCCACATGTATGCCATAATTGCCAAACCCTTATATGCATTATTGACTCAATTCACGCGGACATACGAATGCGAGAAGGCATTTAATGAGCTGAAGAAGCGGCTTAGCACGGCCCCAATTTTGAAAACACCCAATTGGAACAAGCCTTTTCATATTCATGTGGATGCTTCCAATTACACAATAGGATGCATCTTAGCTCAGCCAGCAGATGAAGGAAAAATTCGATCATCCAATTGCCTATGCAAGTAGACAACTAAATCAAGCCGAAAGAAACTATACAACTACAGAGTGAGAGGGATTAGGGATGGTGTATGTTGTAAAGAAATTCAGACACTATCTCTTAGCCAATAAGTTCGAATTCTTCATAGATCATCAAGCCTTATTGTACTTAGTCAATAAGCCTTGCAACACAGGAAGACTTGTGAGATGGTTTCTCTTATTAATGGAGTTCGATTTTGAGGTAATTGTGAAAAAAGGGAATACCCACGTAAGAGCAGATCATCTCTCTAGGTTAACACATGGAGAACCCCAAGCGGAGCACCTAATGATTTGCCAGACACTTATCTGTTCAATTTGGAAGTATGTCCAAAGTGGGCAGAAAAATTGATTCCAATACTAACTCATGGACCACAACATTCAATTAATAAGGAGAGTAAAAAAGAAATTTTGCAATCATGTAACTTATACATTATTGCAGGAAGTGTGTATTATAAGGAACCCAACGACTTACTGTCGAGATGTGTAGAGGAAGACAAACAAAAGAAGTTGATTAAACAAGCCCATGTAAACAAATGGAGAATGCACAAAGGAATGCATGGAACTCTAAGAGAATTGAAACGGTTAGGAGTATACTCGCCTGGTATGCCTAAGGATGCCCATGAATATGTCAGTAGTTGCATGGAATGTCAAGAAACCACTCCAGATGACCACACATCTTTACCCTTCTCTACAATAGCACACAATTGGAGTAAGATATTGGTGAAATTCCTAGAGACACGACAACATGAGGAAGGAATTAGCTTAGCAAGGAAACGATCCCTAGAGGAAATGAGCAAGGACTATGTTATCATGGGGAGACAATTATTCAAGCGAGGGAAAGATAATCACTTATGGCTATATGTACATGAAAGAGAATACCTACCCATATTATAGATGGCACATGCAGGTGCCGCAGGAGGATATTTCTCAGTAGAAAGAACTGTTAAAATGATTCTCTTTGTGGGCTTGTGGTGGCCAACTCTACACATGGATGCAGACACCTATGTACGAAGTTGTGAGACCTGCCAAAGAGCCAAATATCTGATTAGATGAGGTGATATGCCATTGAGACCCATGGTTTATGCTAGAGCATTTTCCAAATAGGGTATTGATTTCATAGAACCCATTAATCCACCAGCCAAAGGATCACATGCAGAATACATAATAGTAGCAACAGATTACCTGACAAAATGGGTAGAGGCAAAGGCTACTAGAAAAAACAATGCTCAGACCACCTCTAAGTTCCTTTTTGAGCATATTTTCACTCGCTTTGGACTACCTATAGAAATAGTGAGTGATAGAGGAACGCATTTCATTAATGAAGTGATAGAATCATTAATGAATGAGTTCTTAGTGATCCATAAAAAATCAGCCCCTTATCATCCTCAAGCCAAGGGGCAAGCTGAAAGTTCCAATAAGGTGTTGTGTACTGTGTTGACAAAGATAGTCAATAGTGGAAGGTCGGATTGGGGCAAACAATTGCATCATGCAATTTGGGCCTTCCGCGTGGCGTATAAGACAGCCATCGGGACTACACCATTTAACCTAGTGTATGGACAAAATGCAATCTTTCCAATTGATTTTTTAGAACCCACTTTGAGAGTGGCACAACAGTATGAATGGATGGGACATGAATTATCCATACCAAATGTTAGCATGACTCGTAGGTGCACAAAATAGGAAAAGAGAGGAAGAGAGGATTAGAGAGGAGGCAAGGCAAGAGGCCCTAGAGCATATCAAGAAATGGAAGGAATGGATAAGGCAAAGGGATGAATGGTATTTACAAGGAGAAGAGCCTATTCCCATGGCTAACTATCAAGTTCACAAGCCCAACATGAACAACCACAGCATATCCCAACCATACTTGAATCTATGGATTGGAACAATAGAATACCAACTAATAGACGCCTTGATAGATTCAGGAGTAGCACTCAGCTGCATTAACAATACGGTCATTGCCAGTCTTCAAACTATGATAACACCTACTAAAGCACACATGATAGGTGTGGGAGGTCAAGTTATAGAATGCATTGGAGAATCTATAGTATCCCTCCACCTAGGAAATTCCACTATGGAACGAGTCTTAGTGTGTAAAGACGAGGATCTAATAGAGAACCTGATCCTAGGGCAAGATTGGATCATCAAATATGAGGTGTGCATTCACCTAGCCCAAGGATACACGCAGCAAAGATAGGGCACAAGGAAATCTTTTTAGTCTGTTAGAAGAGAAACCCTCTCATAGATAGGACTTCATCAAGAGTGAGAAACCAATCCTAAAAAAGGACATAGCAAATGACTCCATCACAAACCAACCAGAAGAAGGTCCGATGGAAGAAAGGACTTCAAGTCCCAATGCACCAGTGGAGAAAGTGGATTCATCCTACATGAATGGTGAAATCAGGAAAAACGAGGAGCACAATACTCCTAAGGTCATCTACAACAAAGGGAGATCCTCAACATGGAAGTCCACTATCAGATTATTGCAATCGGGAGGTGCCAATCTGAAATGGGTTCACAAGGATCGAGTGCAAGAAACAATGAAGTCTTATCAATACCGGTCAGTCATTTGAAGGAGGCCACAAATAACAAAGGATCCTCTTCATTACATACAGGACCAATAAGCATCGATGCCGCTTGCTGAAGAAATCTAGAGTCTCAAGAAGAATTTAGATGATTACGCCACCTTTTAGAAGATGAAAAGGCACTACATGCACAATGGGAAGTAAAATATGCACAAGATACTATGGATCTAAAAAGAAAATGGAATGAATACATCAAAAACTATACTCAACAATGTCAACAAGATGCCGATCAACTAAAAGCAATATGTGAAAAAAAATTCAAGGTGGAAGCTGATTTACAAGAAGCATAGATCCAAGTTCAAGGAAAAGACTAGATTATCACGAAGTTTTAAGAGTAGATACTAAAGCTCCAAAATACAAATAGCACGCAAACAATGAACATGGGGACAACAATACTGCAAAATCCAAATTAGGCTATTGAGGACACTGAGGTATGCCCTCTTTCTCCCTCCATTGTTCAATCCCCTATCATGATCATCATGAAACAATGATTGAAAACATGCCAATGTCGTACACCTATCGAGAAAGACTAGAAATTATGAGCACTATCGATTTCTCATATGACACAAAGCTTTGAAGAAGTAGTGGTACGAGTTATGAAGGAGGCAAAGATCAAAAGCAAAGACCTTAATCATATCATAAAACCCTTCAATTTACCATACAAAATAATGAAAGAATAGACTTAGAAATATATCAAGAATGTTACCTAGAAGGATCCATACAAACACATTAACTTGACTATAAATACTGCTAATATACATAAGCAGAATTTGATGTAGTTGATCCTGTCTCAAGAAAATGATTTTTGGAAAAGAATCTGACATTGTGAGTGCATTGGCAAGAACAATCATACTTATTGTAGGTTTTTGGCAGCAATCAGGGCATCTCAAGGCAAGGGAGTAGACATAACGAATCAGAGCCAAGAGAAGGGCCAAGCAGGCAAAGCAGTCAAAGAAGATCCGGCAAATAGGCCATGTAATTTTCGAGATAACTCCCTTTTAATAGTGATTTTCATCACTACATGAACATTGTAAATACCATTTTTGGTAGATTAGACTCCATTTTTTCAAGCCGAGGAGTGCGGGAGCTTGAGGAGTATTAGACGTATTTATGTACCAATTTTCATAATTTTTAAAGCTCATTTGAGCCTCCAAAATAGCCTAGGAACCTAATTTTTAACTAGGCCGCACACTAGGTCTGGATAGGGCCACTAGCTAGTCAAAAACTATAAAAGGAGCTAGAGAGCTCACTTTTGGAGAGAACAAATTGTAGTTTGAACTAAGAAGATCTCTTGTAATTGTCTTTTGGTCTTCATCAAAGCTTCCATTGTCTCACTCTTTGTTCTTACCTGTGTGCACGTGTGTGTATGTGTGTGCATGCTTGTGTGCTTCTCCACCACTTGTGCACATCACTTGCTCGAGGTCTTCATACCATGCTCATGTCTTCCTGGATTGACGTTAAGGGAGGTGCTACTCACCACTGAGCTACCCTAAATTTTGGTGCCATTGCCAGGGATCGAGCTTTGAGGACGAGCGTGTGATGGTAAGAAGTAGAGTAGAAACCTTGGAAGAGTAGATAAGCATTCTCTTTTACTTCTTTTTGCCTTCCTCTTCACTTGTTTTTTGTGTTTTCTTGAGTGTTCGTGCAGGTACCAACTTCCATAGCAGCTACAGCAGCTCCAGCAGGTGAGAAAACTATCTGTGCAGGTCGCGAGGCATTGATCTCTGTCGATCGCGATCCACCAAAAAAATTGGCTTTTCGTAAAACAAAGTGCACCACCACAAAGTACATGATTAGCAGATCACTAATCACAGTCAAGAAATTCCTTAATTTTTTGTCAGTCTCGATTGACACTGTCGATTGGGGCCAATAGCCACGATCGATACCTCTGTCAATCGTGACCGACACCATCGATCGCGATCAGTAGCGACGATCGACACAGTCGATCGACAAATCTTGTCAATCATGACCGACCTATCAATTGCGATCGACAACCACAACTAATTGACTCTGTCAGTCCCGATGGACATCGTCGATCGCGATTGATCAAAATTTCATGATTGATACAATAATTCACGTGCCACGTGTCCATTGCGACGGACACACCCTCGATTGACTGAAATCACATTGGAATTTGCAAAAAAAGTATCCATCGCGATTGACATCATCGATCGCAGTTCACAGCCCTCAAGATTAACACAATCAATCACGACCGACTTTGTCCATCGTGATTCAGAAGCCATGACAAACAGCTCTGTCCATCGTGATTGAGAGCCCTGTCGATCATGATTGACAGGCATTTTCGGCCAAATTTTTAGGGTTTTTAATTTTCAAAATTTTGGCAATTTTGGGCTTACATTTCAAGCAAATGGTGCATAGTGAGGCCCCCAAGGGAATAATTAGAAAGATCATGTTTGCCTGTTAGCCTGTTTTAACCTTGTTTTGACCCTAGAACCTTGAATAGACGCAACTTCCTCATACGAACTCCGTTTCTAGTGATTTTGGTCTTCTTAGAAAGCCTGTTTCGAATCCCACACAAGCATCCATTGGTTTTTGTAAAACTAATATGGGGGTTATAGATAGGGTATTTGAAGTTGATCTTCCCCAGGGGTGAGAAATTTGAGGGATCTCTAAGGGGGTTTTCCATAGAAACAAAGTAAAATTGGGTTTGTGAATTACATGAAAAGATTTGGTTTGTTATGTCAATTAACTTTAAAACTTGAGCTAACTTTGGGACTGTTATAGGTCCATTGAGAACATCAAAGGGCATCCAAGGCATGAGCATTCTAACAGCTTGAGAACGGGGTTCTTGAGCACCCAAGAGCAAGGGATAAACAACTTGAGGTTGGATCATTCTCAGCTTCCTCTATCAATTCCTAGCTTAGGCTAATTACGAATAGAGGTTTTGATTAATTAGGGTTACGTTAAGCACGATCAAGTTCAAGAAATCTAATCACTCAAGTGCAAGCATAAATAGATTACATTTGCAAGACACCCTAAAGTAAAAGAACTTAAATCAAGCGATCAAACTCAAGTACGATAAAACTCAATTGTTCCTTGTGATGAAAATTGATTGGACAAGAAGTGACATCCTGAGGAAATAAAAAAAGAACAAGTGCCTATTACCAAAGAACTCTGCAACGAGGTTGTACTTGGGGCAAAATTGGGGTTGTTCAATCAGGCATATGAACCTTAGATCATGATGACATCCATGGAAAGATAGACAAAGCCTTAGGTCTTCAGACGCTAGTGTCAATCACACTGCTAGGTCTTAGGCGTAGTAGTTGAGCAATTATCCATACTATCCTAGCTCTAAGACTAGCCAATTAGAGATGTCTTATGGTATGGAGAGACCCACAACAAGTTTAGATGTGGCTTACTAGAGAAACCCGAAGGCCCTTACAAAATGCAACTGGAATATATCAGGACCAACCGATTAGGTGCTCACATCTATGAGGACGGTCTAAGAAGATCCATTATGCATATTAAAAACTTTGATCAATCCCTTGGACTAGAACATCCAATTATCAAGTTTGAAAATGGTGCATACATAGATAAGGAAGGAACAATGTACATATTCACCAACCAACTAGATAGAACAAATGAATTTGGTAATGTGATTCCAGAGACAGAAATAGGTGACATACAGCAAGGGAACTTAGGAAGAGAGCCCAGAACCCCCCGAGGCAAATCAGTCCTGACTAGAATCGTCACTCCAGAATGGGTCCCCCAAGACAATAAGAGCATAGATCTACTCTTAAACTGATAGACTGATGAGGCTTTTTGGAGGTATAAGCCTGACCAACCTAATGAAGTAGGAATGCTCACAATCTATGAGTTTAAAGATCCTGATAGCCCAAGCAAAGTGACCTACTTAGACAATATGTCAGTGAGGATCTTTGTGGTCACAGAGCATGGTAGGCATGCCTACACTTGGAAGGGTGAATTTGTTTTCCCCCAACCCAGATCTAGTGTCTCTTATGGTCACCATGGAGCTGGAACATCCCAAGCTCATAGAGCTCAAAGGGACAGGAGTAGAGATAGGCCGGAAGTAAGCTTTGCTACCCCATTGAGAAGAGAAAGGACGAGAATAGAGATGGATAGAATGGAAAATGAGAAACGTAGAGACCAAAGGAATCAAAGAAATATAGATGAGTTCACTCTGCCAAGGCCTAAAGAACACACTTGGACCTTGAGGCCTACACAATTGGTTAAGTCCATGAAGAATTTCTTCGATGGCACAGGAGACTTTTATGATCATGTGGCAGAATTTATGCAAGTCTTGAGAGCTAAGCAATTTGATGACATGTTCACAGAGTACAACACTTTTGGTCTAACCCTTAAGAACACGTCCCTTATGTGGTTTCAACCACTACAACAAAGGCAATTTAGAAACATAGACCAACTGCTAGAAGCCTTCATCATGGAATTTTCAAAGAGTGACATAAGGCACAACACTTCCTCATTGATTCATAGTTTTAAACAAACACCTCAAGAGATAGTGAGACTTGCAGGAAGAAGATTTTGGCAATACCTAGAGAGATGCCCTGTGCCCGAGTTACCCACACCAACCAAACAAGTGGCTTTATTCTTAGATGGATTGCTAAGTACCAAATTGAGATCTTATGTGTACTTGAAGGACCCTAGAACCATAGAAGAGTGTGTATGCATGTGCATCAACATTGAGGATAACCTAGGGGAGGAATTAGAACTTTCAAAAATCTACAAAGATTCAGATAGCTCTACTTACCTCAATTCAAATCCATTCACATCTATTGAGGAACTTGTAGAGAAGGTAGCTCAGAAGTTAGGAGTCTCTAGTAAACAAATATCGAGATTTGCCCCAGTGAAACGATGTTATACCTATGGAGAAGACCATATGTCTAGTGTGTGCCCTCTCATGGCTCAACCCCAAGTGAACCCTAGCAACCAATACTGCACCATAGAAAGGAGATATACCAACCACATTGCACAAGACTGGCCCTATAACAAACAAACTATCAGACAAAATTATCCACCGCCATATCCACAATAGGGAAGATACCAGAACCAGTACCCACCACAACAATATGGTAGGCCCCAACAACCCTACCAACCACCCTACCAAGGGCAGCAAAGACCTCAACCAGTTCTAGCGCAACAACCCCCTCCTCCAGCCAATGTGATTCCATTGAAGTATGCAACTGCAGAAGAAAATCTGAATAGAGCCTCAGTGCTAGTAACACCATTGCTTTTAGAAAGTGACCCAAGTGATCATAGTTTTGACTCTACTCATATTGATAGCCCATAAGATTACTACATGCAGTCACCTAAGCATAATGAGTCTATTATTATGAAGACTTGAGCAAACCTATTGGGAGCCAGAGTATGCAAATGTCATGTATGAAAACCCCAACTCTAGACCCCAACCTAGGAAAATAAGATCCCCATTTCCTAGAGGACCATGCTATCGATGTGAGGGAGATCACCTCATTCGAGATTGCCATATGCCTGCACCTACACAAACAATCTGTGACAATTCAAGGCGTTTGTCCAGATTGTGGGAAGGAGCACTTGTTACAAGATTGTCCTAAGAATCCCAATAACATGCCAAAAATCACTCCTATCAATGTTATTGGGTTAGTGGTAGACTCTACGGGAAGTGTGACTTCCACTACCCTAGTGCAGGTCATCACGAGGGCTCATGAACTTAAGCAAAATAGAGTCTTGGGCCAGGAAAAGAGTTATGAGGTTAGTGAGACTAACAGCCCAACTAAGAAAAGGTCAAAAGCTTGGAGGGATAGTCGAGAGAGAATGAAAAGGCAATGGGCAAAGAAGATGAGAGAACTTGAGGAAAGCTTGAGAGAAACAAAAGCCAAGATAATTCAACTCACATCTCAAACTCACTCTCACACTACTCCACAACCACCATTCCCATCTCCCTCCAATCCACCACCTCACACAATCCCACCAACCCCTAGAGTAGAATCAGTCTTAGCAGATCCCACTCCCGAGGACCTAGACATGATGCTTAAGGTATATCAAGCCAGACTCCGAGAAGGGCCAAATGTGACAGATCATGCAAAATGTTACCTTAGAGCTGACCTAGAGATAGAAAGAACCAAGCTTTGTGCAAAGATGGTGGAATTGGCTCAGACCATGTTTAAAGCCAGTCGCCTTTTCAACTACTCTGGTTCAGCTAAGACACAATTGCACTTTGATGGACTGTTAGAAAGATTGGAGAGCTTAATTGCAAGATTGAGAAAGGAAGCCACCTCCCAAGGAAAGGACAAGGCAAGTGAAAGGATAAGCCTTCCTCCCCAGGAAGCTTATGTGCCTAATTCAATGGAATCACATCCATAGAGTCACATATGACACAGATTTAGTGCATTCCATAGGATCAAGATCCTCATGGATGCATGAAGACACCCACTTATGGATGTGCAAAGTAGTAGAAGAAGAAGAGAAGAGAGAAAAATCCAAAGAGGTAGGTGCAAATGAAACTCATAGATCAGTTCAAGACCTAGCCTATGCACCTATAGTCTTCTCGGATGAAGAATTTGAACCTCATGGTTGGGCAGAGATCTTAGCAACAATGGATGTAGCCATCAATGAAGAACAATGGACACCCCACTATGATGAGGGTGGTTATGATGTTTCAGTCTTCACAATAGAGCCAATCATGTGTGATTCGATTATTGAAGAATGTGAACCTAGCACTGATGCATTCGAGGATGCAAGTGACTCTGATCTAGAGTCAATTATTATGGACCCACCTTTTGCATCCGAAGAGAAATATTTCTACGAAGTAGAAGCTCATCCTCAGAGACATGAAGAAATTAAAAATGATGTGAGATTAACCACCCAAATAATCACTAAGAATGAAGGCAAGAAAAGGAAGAAGAGAGAAGCCACATCAGATGAGGAAGAATCTTTGTTTGAGGTTCCTGGAAACTTTAAGAAGTATGAAATAGAAGATAGGAGAGTCATGATAAGAATGCCTAACATGATGCACAAGCAGGAGAGGCCTACAATAACAAAGAAACCACCAAGAAGATTGTTGTAATCATAGAAGAAGGTGAATAACGATGCACGTACATAGGACATGACCTAAATGAAGATGAGGAGCAAGAGTTGATAGCCTTGCTAAGAGAATACAAAGATGTATTTGCTTGGAGTTACAAGTACTTGAAAGGTGTAGACCCTGACATATGCTCACATACGATTCCCATGACCTCAGATGCCAAACCCTCTAAGCAAAAGCCATACACATACAATGATAACTATGCTGTCAAGATCAAGGAAGATATAGATTGCTTGGTAGAAGCTGGATTTATCTATGAAATCGAGCACATTGAATGGGTATCCCCCATTGTTGTGGTGCCCAAAAAGAATGGAAAGTTATGTGTATGCATTAATTTGAAGAAAGTTAACGCAGCCACAATTAGAGATAGTTATTCGCTTCATCACTGAGCATCTCTTAGAAAGAGTGGTAGGCAAGGAAGTCTATAGCTTCCTTGATGGATTCTCTCGCTACAATCAAGTGGCCATAGCTCTAGAAGATTAGCATAAGACAACTTTTGCCACAGAGTGGGACATATTTTCTTTTTGGGTAATGCCATTTGATCTCACCAATGCGCCAACTACCTTTCAAAGCCTGATGTGCCATGTGTTTAAAGAGTTCTTGAGGAAGAATTTGGAAGTCTATGTTGATGATCTTTGTGCTCATTCCAACATAAGACAAACATATATCCCTGAGCTAAGAGTTATCTTTGACAAATGTAGAGAATACCAAGTCTGCTTGAACGCAAAAAAGTGTGTTTTTATGGTCAGGCAAGGCAAGTTTCTAGGACACATAGTGTCAAAGAATGGCATATCCATGGACAAGGAGAAAGTTAGAGCTATTGTAGAGCTGCCTAGGCCAAAGAATGTGAAAGAGGTACAAGCTTTCATGGGGCATTGTGGCTACTATGGCCGATTCATTCATATGTATGTGATCATTGCAAAGCCTCTGTACTCCCTTTTGACTAACTTTGAGTGGACTAAAGAATGTGAGGATTCCTTCAATGAGCTTAAGAAACGATTGTGTTCTACACCAATCTTGACTACTCTAGATTGGAACGAGCCATTTCATGTTCATGTGGATGCATCCAATTATGCCATTGGATGTGTACTTGCACAACCTATTAGTGAAGGTAATATGGATCTCCCAATAGCGTATGCTAGTAGATAGTTGAATGTGACTGAACGAAACTATACCAGGACCAAAAGAGAAGGATTAGGCATGGTATATGCAATAAAAATGTTTAGACACTACCTGCTTGCAAATAAGTTTAAATTTTTAACAGACCATCAAACATCACTATATCTAGTGAACAAACCATGCAATACTGGCATATTAGTAAGATGGTTCCTCTTACTAATGGAGTATGACTTTGAAGTTGTGGTTAGGAAAGGTCAGACTCACCTTAGGGCAGACCACCTTTATAGAATAACTTATGGAGAGTCTCCTTAAGGAGTGTCAGATGACCTCCCTGATGCCTACTTGTTCAATCTAGAGGTAGTGCCTGAGTGGGCGAAAAGTATAGTGCCTATTCTCACCTTTGGACCTAAACATCCTGTGTTGAGAACTAGTGACAAGGAAGTAGTCAGGTCTCAAAAGTACCACATAATGGCAAGTAGCATGTATAAACACACTGATTAAGGCATACTAACTTATTGTGTAGACAAGGATGAACATGAAAAATGGTTGCAATTAGCACATGTAGGTGCACTTCAACAACACCATTTGAAACATAGGACCCTTCAAACTCTACAAACGTAAGGGGTATACTGGCCAACAATGGAAGCAAATGTCCATAAGATGTGTAAGGAATGCACAATCTGCAGTACTAAACCACCAGTGGAAAATGCCACTCTTTCTCCAGTGTGTTTAGTGCAAGATTGGAGCGAACCATTAATAGCCTTTCTGAGGACAAAAACATTCCCTCAAGAGATGAAATTGGCTAGACAAAGGAGCTTAGAACAAGAGGCACTAGACTAGTCACTCATTGGAGATAATTTATACAAGTGTGGTAAAGATGGGTACCTCAAACTTTGTGTCCATGAGAGTGAGAATCCTAAGATCTTAGAAACTGCTCACCAAGGTGTAGCAAGAGGACACTTTGGACCAGACTGTGTGATTAAGGCAATCCTATTTACACACTTGTGGTGGCCAACCCTTCACATGGATGCACATACCTATGTGAAGTGGTGTGATGTTTGTTAGCGAACTCAATATCCCATACGTAAGGATGAGATACCATTGAAACCTATGATGGGTGGATGTGCATTCTCTAAGTGGGGAATAGACTTTGTGGGTCCTATTAATCCCCCAGCTAAGAGTTCCTATGCGGAGTATATCATTGTTGCCACTAATTATCTAACTAAATGGGTAGAAGTGAAGGCCACAACGAAGAATGATGCTCAAACGACAACTAAGTTCTTATTTGAGAATGTGTTCACTAGATATGGGCTACCAATAGAGCTAGTAAGTGATAGAGGCACTCACTTCTTGAATGAAGTTGTTGAAAATCTTCTCCAAGAGTTCTTGGTGATACACAAGAATTTTTCCCCCTATCATCCACAAGCTAATGTGCAAGCCGAGAGCACTAATAAGATTCTATTCAATGTGCTGACCAAAATAGTGAATAATAAACACTCTGATTGGGACAAACAGCTACACCATGCTTTTTGGGCATAAAAAGTTGCCTATAAAACCGTGCTCCAAGCCACACCCTTTTAGATGGTGTTTGGACAAAATGCAGTGTTCCCACTAGACTTCTTGACACCCACATTGAAAATAGCACAGGAGCATGAGTGGTGTAAGGAATTGAATTCATAACCCCTTGATTAGGAATGTAATGGCTAACCACTTGCCCCAAAAGCCATGGTTGAAGATTACTACCTAATCCTCTCTCTTAGGGTGTAGTTCAACCATCTCCTATTTGTGAAGGATGTGGTTCAACCATCTCCTACCTATCAATTTATTACAAGTGGACAGGTCATGAACTCTCGTCGAGGAACTTCGATCTTGAACGGTTAGGTGAAATGAGACTGAGAGCAGCCTCAAGGATTTGTGCAGCTAAGAAAAGGCAAAAGGCATACTTCGATGCCCATGTGAACGATAAAGGCTTGAAAGCGGGAGACTTAGTTTTGGTGTACAACTTGAAACAACATGCAAGAAAGCTAGAGAAGCATGGCTACAGACCCAGGATTATTAATAGAATATCAACAAGTAGGGCACTCCAATTAGCCACCCTATAAGGTGACATCCTACCAAGTTACATCAATGGATGTCGAGTTAAATTATATCAAGAACCTCTCACTGAGGAAATGCTTAATCGACTCAACACTGCCAAGAAACATAAGGAAGAAGAAAAACGAATTCGCAAAGAAGCGCAAGCTGAAGCTTTAGAATGCATCCAAAGAATGAAATTGAGAAGACGGGGTAGAGATGAGCCTAGATCAGATGCTTATGAAGCTCCAAGATATCACATGCCCATGTGTGATGCACCAGGAGTCCATTCCCATAGAATAGTGGACCGACGACCATTTGTAACCATAGAGGTAGGACAAGGAAATAATGCAAGGAAGGTAAGAGCCTTGATTAACTCATGTGTAGCTACTAATGCTATTAGATTTTCTTACTGTCAAGAATTGCACTTAGAAGTCGATCCTATAAAAGCTTATCTGATAGGATTGGGAGGTGTGGAAACCCCTTGCATGGGCGAGGTGGAGCTTCCCCTCTACATTCAAGATGTTCTTATGACAGTTAAGGTGCTAGTGTGTCAAGACGAGGATCTCATTGAGCCTCTTGTCTTGGGTCAAGATTGGATCTATGATCATATAGTCAACTTGAACCTAATAAGGGGACTTCTTTAGGTCCGGATAAATCAAAATTGTATAACCATTGAACTAGAAAACCACACACTCAAGGAACTAGGAAAGGCACCAACTCTTGGTCCTTCCAGGGTTACACATGAAGATGAAGATGCTATTCTTGTCCAAAACTCTGTGATGCAGAGGGATGATGTTCTCAACAAAGAAGCCAAGGATATGATGGAACTCCCTTCTTTTCCAAAAGTGATCAAGACAAGGCAACCAAAGGAGTACCAAAGGCAGAGGAAGCATGTGGCCTATGCTCAAAGCCAAAGGAGAGTATGGAGCAAGGTGTCTTAGCCATTGAAGCAAATATGGGTACGAAAATGTGAGCATCCTGTTGCGGCTAAGTTAGAACCACCGACTAAACGTCATACTAGTGATTGACAATAGGAAACTAATAAGAAGTCTCTCAAAGTTTCACCCACAAAAGTAAAACTTATATGGGTACCCAATAAGTCAATAAAGGCCGACCCACAATCAAGACAAATTTGGGTGCCCAAGGCTTTTTTGCAGCCTCAAATAGCCACACATAAACCGCACAATGTGAAGCATTATTCACACACTCGAATAGCCGATACCCACAAGTGTTTCACATGCACTGTCAGAAGTCTCCACAAAATCAAAATGCAAATCCATACACTATATTTGGCAACTCAAATCTTGTAATATACCCCTTGGCCCCACTGTGTAAATCCACCTCCACATACTAGCTGTACCCACACTACATTGCACTACTCCAATTAGCACCTAGTAACCCTTCATCCACTAACGACACTTCATACTCATGACCACATGAGCACTAGCTAACCTGCTAACTACATCACAATTCATCATGTTAATGTTGTAATGGGGACAAATGGTTATTTTGTGTCCATTACAGTGTTAACATGTATTTATATCTTCCTATTTATGGGAGTCTGAGATAGAGTTTAATGGATGGTGGGGCCATTACCATTTCTTTACATGAGAGTTTGAAAAGCTTTACAACAGGGAGGGATTACGACTGGTATGGAGGAAGGCCGGATTGGATGACTATTTCCGTGCTCAGTTACCTAAGCCTTACTTCTTGAGGTGTTCATATTTAGTTAGCACACTTACCCCTAGTAGAGATAAGAAGGGGAAAAGCACCTTTGTACTTCCATCTCTTACACAAGGGAATGAACTTAAGCGTTTTAAATTAACCAACAATTTAGTGAGGGAAGCTCTAGACATGAGAGGTATGCACATCCCTACTGAGAAGGAGACAATGATCCGTGAGAATATGAAGAATAGGAACCTCACTAAGCTTAAGGACATGGTGGCAATGACCCCGACTATTGCCATCCATCTCCAAATGTGCATGCAACATTTTTTGCTCCCAGTCCAAGAGGGATTTACAATGCCATTGAAGAAGATCTATATGGATATTGTGCACTTACTAGAATTGTGTACCGATCCCTTGCATATGATGTGCCAATCCAAAGGGCACTCATTCGGACTAGGGTGCAGGAATTTCAGCAAAGGGCATCATCCACAAGACCCCCATCAAAGAAAATGAGAGGAACTGTTTAGGTGCCATGTGCACAAGGTTTATGCATTGCCCATGTGTCAAGCATTGTAGGTGGTTAAGTGCATCTTTTGCTACTTGAGTGGTACCCTACTAGTTGGATTGTTTTATCCCAAGGGGGGATCACTACCGCCAGATTTACATGCCTTTTTTGACTCTGACTGGGCTAGTTGCTATGACACTTCTTTGTGTACTAGTGGTTTTTGCTTAATGCTTAGTAGCTCATGTATATCTTGGTTGGACAAGATGTAGCCTTCAGAGTCTTTGTTCTTTGTCAACTGAACAAACTGAAATAAGAGATAAGAAAAATTTTATGGAGTGTGAAGAATGGCCTGTAGAACTGATGATCGAAAGGCTAATTTTAGGCCCAGAATGGATGGTACAAAATCAAGTTTCTTTGGAATTTGAAAATAAAATGTTAAAATTAAAAGAGAAAGGAAAACATATGAGATTTGTTTTTTGTAAGCCATATTGTGCAGGAACTTAATCTAGATATACAAAAAGAAGAAATGAAGATTTATAAATTTTCAATTGAAGGAAATCATAAAGAATAATAAAGGACAAGTTTGAACCAAAATTAAAACACAGAACAACATAATTGTTGGATTATTGGTAGAAATTGTTGATGTATGAAACATCACAAGAAATGAATTAATGTGACACTAGAACACCTCTATGGTCACCATTAACTCATTGCCACTCCAAACTTTGAGAAATGATAGCCTAAAGTGAGAACTTTGCTTCTACAGAAATTCCTAGTCATCGAAATGACATACCTTCAGTATTTTGCTAATTTCTCCTAGCTCACATATTATTTCTCCATGAAACTTTATAGGCTGAAACTAGAAGAGTAAAGCTTTCCAACAAGCTATCATACGCATGAAACGGATCTCTAAAACTCAAGTTATGGCCCTCACAAGATGACCCTGTATGACCTTCCAAAACTGGAAATCTTGCCTTCTTTAGTAATTTTGGTGTCCAAAAATAAAAAATTCGATGCCTGGCATCGAATTTCAGTCAAGGTCGATGCCGGGCATCGACTTTGAGCTTTTTTAGCCTCTTTTTCTGCACCAGAAATAGCTTCTTTTACACACACATGAAGAAGACCACTTGTATGCTAGAAGTCGATGCCAGGCATCGACTTTATGCTTAAACTCGATGCCAGGCATTGAGTTGCTCCACAAACCTCATGATTTTAAGAAGTTCTAGCAGTACATAATACTCAGAGAATAAAACAAGGACTTATCAACACAAACTCGATGCCAGGCATCGAATTTCTCAGAAAACTTGAACTTTTGAATTCATCACACAGTAGGCAAGCATGGAGATGATGGGGAGAGACTCATACACAAAACTTTACTCACTTCTTTCTCATAGCTATGAAAACTCAGAAGTTTTACAGATGCTTTCTCACTCAGAGAAGCCCGACTATACACAGTCGTATAAAATGAACTCCTTCTCTCTTTCTATCACTCTCTTCCACTTCTTCTCTCTCACTCTCTCTCGCCGTCAGTTGATACAAACTAACTTATATAGATTTTCGTATTCTCGTGATTTAAAAAAAAACTTCTAGAACTAAAGTGAACTAACTTTACAAATATGATACATTTGTGAATTTGTCCCTTCACATAGGCATGGGGTTTTCTTCCTAAGATTTGACCTTCAAATATATGTCTAATTAGTGAGTGTTTCTCCAATAGCTCCCCCTCAATCACTAATTGACATTCCTTGTTTCTTCATATCATCTTCTTTTCTTTTACTCCTACCATGCTTTTGAATCTGCTGGTCTTCACACCATCCAAGCTCTTTGTCATTATGTCTGCTAACTGATCTTTAGTAGAAATGTACTCCACTTCAATCTCCTTCTCCATTACCTTTTCTCTGAGAAAATGATACTGTATCTCTATGTGCTTTGTCCTTGCATGAAATACTGGATTTGCTGCAAGATAAAGTGAACTCATATTATCTCCATGTAGTGTAGGTGTACCTTGATCAATGCCTAAGCTTTTGAACAATGTCTGCATCCATATGACCTCCTTAGTTGCTTTCACAAGTCCTTTTTACTCTGCTTCAGTTGATGATAATGCTACTGTATGTTGTTTCTTTGAACACCAACTTACAAGCTTATCACCAATGTATATCATGTAACCATGAGTTGATCTTCTGTCATCTTGGTTACTTGCCTAGTCTGAGTCACTGTAGGCTCTCAACTTCAAATATGATGTAAAAGGATAATATAATCCTTCCTTTATAGTTCCTTTGATATATCTGAGAACTCTTTGACCTGCAATCCAATGTGGGTCCTTTGGACAATGCGTGAATTGTGACAAAACTCCCACTACATAACTAAGATCAGGTCTTGTTAGTGTAGCATAAATCAAACTACCCACAAGAGATTGATACTTCCTCATATCTTTGTATTCTGCACCATCATATTTACTGAGCTTGTGATTAACTTCAAGTGGAGTTGAAGCTTCTCTGCAATTTTCCATATCAAACTTCTTCAATAGATTCAAAAGATACCTTTCTTGTGATACATATATGCCATGATCTGTATAAGTGACTTCCATTCCAAGAAAGTATGACAACTTTCCTAGGTCACTGATCTTGAACTCTTTCTCAAGTAATCTCTTTACCTCCTTGATTCCTTCATCTGAAGTACCTGTGATTATAATGTCATCTACATAAATACAAATGTAGATTGTACCTTCCTCTGTTCTTTTGATAAGTAGACTTGAATCTGCTTTTGAACTTTGATATCCAAGATCATTGAGATACTTCACTAGTCTATAGTTCCAAGTTCTTGGAGCTTGCTTCAATCCATACAATGCTCTTCTCAACCTGCAAACAAAATTTGGATACCTGGAATCTATAAACCCTTGAGGTTGTTCCATGTATACCTCATCTGATATGTATCCATTCAAGAATGCATTTTTTATATCCAATTGACTTAGGGTCCATCCTTTTGAAGCTGCAATAGCAATGATTGTTCTTATAGTTGACATCTTAGCTACAGGACTGAATGTCTCATCATAATCTATGCCATAGGTTTGGGCATAGCCTTTCACCACCAGTCTAGCTTTGTATCTGGCTATACTTCCATCTGCAAGCTTCTTCACTTTATAAACCCATTTATTTCCAATTACTTTCTTACCATTTGGTTTAGGAACAAGTTCCCATGTCTTGTTCTCCTCCAGTGCATTGAACTCTTCCTTCATTGCTTCTTCCCATTGCTTCTTACCTTTAGCTTCATCATAGTTCTGGGGTTCTTCATCATCTTTGACCATATATGCATAGTTCTTCTGAGTTATGTAAGAAGTATCGTAAGAATACCTTTCTGATTGTCTCCTTGTCTTGCTTGACCTTCTTGGTTCACATTCTTCATATGTGTCTGGATACACTTCTTCATCAAATATAGGAGCTTCTTCATTTCTTCTTGTTAATCCACTTGTGGATGTACTTGCTTGCATATAGTCTTCATCTCTATTTACCTGCACAATTGATTTTCATTTCTCACATCTTCTTACCTCTTCTTCAAATTCTTCAGCTGTGTGACTTTGATCTGCATACCAACTTTTCTGTTCATCAAATGTAACATCTCTAGAAACAAGAAATTGTTTGGTTAGAGGATTCCACAACCTGTAACCCATCTGCTTTTCATCATAACCAATGAACACATATTTTTCTGCCTTTGGTTCAAGTTTATGCCTAAGCTGTGATGGCACATAAGCATATGCAATTGATCCAAACACTCTACAATGATCTAGTGTTGGTTTCTTACCCCACCAAGCTTCATATGGAGTCATTCCATTCAGAGCTGCACATGGTAATCTATTCACAAGATATGTGGCTGTATTTACAGCTTCAACCCAAAGATAATTTGGACAATTCTTCTCCTTCAGCATAGCTCTGGCAAACTCCACCAAAGTCCTGTTTCTTCTTTCTGCTACACCATTTTGTTGTGGTGTATACCTGCAAGTTATTTCTCTCTTATTACCTGCATTCCAAAGATAATCATTGAACTCTTGGGAGAAGTATTCTCCCCCTCCATCAGACCTCAGTCTCTTAAGCTTTTGACCTGTGACTCTCTCTGCATATGCATGAAAATGCTTGAAAGCTCCAAACACTTCTGATCTTTCCTTCAAAACATATAATGTTATCCATCTTGTAGCATCATCAATAAAAAGAACATAGTACCTTGAGCCACTGATAGATCCTTCTTTTGTTGGTTCCCATACATCTGTATGAATGAGCTTAAGTACTCCATCATGTTTGAAACCTTTCTTTTGAAATGGTAACCTGTGTGCTTTACCCATTTGACATGCTTCACATTTATAAACCATATGTTGACTTTGCACATTTGGTAATCCTAGTACAGACTGATTAGCAACCATAGCTTTACTCCCTCTTTCATTGAAATGACCTAATCTCTTATGCCATAGATCAAGTTCTGTAATCACTGCTTCACCATGTGTGAGCAAAGCTTGACCAATGTTCCCTTGCACTCTTAAAGTAAAGAGTCTACCTTCTTTCTTACCAGAGACAATCTGATTATATCCATTCTCTGGATCTTCCATAAACACTCCCTCATTTGTAAACCTGACTTGAAAACCTTTTTCAACTATCTGTCCCACACTAATCAAGTTTTTAGGTATTGTAGGAACATACAAAACATTGGTTAGCAAATCGGCTCCACTCTTGCATTTCACTTTTCCAATTGAATGTACACTATGTCTTGTATTATCACCTGTTTGAACAGTATGATTAGAAATGCCTTTTTCCAATTCTGACATCAATTCTATGTTTCTTAACAAATGATTAGAACATCCAGAGTCAATGTAAAATACCTTTAGATCTTCTTTATCTGATGTGCTGATTGAATTCATCATCAATGATGTATGACTTTCATTCTGTGTGTCATTTGCATAATTGTAGTAGGTGGTGTTGTAGGATTGATTTTGTCCCCAACTTCTTCCTGCACCTCTACCATAGCCTCCTCTTTGACTTTGTCTACCTCTTTGAAAATTACTTTGATATCTTCCACCTCGACCTTTGCTATTGTTGTTTTGATTCTGGTTTGATCCTTGTTGGTTGTGCCAACAGTCATGAGCCAAATGATTACTCAATCCACATATCCAGCAAGCCTTCTTATTGTTATTTTGATTACCTTTACCTCTTCCAAAACCTCTTGCTCTTCCTCTACCAGTGCCTTTACCTCTTGCATAATAAGCTTGAGAACTAGACTCCTCTTCATCCTTTGCTTTACCTTTATCTCCTTTCTTCTTGTTCTTCATGTACATTGCAGAACTTTGTCCTTTATCTCCATCTCCCTTCAAGTCTTGCTCATATGTGAGCATCAAACCAAGCAATTGGTTCAAATCTGGAACATAATGATTTAATGAAAGTTCTGTTGATAAGACAAAAGGTTTCCACCTTTCATCCCCTCTCAAACCTGCAAGTAGCTGAGCAATCAATCTGTGATCTTCAACATCTTCATCTATGGATCCAAGACTATCTGCAAGATCCTTCATCTTAGTGACATAATCACTAATGGTTTGACTTGGCTTCTTCTTGAATGTTGTAAACTCTGACCATAGACTTGCTTTTCGTGCTTTAGTAGTGCTTTGGAAATGATACTCCAATGCATTCCATATATCTTCAGATGATTCCAATCCTCTGATGTGTGGTAGCAAATGATTAGAGATTGTATTGTAGATGTATGCTTTTGCACTTGCATCCTTCTTCTGCCAATGCTTTAAAGCATCAAGTTCCTCTTTCTTTGGTCGGCTTTCATCTTCAAATACTGGCTTCTCTTCTTCACCTGTTACATATACCATGAGATCCTTACTCATAAGTAAGGCTTCCATTCTCATTACCCATGCGGGGTAATTATCTCTGTCCAGTTTGTCAATGGAGATATGATCTGCCATAGTTCTTTCCTTCTGCTGCAACCTGTGAGCTTAAAGGATAAAGGATAATACCTTTTGAAGTTCTTTGTGTATGAGGATACTTTTGAAGTAACCTTTTGATGTCTTGTGTCTTCAAATGCTTCACCTTTGAAACTTTAATGGAAAACTTTACAAAACTTCTTGTACCTTTGTCGTCTTCTGCTCTCGAGAATCTTTTTGCTCTGATACCACTTGTTGATGTATGAAACATCACAAGAAATGAATTAATGTGACACTAGAACACCTCTATGGTCACCATTAACTCATTGCCACTCCAAACTTTGAGAAATGATAGCCTAAAGTGAGAACTTTGCTTCTACAAAAATTCCTAGTCACCGAAATGACATACCTTCAGTATTTTGCTAATTTCTCCTAGCTCACATATTATTTCTCCATGAAACTTTATAAGCTGAAACTAGAAGAGTAGAGCTTTCCAACAAGCTATCATACGCATGAAACGGATCTCTAGAACTCAAGTTATGGCCCTCACAAGATGACTCTGTATGACCTTCCAAAACTGGAAATCTTGCCTTCTTTAATAATTTCGGTGTCCAAAAATAAAAAATTCGATGCCTGGCATCGAATTTCAGTCAAGGTCGATGCCGGGCATCGACTTTGAGCTTTTTTAGCCTCTTTTTCTGCACTAGAAATAGCTTCTTTTACACACACATGAAGAAGACCACTTGTATGCTAGAAGTCGATGTCAGGCATCGACTTTATGCTGAAACTCGATGCCAGGCATCGAGTTGCTCCGCAAACCTCATGATTTTAAGAAGTTCTAGCAGTACATAATACTCAGAGAATAAAACAAGGACTTATCAACACAAACTCGATGCCAGGCATCGAATTGCTCAGAAAACTTGAACTTTTGAATTCATCACACAGTAGGCAAGCATGGAGATGATGGAGAGAGACTCATACACAGAACTTTACTCAGTTCTTTCTCATAGCTATGAAAACTCAAAAGTTTTACAGATGCTTTCTCACTCAGAGAAGCCCGACTATACACAGTCGTATAAAATGAACTCCTTCTCTCTTTCTATCACTCTCTTCCACTTCTTCTCTCTCACTCTCTCTCGCCGTCAGTTGATACAAACTAACTTATATAGATTTTCGTATTCTCGTGATTTAAAAAAAAAATTCTAGAACTAAAGTGAACTAACTTTACAAATATGATACATTTGTGAATTTGTCCCTTCACATAGGCATGGGGTTTTCTTCCTAAGATTTGACCTTCAAATATATGTCAAATTAGTGAGTGTTTCTCCAACAGACATCAACCAATCAACAAAAAAACTTGAAGATTATTAAAAAAAAACATAATAGGACATACAAAAAATATAAAGATCTAAAAAATATGAAGATCTTTAGAAACAAAAATACAAATAGACCCAAAAGAACAAAGAAGAAATGAAATCTTATGAATCAATACTGGAAGAAAAGAGAATCATCTTTTCACAAAAATTTAGCTATTCTAGAAACAAAGTTAGCCGAAGGATCAATTTTGAATCATAAATTAGAAAGAGAGTTTGACGAGCTTTGACAAAGGAGGATATACAAAAGAGTGAGGAAAGTGACGTCGAATTTTCGCTACTACAAACACCCTTAGTAAAGTTGGGAGATTAGAGATAAAAGAAGTAAATCCTATAGAGGAGGAAGTGAACATCTATGGAGAAATGGTGAAGACTTGCCTAAATCAAGAAGAATTAATTTAGAAAGATAGAATAGCTATAAATGAAGTTATCCAAGATATTTAGAAGTAGATATATAATCAATATGAAGGCATAATGAATGTAAGATAAGAGGAAATAGTTCATGATGAATTAAAACTTGATAATGAAATCCTAGAACTGTAAACAAATAACAAGATAGAAGAGCAATCAATTGAAGAAGAAGTAGACATAGA
This sequence comes from Ceratopteris richardii, assembly GCA_020310875.1. Taxonomy (NCBI): domain Eukaryota; kingdom Viridiplantae; phylum Streptophyta; class Polypodiopsida; order Polypodiales; family Pteridaceae; genus Ceratopteris; species Ceratopteris richardii. Next base: position 127,465,531 of record CM035408.1, read on the forward strand.
TAAAGATCAATCAAATGAAGAGCATGACAAAGTGAACTATAACTTAGAGATAATATAAAAACAAGAGAATTGAGAATTAAAAAAGATTCCAAAGGATACTTGGGAGACATGTGATTATGTGATGAATCAAGTGCAACACTTCAACCCAACAAGTAAAAATATGATATTATCTAGTAATGCAGTAGAGTCAAAATTCCTAAAGACTAACAAGGTAATAAAAGAATATTAAAAAGATCAAGAAAAGATGCAAGAAAGGCTAAGAGAACAGAGAAGATCAACAAAAATATTACATGATAAGTCCATGCGATTAGAATGAAATGTTATTTAGCATAAAAATAGAGCTGAATTCATGGAGGAGAAATGTGAAAAGCAATTTTTTATGATAAGAAAGTTGCAGGGAGATGTTAAACATTTAGAGTAAAAAAATAAAGTGCTACAGACTACATACCAGGTACTAAGAAGATATAGTTATGAAATAAATAAAAATGTTATTGGAAGAAGGAAATAACAAGCTGCAAGGAAACAACATAGAAGCAAAAAATGAATAAATCAAATCAATCAAGGATGAATTAGAGAAAATAAAAGAGGAAATCAAAGATGGAAAGGGGCTTGAACAACACAAAACTAAGGGTCTTGAACAACAAAAAAACAAAGATGCTACAAAGAAAGAAAGGAGGAACTAGTAGGGACAAAGGGCAATTCTAATGAAGAAAATAGAGGAATGGAAAGTCAAAACTAGCCAGACCATGGGCAGAGGGGTGGAGGCAATAATAAAAAAACCTATAGTGGAAGAAGAAAGATTTCCATCACCCATCCATGATAGGAGGGCGCAAGAACACGGACAAGGAGAAATATATGAAGAATCAAATGCTTTCATTCAGAGATTATTAATTGATAGAGAAACTAGAATGTCCTATATTAGAAAGGCTCATAATCAATATGAAGATGTAATAGTGCAATTTGCACTAGATCATGGAGTGAATCGTGTACAACACCATTGAGTAGTAGATGGACTAGGCATTCCATTTTGCATGGTATTGAAAAGTATAAAGAACTATTAGACTTCTAGAGTAGTAATCTTCCAAAATGATTTTTTGAATATGATAGAAATATAGAAATCACAAAGGACATATTTGAAACATGTAACCCTTCTTGGAGAAATAAGTGGATGTACATGAACAAGGAATGCAGGAGGATATGGTCGGAAGTTCCAAACCATATAAAAATCAATCCAATCTATTGCCCAATTGCAAAAATAAGAGAATGTTCTAAGTTTTGGCAAATGAGAAAAGAAGGATAGATTCCCTCTAAGTGGATGAACGTTTCAAAGATAGGAGGTCCAAAGAAAACAGCATGGCCAATAAGAAATTATATGATCACCACTAGCAAAGTAGTAATTGAAATTCTTGTAGATGTTAATGACCCAACATGTATACGACTCATCAAAATAGTCAAACTCATCATAGCATGTACAAAAACATTTACAGATACATATGTTAGGAAAAAATTATAGGATTTAATTCTCCAACAGATGCATTGCTTTTTTATCTCAGTGAAGTTCCCAAACGCATAAGCATGATGGCATATTATAGAAGAGTCATATTCATGGGAGGAAATTATGTAAAACTTTTGAATTCACTTTTGACTATGTGTTTTTTGAACAAGAATCCAAACTTTTTGGTAGAATATCCTTGGTCATGAAAACAAGGCTACAATACATGATGTTGAGGTTCAATTTGTGCATTCCTATATATTTCTCTAGATTAGTACATGGATAGGATCCACAAGTGATCGAGTGCTTTCCTCTAAATAGATATTTGATTTTTCCTTAATTTAATTTCATAAATTAATGGCACTCATATATACATGTACATGTTAACTGTTACATAAGAACTACATATATAGACAATGATTCCAGACTGTATTAGAGACTTCAAGTAGACACTGGTGGTAGTTAATTTTGGATTCTTGACTTAAAGGCTTTTGATTAATTCAATCTTATACTTTTCCACTCACTCGAACTGTTCATTATTGTAATTTTAGGGGTCTTGAATTCTATTGCACAAACATTGGTATTTATGCATCCACTCAAGACTATCAATGTTGGTTCTGCACAGACTTTGCAACATCCTATTATTTACAAAGTTCATGGGCTATCTATACAATTGTGCACTAATAATCATCAATTTATTACTTCAAGTCTTCATTTTCCTTGCTAAATCTCTATAGAGCATATTTGGTTTCTTTGAGGTAACACTGTAGACCTTCATTTTTCTTGAGTAGGTCCTGAATGTTTGCTTTGTGCTTCTAGGTGGCCTCCACAAGATTTTGTTTCGGTGTTAAACTACATTCATCTCTCTAAAAACCTGATCAAAAAAGGATTTAAAATATTGCAAGTTGCATTGCACCACATCTACTTCCACTTGGAGGGCACTTATATTCTCCTTGCCTTGGGCAATATCGTCCTCTAATAGTGGCACTTGGGTGGCTAATTGATATGCATTTTATTCTTCAAAATCAAGTTGTTCCTCTTACCATGTGAATTTTTCAACTAGATGCTCATGGGCATGCTACAACTACAAGCTAAGAACAATGAAATTGCATAAGTTAAAATGTTGGTTAAATATGAAATGCTATTATGCTTCATCTGGAAGGCTAAAGAGTTTTCAAAGGGAAGGGGAGCCATAGGGTGGACTAATGCAGACCAGGAGTGGGAGAGTCAGAGATGGAGCAATCAGAATGTGAAGGAGTGACTTCTTGGTGATGGTGAGAATATTGGGGAGGGGGGAGAGTAGTTAGGTGAAGAAGTGGTCGGCCAAACAGGAGGGAAATCTGGTCATTGCTTTGGTACATCAACTTGTTGTGGCTTAGAAGGTGGGAGGGCAAGGAAAGATTATGTTAATATCGGTCGGGTCACCAAGAAATTTGTAGGGGGTAGGGAAGGTGATAACACAATTATATTGGGCATAGGTGGTGGTGGCAGTTATGGCTAGAAAGAACCTTGGTGACCTGATGAAGTAGGAGAGGTTGGATGTGTATGTTTCTTAGCACATCTAGACAGAATCACAATATTGTTATTGTCTTCATCAGAAAGTGATGGCAGAGATGGTGGAGGAGATTCGCTGGGGAAAAGTACTAACATTGGGGTTTGTGATAGGAAATGTGTTAGGGAGAAAAATACTAAAAAAATAGGGAAATCAAGACTTTGTAGGAAAACCATGATTTAAATTATGCATGGGTTTTTGGCACTCCTTGTGAATTGCTTGAATAAGAACATGACCCAATTTATGGGCACACTAGCCAAAACCAACAATGAGGAGTAAAATTGTGGTTAGATATGTAAGGTTTGTGTTGGAGGTTCAAGGCAATGACCAAAAATTTCAAAATCTGATGCTCGGGTTGAGGGCCAGTAAAAATGACAAACTCCTTCATACTTTCTTTAGGAAACAATTGACACATTGAGTGAGGGGAATCAGTTGGCTCAATAGAGGACAAAGCATCCATGGTGATGTGTGTAGAAGTTAGAGAATCATAATGCAAGTAAGATTCAAGCAGAGATGTACCTAGGTGTCAACACAATAAGAATCAAAGTAGAAAATCTTCTAAAACTAGTAGAGATTATATGGAAGGTTAAAGGATTCATTAAGGAAGATTAGGGTAATCATACAAAAATAACATGATCTAAATCATAACCCCCATGAGCATGGGCATGCAGACAAAGGTGATACTCAATTAAAGAACCATATGATGAGCCATCATGATGTTGAGAAATGACAATTGCCATACTGACCCATTGAGTGGAATTTTGGGCGGATTTTTGACCAAAGTCCCTAACTAGAAAGTGGCCAGACTGACCCAAGCCAAAATCCGATAAGGTCCAAACCAAATAACTTTGAATTTGATCTCTTGCATACACCTTTGAGAGGTTCCGTGAGCATTTTGAAGTCCAAAAAAATGAAGTATTTAGATGTCAATGCACCATAGTGCGCTCTCCTTCTCGAGAGCTCCATGACGATATGCTCGGAGTAGAAAATTGAGCTCTTGAGGCCGCACATAGTACTTTGCACAGATGCTACAGAATACACAGAAAAGACAGTACACAGAGGAGCACGAAGACAGACTTCTTAGGTCTTACAAATGGGGTCGAACTTACAGTCTGTGACTGACCAGGCCACATATGATTTATTAAAGAACATATACAAGGAAGTGTCCGATGGCCATTTGGCCTTTCACATGGACACTAAAGATAACAATCTCCCACTAAAGGCCAACATGGCCAAAGTAAATATGGGAGAAAAATAAAGAATGATAAAGAATACCTGAGTGTAAATATACAAACTAAACCTCCCACCTGATGGGCATGTTACACAGTATACAAGTGACTATGTAAGATCAAGAATCAAGTAACCCCCATCAAGTGACAACAGTGTCGAAAGCTATCCTGTGGTAGAGCTTTGGTCAAAGCATCTGCAACATTATCTCGAGTGTGAACCTTCTCAAGAATAATGCACTCAGTGGCTAAACAATCTCTAATGAAGTGATACCTCACCTCAATGTGCTTGGTCTTTGCATGATAGATTGAATTCTTAGCCAAAGCAATGGCACTCTGACTATCACTGAGCAAGCGAGGTACATGTTGAGGTAAACCCATATCACAAGCAAGAGGAGAAAGCCACAATGCTTTCTTACATGCCTCACTTGCTGCAACATACTCCGCTTCTGTGGTGGAAACAACTCTACATTCTTGAAGACGAGATCTCCAAGAGATAGCACCTCCAGCAAAATGAAAAATGTACCCTGATGTAGACTTATGATTGTCTTCACAACCAGCATAATCAGAATCTGTGTAACCAATAATGGATGATTTCCCTTTACCTAAGCATAGACACTTGTCCTTAGTGCTACTCAGATATCTCAAAATCATCTTGACTGCTTCCCAATGTTTCTTGCCAAGATTAGACATATATCTGCTCACAACTCCAACTGCAAATGCAATGCCTGGTCTCGTAGCTACCATAGCATACATGAGACTACCAACAACAGACTGATAGGGAATTTTGGTCATGAATTCGTTTTCCTCATCTGATTTGGGGCAATCATCCTTGCTCAATTTCACATATGTGGATAAAGGTGTAATCAATGCCTTTCCACCTTGCATATTGAACCGGTGAAGTACTTTGGATATGTACTCAATGTGAGACACGTATATGCATCTTTTACTCGTATCACGAGTAATGTGCATGCCAAGAATATGTTTGGCATCCCCCAAATCCTTCATATCAAATGTTTGACTCAATTTCTTTTTGAGAACTGACAAATCATAAGAGGACTTCCCAGCAATCAACATATCATCGACATAAAGTATCAAACATATCAAGCTGCCATCTGAGCATCTCTTTGTGTAGAGACAATGATCCTCATTGCTTTGAGAATAGCCTTGAGATTTCATAAAATCATCAAACTTTTGGTATCATTGTCTAGGGGACTGTTTAAGTCCATACGAGCTCTTCTTAAGCTTACAAACTAGACTTTCCTTGCCAGGAACTACATAACCCTCTGGTTGCTCCATATAGATCTCATCTGTAAGATCTCCATGCAAGAAAGCAGTTTTCACATCCATTTGGACTAATTCTAAGTCCTCCATTGCAACAAATCCAAGCAACATGCGTAGGGTAGTCATCTTGACCACTAGAGAGAAGATTTCCTCGAAATGAGCACCATGTTGTTACTTAAAACCCTTTGCAACGAGTCGTGCTTTATACTTTAGAGAAGCACTATCTGATGTGAATTTCAGCTTATATACCCATTTACATGGTAAAGCTTAAATGTCCTTGTGTACCTAAGTCAAGAAGTCTTAGGGACTTGTGCCAAAGAGACTAAATCTCATTTGCCACACAAGTGCATATAGTGGGGAATTGACACATGCTTATTTGTCAATCCGATGAACCAACCTAACCAAGTGTATGAGGACATGTGCACACATGATGGAAAATGAAGTGGTTCAGCTCACATGTATGAGAAAAGACTAACCTACCTCTCTAACTCACTTAGATATTGAAAGTGTTTGACGCGATACCACTTGTAGCAGTTTTCACTAAATCGAGGATTTCTCCTAGCTCCGAACTCCAAATATGGCCAACAGCGGGTTCCTTGCGAAGCTCTCGAGGAGACGCATTTAGTAGAGGTAGTTTCACTTGATTTTGACAACCGTGTTTCAAGTTATGACCAAAATAGTGAATGGTGGAAAACACCCACACTCACTCCACAACTCCTACTAGCTCTCACACACACTTCAGTAGCTCAAAAACAGTGGGGAAGGGTAGACAATAGTATTACACACACATTCCAAGCATCACACACTCATAGAAGATCAAAGAGAAGATGAAAATCTGCAAGAAAGAAGCAATTTCGAAATTCAGGAGCTCTCCTTCTTCACAATGGCAAAAAGTGTTTACAAAGAGTCACCAAGTGACTTATATACATGTGCCCTAAAAATGGTGCTTTCACAAAAGTGACCGGAACTTTATTGGCTAATCTCTATTTTCCTATTATTTTACAAGAAATATATTACAATAATTTGGGATTATGCATCTAGAGGACTCCTCTAGTGCATTTACATGGCTTGAGGGAATTTCCTAAGACTTTGAAGAAGAAAAAGAATATGCCCATTAACTTGAAATTTTTTGGGGCTTCTCTTTCGTGCCTCTCCGCTCTGCAACACTCTCCCCCTCTTTGTCTCTCTCGTCCCTTGACAGGCTTTTGCTTCTCATTTGTGGCTCGTATAAGACTTCTGAATACACGCACCCAGTGGTCGAAGAAGCGACAAGGACTATCAGGCAATTTGTTATTTTATCCGAGGTATGTCCTTTGCTTCTGTTTTCCCCTTGGTATTCCGTACATCACAGATTTGGGTTGCTGTATTGAGTCGAGCAACCACGCACGCCATTAGTGGAAGGATTATTACCTGCCAAATATCTTCTTGCACTTCTTCATGGATACTTCCTGGCCCTGGTCCTTCCTTCCCTTCTACGTGCTTTCCCTTATTGTGTTGCGCTGAGCCTGTTTGCCTTCTGCCACTCCACGCATCCAGTGGACGAGGAGATACCTAGGACCTTTAGACAATTGGTTTATCTTATCCGATGAAGCGTCCTATGTGTTCTGTCTCTCTCCTCAACTTGTTTCGCTTTATCGCCAACTCCTAGTGGATGAGGAAGCTGTGTGTAACCTCCCATGAAATATCTTGGTTGTTATTTTTCTTTAATTCCACTCCTCAGGACCTGGAGCTTTGGCGTTGTTGCCTGATGCATGCCCCTGCGGGGCTTTGGGCAGAGAGTTGTTCTTTGTCTTGATGATCTTCATTCCTCATTGGGTAACTTTATTCTTTGATTTTCTTCTTCTTCTCTTTTTGCTTGATTCCCCTTCCACACATCCCTCCTCTTGAACTCTGTCATCCCCGACAGGCTTTTTGTGGCGACGTGAGTACGTTTGTATTGCTACCTGCTCTCATTGATTAAGCAGATTGGCGTGACATATCATGAATTCTTTCCATTGGCTTGATTTCACTCCATCTTTTGGTGCTTGTCGGTGATCCACAAAGAAGCTTGTTTCATAGGCCACTAGTCTTGCATTAAGATTGGACGTCATTTTCACAAAAATTTCCGAATCAATTTCAAAGAAGCCGGTGAAAAATGCTTCTTCAAATGTCTGCATATACGTGCTTGGCAAGAACATAAGCCATGAATAGAATGCCATAATTGTTAATCGGCTCGGGATTGTTGAAAGATAATAAACAAGTGCTTCGGATCCCTGTGTAATGCCGATGAAGTTCAAAAAAGTATATTTGGCACGTGGAAGACTTTGATAACTGTAAGTAGCATGCTGAAAATATTATTAGTCATTTTGACTGCCAAATCCAGTACAGTGGCGTATCGAGCAATCCAAAATTCCATGGTTTTCACCATGTATTCTTTCGTTGGTAGATAATTATGCGGTGGACTTGGTAAGAGTAGATAATTGAGCCATTGATTATTTATGCTACCCTAGCTCTGTCCTTCCCAAAAATGCGACCAAGAGCGTCTACGGGGTACTGGACAAAAAGATGGGTTTACCTGAAGGGCATAAGGCGAGAATTCCCATTGTACCCGTAGTGTAGGGTTTTTTTCTAGAATATTTCTCCTCCATACGGGGTCAGCACATTCAAATTCCTCTTGAGTATAGTTGAATGTATTATTGCTGAACTGGAGGTTGTTGTCAGGCTCCTTAGTTGTCGTGGACTTTATGTATTCCGGTGTCTGATCTTTAAGAAGTCCATATGGTACATTAAATGGTTTCAATACCTGTTCTAAATTTTTGCTTTCAATCTGAGCTTCCTTCATGACCTTTATTATTTGATCTTCAAATTCTGCAGTAAGCTGGGACACCAGTAATGCCCTCTCATGTCGGCTTAATTTTGCAATATCCTGATGGGTACATTCAGAGTGGATCTCCGTTTCCTCCCTTATCAGTGAATGATGTAAGGGGGGAGAGAGAGGACGTACCTCAATCTCCTTAGTAGCCGCTGTGGAGTGTGGAACTACTGGTGTCCCCTCTGTCGTCTTTTGTGCGAGCTGATCTTGCAGTTGCTTTATCATCTCCTCTTTTTGCTTAATCTCTTCGTTGGCCTTCAAAATCATTTCCTTATTCTTTTGGATTTCTTTTGCCACGACAATGAGTTGATCAGTGTCTTCTTTACATTGCACTAGATACCTATTTTCGGCCTTTTTCCATTTTGTCCTTAGAGCCAAGGTATCATCCATATACCTCTTCTCCCATTTGGCAATGATGGCTTGCTCCTGCTTGAGCTGATATTCATACCTAGCTATTTTTTCTTCCATTGCTTTTATGTCCTTGTCTGGAACTTCCTGAACTTCTATAGGTTGATTACTTAAAAGAGTTGGCATGAGCTCCTTGTTTCTGTTCCTTAAGTTCTCTGCCTCATCCATGTATATTTTTATTTGTGATATAAATATCTTGCTTCTTGCGTTCATCCGTGTCTTCTCAACTTCACTAGCATCATATTTCTTCTGTAACTCCTGTAGTTGCTCTTTCAATTTCTCATTTTGTGTCTCTACGGTTTTACGTTGCTGCTTGGGTTCTTGGACTTCCTTCTCTTTATCTGTTACATTTTTTTGAACTTGAATCAATTGGGCAGAGAGATTCTTACCCATTTCATGAAGTTTATGTTTTTCTTGCATCGTTTTGTCGTACTCAGCATCAGCTTCAAGCATTAATTGTTGCGTATCCATAGCAGTTTTGATCATATGTTGTACCACTGGCTTGAGCTGAGCGACATCTACATTCAACCACGTTTTTGGAATGCTTAGAGCTTCTCCTATTAGGACATCCTTTCCATGCTCCACATGTATAGTTTCATTGCATGGCTGTCTGATTTGAAGCTGCACCTCCGGTTCTTTGCTTTCTTCTTCTATATTGATAATTTTCGTGGCACTTCCTTGAAATGTGACATCCATATCGGAGGGTTCTACCACAACCCTTATTGGTGTGAATGGTGCAGACTCTTCTCCGTAGTTTCTTTTGGTTCTTCCTTGGGATTCTTAAATGAACCCGCTCCTGCCAGCTTGGTCTCATGGATTTAAATGTTAGATGTTTTGTTTATTTTGATAACATGTACCCCTTCTTGGGATACCTTTGTCTGAAGTGTTGTGATTAGGGTTGATGGGAGTGTCATTTACCTTCATGTCCTCTTCTTCAACATTGTAGTTCACTTCATTTAATTCCTCCCATTGTCCATCATCTTTCGACTCACTTAGAATGTCCGTATTTTGTAGGGAGTTGTCTAGTTCCTCTCGTTCCTCCAAAGATGAGCTCGAATTTACTAACCCTAATTCTCTGTACCGATGCACCTTGGTGAGCCTCTTTTTTACTTCCACATCTTGGTGGGCTTGCTGGTAGTGGTGCCCTTGCACTAGTAGATTGACTTGACCTTCAGTGTATTTATGTGTGTCTTCCAGGGCTCTTGTTAATTCCTCTTTGGTAATTGGTTGGTGCTCTTCAATTCTTGTTTTGGCGAGCACATGTGCCCTTTTTGTGGCTGGGATTTCTGCTTCTGCTTGCATCACCTCTCTTAGTTGTTTTGTACCTCTCATTTTAGGTTGGGAGCTAGTTTCTGCCTCCTCAATGATTTTAACACCTTTTTTCTTTCTCGGGACTGTAGCAACCTTTGCATATTTGGCCATGGCTTCTGAAGATGGCATTTCTTGCAAGTGCTCTCTAATGCCCAAGGCATGATATATCAATATGGTCAGAGCTACACTGCCTTTCAGGAACTTCTTGTGGTTCCACTACTTCTTTGCTTCGAATAGCCTCTCTTGAATATAAGCAGTCATATTAATTTGATTCTCAATTTGTTTCATAGCATGAGATAGCATCTGTACTATGATTTTCTGAGGGGCAGTGTATCTATGCATGTTAGGGAAACAAAAGTGTTGATGAATAAGTCTTACTTATTCTTCAATGTCTGTGCGATTAATGTCAGTAAATCTCCTTATCTTTGCCCCTCGACTTTCCTCTTTTAATACCGTATTGCCATCCTTCTCCCATCCAAAAGCTTCCTTAATCAAGTCATGTGTAAACTGTATAATGACCCATTCGCCTACTGCATCCATGACTCTAGCCTCTCGCACCAATGGATCGTGTAGCGCTGGCTGTAATGTATTCATAACTTGCATGCACCTTTGAAAGTCGGGTTTGTAGATTGGCAATTAAAAATATTTGTGGATGCCCGCTTTCCTCATGACGTCAATGGTAGATGGAAGCTCATGTACTACTTTAAAATCTTGGGACATAACCGGGAATTGATGATCTGTGTCCATGATCTTGATGGTCACTAGGAATAGATAATCCCTAGCCAGTTGATCCTCTCTAAACCATTTTGCTTTAGTCACGCTTTGTAGAGGAAATCCCATCACTTCCTCCTGAATGGTTGCTTTAGAATCTTTGGAGGCCATCTGCACTCATAATGAATAGAGCATTAGCTTCAATAGAAGATATAACATTAGTGCTGTGTATTGTAGTGACATGTCATTTGTTTCGTCACTCCGTTCTCCTTGCTTGCATAAGTAAGATCTCTTACCACATATTTTTCATTTTATTTTCTGAAAGAAAACAAGGATTAGTATAGCCAAAGCATTTATTTATTTACATAGTAGGTCCATTCCTAGTAAGTAGAAGCTATGACCTATTCCCCATTGGATAATGTGCACCACTAATTCTCTTAAGTACATCATGTGCCAAATGCCTGGCCTTGTATTGTGGCCCTATCATGCATACTTTAGGTGCATTGGAAGCTTCATGAGTGCAACAGAAATCTTCGTGGTTCTGGTGTTCCATTCCTTGCTGTTGCTTGGGTTTCTAGATCCATTTCGTAGTATAGGTATTGAACCTTGTTTTTGTCTCATTGTGCCGTGCTCCATGGGTATTTCTTCTCTTTCTGGTTATCGGAGATGTGGGGTTTCTTCTCTTGAGGTATTCGTGACGAAGCTCGATAGTCCTTATGGTACTGTGGTGTTGATACAATGTTTTCTTGTGCTTGTCTATCTCTTTCATGGCTGCTTGTCTGACCTTCTTAGGAATCCACATTTGTGGCCGTGCTTTTTGAGCTTCAATTAAAGGCTTAGGAAGCCATACTTGCAAGAGTCGTTTTGGTTTGGATTTTAGTGAAGAAGAATTCTTGCCCATCTTCTCCTCTTTATGAGCTGGTGTTGCGATATCTGATTCCTTCACTCTGTCCTTGCGCACCCATTTGAAGTGGACGTTTCCCGAATGTAAGTAGTTGAGGGTGATTTTCCACGTTGGTGATCGTTCTTTTGTGTGAGAAACTCGAAGAGTATTGATCTCCTTGGTTTCTTTCTGTTCATCAATTGAGTAGGAATAATCTACGTCTTCCGTGGATATGTTAGGGTTTGAAATTTCTTCTTCTTTAGGACGCTTCTGAGTGATTGGGGCTAGAATCATTTTCTACGTGCTCTTTTGAGTTGTTCCGCACTTTCGATGACTTCCGGTCTCTGTGAGGGTTTCTCCCCTAATAAACTAAAGATTTCCTTGTGCCCTATCTTGGCTGAAATGTATCCTTGCACTAGGTGGATGCTTACTTCATTCTCAATGATCCAGTCTTGTCCTAGTATCAAGTTTTCTATTAAGTCTTCATCTTTGCACACTAGAACTCGTTGTTCCATAGTTGAATTTCCTAGGTGGAGGGATACTATGGTTTCTCCAATGCATGTTATGGCTTGACCTCCAACCCCTATCATATGTGCTTTCATGGGTGTCATAATCGTTTGAAGATCTTGGGTGACCGTATTTCGTATGCAACTGAGTCCTGCTCCTGAGTCTATCAAGGCATCTATCAGCCAGTACTCCGTTGTTCCAATTCCTAGGTTTAAATAAGGCTGGGACATGTCGACATTAATCGAGTCAAACTTATGAACCTGGTAATGAGCCATGGGAATAGGCTCTTCTCCTTGTAGATACCATTCATCTCTTTGTCTTATCCACTCCTTCCATTTCTTAATACGCTCCAAAGCTTCTCACCGTGCCTCCTCTCTAATCCATTCTTCCTCTTTCTTCCTATTTTGCGCACCTACGAGGCATGCTAGCATTTCATCTGTCAATGGCTCCATATATCATTTTACTTGGTATCCACTTATGTAGTTAGGAAGAACGTCTCCATCTAGAGTGGCTAGATTAACTACTTCACTCGTAGAAATCCTATTGATGATTAGAGGTCCATATCTGCGTTTTTGTAATTTCTTGGCATGTTGCTTCAATGTGTAGACCAGGACCAAGTCTCCTTCTTTTAGTCCCTTGTCTTTTATGTGTGCATCATAATATGCCTTTTGTCTTCGCTTAGCCGCATAAATACCTGCTACCGCTTGTATTCTAGTCTCATGTAGCTTCTCAATTTGGTCTAGTTGCTTGGATAATTCATGTCCTATCCATTCATACTACTGGGCTACTCTCAAAGTGGGTACTAAAAAATCAATTGGCAAGATTGTGTTCTGTCCGTATACTAGATTGAATGGGGTAGTTCCAATGGCAGTCTTGTAAGCAACTCAGAAGGCCCAAATTTCATGATGCAATTGTTTGTCCCAGTCAGACCTCCCATTATTGATGATCTTCGTCAATACTGTGCATAACACCTTATTGGAACTTTCCGCTTGACCATTGGTTTGGGGGTGGTATGGGGCTGATTTTTTATGGATCACTAAGAACTCATTCATTAAAGACTCTATTACTTCATTAATGAAGTGCGTTCCTCGGTCACTCACAATCTCAATTGGTAATCCAAAACGAGTGAATATATGCTCAAAAAGAAACTTAGCAGTGGTTTGAGCATCGTTTCTTCTAGTAGCCTTTACCTCTACCCATTTCGTCAAATAATCTGTGGCTACTATGATGTATTCGGCATGTGACCCTCTGGCTGGTGGATTAATGGGCTCGATGAAATCTATACCCCATTTGGAAAATGCTCTAGCACAGACCATAGGTCTCAATGGCATGTCATCTCTCCGAATAGGGTATTTATCCCTTTGGCATGTCTCACAACTTCGTACATAGGTTTCTGCATCCATATGTAGAGTTGGCCACCACAAGCCCGCAAAGAGGATCATTTTTATGGTTCTCTCGACTGAAAAATGACCTCCTGCAGCACTTGCATGTGCCATCTCTAATATGGGTAACTATTCTCCTTAATGTACACATAGCCGTAATTGATTGTCTTTCCCTCTCTTAAACAGGTGTCTTCCCATGAGTACATAATCCTTGCTCATTTCCTCTAGGGATCGCTTCCTTGCCAAGCTGATTCCCTTCTCATGCTGTTTGGTATTTAAGAATTTCACTAGTGCTTCACTCCATTTGGGTGCTATTGTAGAGAAAGGTAAGGATGTATGATCCTCAAGAATGGTCTCCTGGCATTCTGCATAGTTACTAACATAATCATGGACAGCTTTAGGCATATCAGGCCAGTATACTCCTAATTGTTTCAATTCTCTTAGAGTTCTGTGAATTCCTTTGTGTGTCCTCCATTTGTTCACCTGGGCTTGTTCAATCAGCGTCCTTTGTTCATCCTCCTCAACACATCTCAGTAGTACACCATTGGGTTCCTTATAGTACACACTTCCCGCAATAATGTGCAAATTCCTCGACTGCAGAATTTCCTTTTTATTCTCTTTATTGATTGAGTGTTGTGGGCCATGAGTGAGTATAGGAATTAGTTTCTCTGCCCACTTTGGACACACTTCTAGATTAAATAGGTAAGTGTCTTGCAGATCATCGAGTACTCCACTTGGTGATTCTCCATGTGTTAATCTAGAGAGGTGATCTACTCTTATATGGGTATTTCCCTTTTTCACTATTACTTCAAAGTTGAACTCCATCAATAGCAGAAACCATCTCACAAGTCTTCCTGTGTTACAAGGCTTATTGACTAGGTACAATAAACCTTGATGATCTATGAAGAGCTTGAACTTGTTGGCTAAGAGATAATGTCTAAAGTTTTTCACTGCATAGACCATTCCTAATCCCTCTCGCTCTGTAGTTGTATAGTTCCTTTCAGCTTGCTTCAGTTGTCTACTCGCATAGGCAATTGGGTGATCTAACTTTCCTTTGTCTGCTGGCTGGGCTAAGATACATCCTATTGCGTAATTAAAAGCGTCCACATGAATATGAAAAGGCTTGTTCCAATTCGGCGTTTTCAGAATTGGAGCCGTGCTAAGTCGCTTTTTTAACTCGTTAAACGCCTTTTCACATTCATCAGTCCAAGTGAATTGAGTTAGCAGTCCATACAACGGTTTGGCAATTATGGCCTATATGTGGATAAATCGATGATAGTACCCACAATGTCCCATAAATGCTTGCACCTCTTTTGCATTCTTCGGTCTAGGAAGTTCTAAAATGACCTTGATTTTATCTTCATCTGTAGATATTCCGTTCCTAGACACTATGTGTCCTAAGATCTTCCCTTGTCTTACCATGAAGAAACACTTTTCAGGGTTCAGGTAGACTCTATATTGCCGATAATTATCAAATATCTTCCGTAATTCGGTGATTTGAGTATGTACATAGGTCATCCACATACACTTCCATACTCTTCTTCAAGAATTCTTTGAAAACATGACACATCAATCGTTGGAAAGTAGCAGGTGCATTAGTGAGTCCAAAAGGCATCACTCGGAAAGCATAGACTCCCCATTCAGTTGCAAATGCAGTCTTATGTTGATCTTCAGTAGCAATAGCTACTTGATTGTATCTAGAGAATCCGTCTAAGAAGCTATAGACTTCTTTTCCTGCTACTCTTTCCAATAGGTGATCAGTGATGGGCAATGGGTAGCTATCACGTATAGTAGCTGCATTTACTTTTTCAGGTTAATGCATACTCTGAGTTTTCCATTCTTCTTAGGCACAACCACTAGAGGTGATACCCATTCAGTGTGTTCTATTTCATAGATGAATCCAGCCGCTAATAGCTTGTCTATTTCTTCTTTTATTTTAGTAGTATAGACCTCATTATATGTATAAGGGTGTTGTTTAGATGGTTTTGCCTCCGCCATCATTGGTATTCTATGAGAGCAAATAGAGGGTTCCACACCCTTGAGATCCTTATATGTCCACGCAAATACATCTCCATATTCTTGGATCAATTGTATTAATTCTTCTTCCTCCTCAATTGACACATCTTTACCTATGTATGTACATCTCTCTTCTCCATCTTCCACTGTTACTATGATCTTTTTTGTTTGTTCTTTGTTGTGTTACGCTGTCGGAGAGATTCTCTCTCCCTAAGTGGATATCCCAATCCTTTATTTTGACATATGAATGATCAAAATAATGAATAGAATTATTGAAGGCATTGTGCGGGAGCAGTGGAATTCTGATTTGTTGTGAAACAACATACTACTAAAGACTAACTACCTAGCAAAACCACCAAAGTGAAGAGAGAGCGCGTATCCACCCAACCAACTCCACCCATATATATACCTCAAGGCCAAGGGGGGAGATGTGAGGAGAGCTTGCCAAGTGTCCTCTCCACATGGATTCTAATCCAAGGCCTTCTAACCTTGGAAATCACATGGCCTTCACATGGATTCTTAAAAGGACTTCTCCCAAGCTTGTACCTACAAGTCTCAAGGCTTGAGAGGCCTCCCTAAGGGTTAAATACCATACCCTTAGGAAATATCAATCCTAAGGGTCAAAACCCTTCAATTGGGAGTAAATAAATCCAAATAACTCAAGGGTTCAAACCACACTCTTGGAGACACTTTCCCAAAGGTTTCCCAATAGAATCCAAGGGTTCTCCAAGTGGTTTTGGACCCTCTAAACCCGTGTCTTTGGCCACTTTGAGCCATAGTTATACAACATTCTTCCCCCCTTTAACATTTTAGTCCTCGAAAATGTGAGTAGGTATATTATGTGGAGTATTCCCCCGTGCCCCATGATCTATACTCTGAGCATGGTCATCTCTCTCTTTAGATTCATTTCTAGTAATCAGATAAGGGCTAATCCCTACCTTATTCTGAAAAGAAATGAATCAAAATCCCTGCCCAAATCACTTTCTCTTAGTCCACCTGAATGTACATGCATGCCTTGTACCTATGGACTAGTGAAATGGGTGGAGTTCATTGGTGGTCTTTTTCTTTTGGCACTTTTGCAAACCTTGAGCTCCATAAAATCATATATTTTAGTATACTTTGTACTTTCCTAGAAATTCATAATTTTAGGAGTCTATGATAGGGATCCTATCTCTATCTTGAAAGGACCAGAAACTAGATTCGTCTTCCACTTTCAACAGAAAGGAGAGGAATCTTCATATATTCTGAACTTAACTTCTTCTTTTTTTTAGTCCTTTTTCAAATACAGATATACTTTATTTGTATTTGATAGGAAGCTAAAGATGTGAACCTAGCAAAGTGGGTCTATTGAGTCCCTGCCAAAACATGCTCAATAAAATGAGGAGAAATACTATCTTCTCATTCCTTTGCAACTTAGGTGGACTTATTTCATTCATCCAGGTTTTCTTGAAACATAAAGCTCAAGTATTCCAAATGATAATATACCCAATCTACAAGTTCATGTCTACAAGTGGATCTTATCTTAATCATGTTTGATCTTTCCTGGATTAATTCTAAAAATAGAGTTTAATCCCTTTGGAAGTTTTAACATTCAAGACGTAGATCCAAAGATGACTTTTAGGAATTGGAATTTTTTGGTAGACCATTCTCCTAGGTCTCTACCCTATTTGTTCATCTTAGCTTAGCGTGTTCTTCCAATGAGAATCAGTACTAACTATCTTGAATCAACTCTGATTTAGATAGTTATGTATACTAACCTCAAAGGTCATCAAAGCTTTGCAAAGAGAAACAAATCCGATTCCTTCAAATCCTCAAAATTGAGGAAAAAATACTTCATCAAGACACCCTCTAGATTTTCTATTGGATGTAGCTTTAGTTCCAAGGCCTTGCAAGAAAGATACCTGTTTCTAGGCATCATATCTCAGATTTTGCTAGGAACATTCTTGAATCACTTGTTCTCACCAAAGATTCAAAAGAAGATCTTTTACAGATCATTCTTTCATTCAAGGCTATTATTCTTGAATAGGCTTGAATTATTTTTGGAGTTTAACTCCCAAAATTCTTTACCCTCTTACTTATCCAAATTTATTGTGCTCTCTGATCATTTACCATGATCATGAATTCCATCTTGGAACTCCTTGGCATCATTTTCATGAGAGCAAAGACTAAGGTTTCTAATGTCAATTAATTCAAAGGTCTATTTAGGTTGACCTTTGAATTTTACTTGGTATCGAACTATAAAAAGGTTTGATCTTTTTGACCAATGGAGGCCTCTTGAATTATCCAACCATAAAAGGTTTGATATATTTGACCAAGTTAGGTCACTTGGCTTTCTTAAAATTCCTCTAGCAAATTTAATAGGAAGTAAGATTGAGTCTTTTCTCCTTTAGATCCCTTTTTCAATAATTTTTACCCATGGGATTTTCTTGGGATCTCCAACTCATACCTTCATGAGTTGATATCTTTGCTTCACTCTTCAACATCATGTTGATGTTCTTCAAACCATTAACCATTCTCCTTTTAGGGATCAACAATTATATGTCACCCTTTTGACTTAAGCAAGTTGACATGCTTATCGATCCAAACTTTGGATCCATCTTTATCTACTCTCAAATACCCTACTTTGAATATGCTTTACGCCTTTGGCTAGCTTACCTTAGATTTCTTGCCAAATTGGAATTCTTCAATGAATTCCCTTCTTACATATTTGGTTCTTACCTTGTTTGAGATTTACCTCAAACATACTTGGGTACCTATGGACATCCAACGTACTACTTAACTTTCATAAAAGAGTTAAGGAATATCTTTCGCTTAGAAGTATCATATTGATGATACCTTTCTTCCCTCCTTTTAAAGAGTTTTCGTCCTCGAAAACTTGATGTTGATTCAATTTCCTATCCAAATGGGAGGTTCATTTATGCGAAATCCTTTGCTCAAAAAGTTCTCCAATATCCTTGAGCTTAAGCGTCCATTATCCTTAAGTTCAGTGTCCCATACCACTGAACCCACTTAAGTGATATTGTAAACCTAGATATCCCATACCATATTTACAATCCCACCTTAGTGTAGACAACTTTAGCTCTTAGTCAAGGATTAAACTCCATTCATTTTAGTCTTATCAAATATAATCAAAATCTTTGTAAGTTATATCCTTACAGAGTCTTGATTTGTTCTTTGAAAAGGCTTTGAGCTTTTATGAACTATTTCCTTGATTAGATGCAATCAAAGTTATCTTTGTTTATGTCTTTTGATAATAGAGCTAGTATTCTCATACTAGATATCATCCATTGACATAAATAGGCATCTATATCAAAGGATATAGTCAATTCCTAAGCTTTACTAAATGGGTACCTTGTTAACCATTTTGATAAATTGTTTCTTACTCATAGAGCACATTTTGGAGTAGAGGTCTTAAGAGTTTCTTTCAACCCTTTAATCTTCCTCTTCTCTAGATATGCTTAATGAGTTACAGCTCTTCACTCTTGAAGCAATTTTCTCAAAGCTCTAAAAGGATCCTACCTCTTGTCAATGAACAAAGAAGCTTATTGGAGAAGAAATGAATGCTAAAAAAAAAGTAAAATGGTTCAACCATTTTTTTCCTAATATGTCTTCCCCCTTTTTTAGTGTGATCATTGTCCTCAATGATCAGATGTTGAAGTTCCTCAAAACTTCTTAACATCGTTTACAATGAAAAAATTATCCCATGTGTGTAGGGTCTCATATAAGCTTCTAGTTTCTCCTTTGGATTTTTCAATCCAAGTTCTTATTACTACCATTTATGGTTTATTAAGAAGAAAAGCTTGTTGGATTTGAAGCTTAATTGCTTGGCCTTGCTGATCAGGCATGCCATGGGTATTATGGAACTTGGGGGTCCATAAGTAGGACTCGAAGTTTAAGGTTGCTCTTCCTAAGTTGAATTTTGTTGGCTTTTGAATTAAGCCAACATATAAAAAGCATAAAAGTTAATGGGCATAATCTCAACACACCATTAGACTTTTATGCTTTTGACTTCATATGAAGAAGTCATTTTTCTATCTTAAACCTTAAACTTACAATACTTGATTTCTCTCTCATGTCCCATCAACCCATGCATATGAGATTGCATTCATGCATACTATCATTAATATATACATAGAATCCCTTAATGCTTACCACAAAGATGGGTTCCATGCACTATTCTATGTATGTCGCAAATCTTCTACGCTTATGATAGCAAATATATTACTCCTTTCTAATTTTTGTGCTCTCTTTACTCATAAAATCCATTCATGCTTTTACTTATATATGTCATACGTGTATTCTATGTAAAGAGAACGATTTAAATAAAAAAGAAAGAGGATAAATTGTATACTTCCCTGACATCAATGAATTGACGAAGCTTTATTTGATGCTCAAGATGCTCAATTCACATCCACTCCCACACTTCTCTATAGAGATACTCAATCATCTTACCATAGCTTTCTTACGTTGATCTTCTAAATCTTTGACTCTATTGAATTGAATGGAATGGCTTCGAATGTCTTCAATTCATCGTTTAGACCTTCCTAATATCGCTCATGGACGTCTTTGCCTGGAGGCATTCAAACTTAGACAAACAAATTTGAAAGCTTGTACGTGCAAAAGACGTGTATCAAAAATTAGTATAAATATGGGCGCTCGCGGAGCCTTTTATTATGTCCACTTGATCGAGAGAAAACTTCGTGAACATGCGTTTGGCTTCTGTCCACACTGAAGAGAGCGCGTGGCCGTCTGAAGGCTTTTGTCCATCCCGATGGGAGCGCGTGGCCTCTTGGCCGTCGACTCAAGGCTTGAGAGGCCTCCCTAAGGGTTAAATACCATACCCTTAGGAAATATCAATCCTAAGGGTCAAAACCCTTCAATTGGGAGTAAATAAATCCAAATAACTCAAGGGTTCAAACCACACTCTTGGAGACACTTTCCCAAGGGTTTCCCAATAGAATCCAAGGGTTCTCCAAGTGGTTTTGGACCCTCTAAACCCATGTCTTTGGCCACTCTGAGCCATAGTTATACAACATGATTGGTGCAAAATCACGGTCATATATAAAGTCAAAGTGCCGCTTCTAACTTAATCTTTCGTGCAAATGGTTGCACTTTTATTAAAGGAGAGACTCTGATCTGTATAGTTTCTGTGTCTCTGATCTGCAATGTAAAACTTTGAAATGTCTTTTTTTGATGATTCCGTAGTTGTTGAATTGATGTGTTTTAACCATTTGATAGGTCGGCTTATTGAGGTTCCTTCTTTCCATTGACTAGTTATACGAAATATGGTAGTGAAACAGAATTTGGAAGTACTCGGCAGTAACAGAACAATATAAATTTTGTACATTCCATAATTTGGAACCTTTATTCAGTTTTTAGTATGACTTTTTGACATAGATCAGAGGAAGGACAAGTTATAAGAATCTTCTATCGCGCATTTGTGGAGTTATTTCGTGATTGTTTGATGAAGAAGTAGAAGAAATTAGATTCGTACTTTGATTATGGTACATTCCATAATTTGGAACCTTTATTCAGTTTTTAGTATGACTTTTTGACATAGATCACAGGAATTACAAGTTATAAGAATCTTCTGTCGCGCATTTGTGGAGTTATTTCGTGATTGTGGAACTTTGGGCGAATGTTCATCAAAATGTTTCGCTCATGTGTTCAAATCAATAAGAAAACATGCTTTCAAATTTTATGAAAAATATCTGATAATCCTGAATTATCATCAAACTCGACTGATCATCATGAGTGTCTGATCTTATATCCATGCCCATTAAATGAGGAGTGAATATTCTACGATTCTCTCTTTCATGTATGTCATTGACAGATTAATTATCATGAAGCTAAAATCATATGAATGATGTGCACCTCATATTGAAATTATATTGCAAAATCGTAAAGTTTGAAGTTAGGCCATATACATTCAATGTGCTTTTGAATTTATTGAATATCTTTCTGCTTCAATGGAAATAATCAAGAGAATCTCTTCATTAAAAGCAATTATGCAAGTTTAAATAGTAGAACCGTGTCATATTTTTTGACATATACTTTCAAGATGAATGGATGGTAATGAGTTGTTGCTTTTGTTGCACGCAATTCTAACCAAAAAAATATATATATCTATAGTTACTTACATATTACACATGATCTTTTGAGCTCCAAAGCATATTGATGCGTTATTGAAACTTCTCATAAGCTTGGAACACATATGACAAGTTGTTTGATACGATGACTATCATTTTGAGCTAAATACGAAAGTTCGATTTTTATTTATTTCATGCGCTTTTATATACTGAAAGTAAAGTCTTTTTGTTCTCCGAACGAGTTAAATGCATCAGAATTATGCTTTGCAATTGATTAACTAACCTTCTCTTTGAGTCTGCATTCCACCTGAGCTTGCTTCAAGCACCCGGCGTGCGTAGTATTTCTGGCGGTTGGCTTGATCCACCGATCGTCGCTTTCGCTCCCCCATTTGAACCCGACGTGAAAACGACGGCACTGCAACTCAGGTACGTATAGTTTCTATTTGTTTGCATATGCATTGACAAAGTTAGCAAATATTCGCGAGCTTCTTCTTCCATGCGAGCGGCAGCTTCATCCTAAAACCTTGCTTTTTCCTGGGTGTTAAGGGCTGATCATACATGTTCTGAGCGCCTCCACAGAATTTGGCAAGTGCTTATCCTCTTCTCGCAACCCTCTCATCGATATCTGAAGCGAAGACGTTTGCACATTCATTCAATAGACTTTGATGTATTAGAATTTAAGCAACTCAAATTGTATAAAGTTTACACACACATTCATATTGAGCCTCTTCTTCGAGCCATATTTTAGGTATTGATCTATCTTTTGAGACTTATTTTTAATTATTTTCAATGGGTAAGAAGAAGAGAGTTAAATTAAATATAAATGAGAAGAACTCTACTATGGAAGACTTAATTAAGAATAAGATTTTGGAATTTGAAGTACAATTTAAAGCACTAGAGGATAATCTAAAGTCATCAAATCAAGCTAAATTTGAAGAAGTATTCCTATTAATTAATAAACTTAGTGAGTTTTCCAATTTAAGTCATGTGGTGTGTGGTATGTTAAAAGAAGATGCTTCAAATTTAAGAAATCAAATTGATGAATTGAGCAAACAAGTAAATGAATTATCTAGATATAAATGCAAGCATGAATATGAATCTCAAACCTTATCTACAAAAGTGCATGAAAACAACGATATGTTGGAGCATAGGAGATCCATCCCTAGGGCTATGCATAGGAGAATGAAACGTGCAACAAGATGCTTTTGGTGTGATCAGTTAGGTCATGCATATGATGATTGTCTTTCTTATGATGATGCATGCAAATTACACTTAGTCATTACACATGACCTTAAGATTTGTGACCTCCAAACCGAATTACCTTTGCATTTAAACTTAGGTAGAGGAGGGATGAAAGAATACTTTCTCCAAACTAAATTTAGACCTAAAATATGTAACAACATTCAAAAACAGTGGAGACCTAAGAGTGATAATGAGAAAACAAAGAGAGTATTAAAATCTATGAACAAACTTGAAAGTCAAGGTACATGTTTTGATAATGATCTTCTAAAACCAAAAGTTATAAGTAACACTGATGATAAAACTAAATTTCTTGATAAAAAGGATGCTCAAAGTACATTGAAAAGGATTGGTAAAGATGAATGTGTAAATATAAAGAATGATGAAAATGAAGTTCAAAAATTAATAAAAGTTGATGAAAGAGAAGACATATATATTATGAATGATGAACTTAAAATCTTAGAGAATGAGAATGGTTGTAATCAAAATACAGTTGATGCATTCAAATTTTAATTTAATGATACAAATTTCATACTAAAATTGATAATGACAAAGATATTGGAAAATGGGTACAAAAGAATATTGTGAATATTGAACAAAATATCAAAAACTCTTATAAACTTATGAAGAAGAGGGAAAAGAAATTGATAGAATAATTTTCTTGTGGTTTTCTATATCAATGAATTTTTTATTATGAGTTTTGTGTTTACTAAATTTATAATGCAAAATATGCATCATTGATGCTTGATGAATGTTTGATGAAAATTCTCCTAAATAATTCCTATGATTGGAAACGATATTAACAGTTGATGAAAAATATTTGCTTTCAAAAGGAATATGTGTTAATTGCTTGCGCTTTTCTTTATCAAGATATGAAATTCTTATTTTCAATGAAACTATTTGACGTTTTTTTACGATTTTTTTCCTTTCAAAGAATTTCCATGATAAATATACTATGAGCTTTTTATACCAAATTATGATGATGAATGTGATTAGTAATATGATTTTCTTTTATGAGTTTTATGATGGCAAAATATGATGATGATTTGATGATAATTTTGATGAAAAAGGCCTACTAATGAGTTTTGAATGTGATGCTACTCATGTGTTTTCTGAGTTTATGAATACAGGTGAAGACTAGACGCTAATTTCAAATCAGGAATTTGAATGGATTGTAAGAAGAGCAACAGTTTTTGAACCGTCTATACATACCATAAAGTCCTTTCATGAATTATATGTGTACATATGAATATTTTGATTCGATATTTATTATCACGTGTTTAGTGTTTAAATGCAGGAGAAGATCGAAGGAAGGCAATGGAAATGGGAAGTGAAGTGAAGATCAGAAAGCGTTGTCTTGTTTCTTAGTTCTCCTGTTAACCCAAATCTTTTTTGCACCTATTTTGAGATGCATTGCACACCCAATATGCATGTACAAATGTGTATAAAGCACCTCTTTTAAAACCAATAGAAGCACGTCCATCTGCACATTAGATAAATAGGTAAACATCATTGAAAAGGTAATGAATCAAATTTTGAGAGAATAGAGAGAGTGTAGTTATGAGTAGGGAAGAGAGATTGCATGTGTGAGAGAGTGCAATTGTGAGAATTGAGAGTTTCCTTGCTTAAATAACCATAAAACCTCGATTTTTGCACCATTTTGCTTTTCCTTCATGCATCTAAAACATGCATAAATGAAATATAGAGAGAGCACGAGTTTTTTTTAAACCCGTAGGTGCACGCTTGATTGCACTTGTAATGAGTTGAATATATATGTGAAGCTGGTGACATCAATTTGAGTATGAAGCTTTAACATTGAATACTAAATACCTCGTTTATTTCACCATTATGTTTTTTATGGACTTAAAGTATGCATGTGATAGGGTCACATTACATGACCATGCATTGAGGCACGATCTGAGTGGTACCCATGCACATAAGAGAGACTGTAAGGCTTTATGTATATTCACATTGCTATGTATGTGAGTGAGTGCACAATCCTCACCATCCGAAGCCTTTTACCTTGCTCATTGCACCATATTTGTTCTCTATGCATTTTAAAGGATGCATCTATAGAGCTAATTACACAGCCGTGCATAAGGCACTTATTGTTTTAAACCCATGCACATAAAAAATATTATGAAGTTGATTTTATTTTGAAAGCAGAAATCAGACTATTGATGGTTTGGTGCATCTGGAGGAAGCAGAGGTTTGGTGGGGGTGAATGTCAGAGAGATTCTCTCTCCCTAAGTGGATATCCCAATCCTTTCTTTTGACATATAAATGGTCGAAATAATGAATAGAATTATTGAAGGCATTGTGCGGGAGCAGTGGAATTCTGATTGGTGCAAAATCATGGTCATATATAAAGTCAAAGTGCCGCTTCAAACTTACTCTTTCGTGCAAATGGTTGCACTTGTATTAGAGGAGAGACTCTACAGTATTGGTATCTGATGTTTCGTTTGAGAAGGCACCTTGTCTTTGATTTTGTACAAATTATATACCATGAGTTAATTCCTTATGCCGAAAAATGTTTGAGAAATATCATAGAGTTGTGCTCATGTGATTGATCTCTTGAGTAAAGATGACTGCACGTTGAAGAACACATGAACTTCATGGTTCTTTCTGCAGCTTTTAGTTACACGAGATAGTTACATGAGATGGACAGAAGACAAATGGATGGTCACACTCATGCAAAGAGGTAGTTTGGCCGTCTGTGACTCAAGGAAAATACTTGAGTTGTGCCGTCATTCAAAGGAAAAGAAAGTTCTGTTTTGAGCACGACTATGGGATTTGTTCATTGGAAGTATGCAGCACGTGGTGAAGAGGCCCTTAGATCGATTGGCTACAAAGGAGAACAGGCACGAACGATCGAGGGCAGCGCGTACATCTGGGTGAAAAAAGCATCAGAAAACGAGGCTGCTTCTGACAAAAAAGAGGGGAGTGCTTCAATCTGATTTTGGCCATTTTTTTCTTCAAGAAAAACCCATCTTCTCTCGACGACTTCTTCAGAATGATGTTTTTGCTACAATCAATGGCGACGCACGTACTCTAGAATCCTCGTTGATCAGCTAAAGAAAAATAAGCGATGGTGGCAATTATTTAGGAGGAGACGAAGAAGTGCGCAGGATTTTTTATTGGACTCCAGCAAAATTTCATTACTGTTCTTATAGTAAGGAGATTTGACGAAAGCAGAGAGGTTATCATCATGGTGATTTCTGAAAAGGTTCTTCTTTGTGATAATCTGACGCAGCCACAAGACAAACATTGCGAATCTGCTATGATCGCATAGATTGGAAGTTTTCATGGGAAGATCGCGCTCTGAATTTTCTGGAGCATTTGAGTCTGACAGCAAAATGAAGAGAGTCTTCTCATGTGCAGACGCAAAATATTGCAGATATTTTTATGATCAGTAGATGTGCATCGAAAGGATTCAGGGGAAAATATCAATGACTATATCGGACAACTTGCTGCGCTGTTCTCCAGGACTCAATTTCTCTGGTGAGATCATCGATTCTGATATATATTAAATCCTGAAGGTTATCTGATTCTGATCGCAATAAAAGTTACATTTATATGCGCTTGTTTTTCTAGAAAACAATGACTATGATTACTGTATAGTTTTTGTGTCTCTGATCTGCAATGAGAAACTTTGAAATGACTTTTTTTGATGATTCCGTAGTTGTTGAATTGATGTGTTTTAACCATTTGATAGGTCGGCTTATTGACGTTCCTTCTTTCCATTGACTAGTTATACGATAGATGGTAGTGAAACAAAATTTGGAAGTACTCGGCAGGAACAAGACAATATAAATTCTGTGTTGAAGAAAGGAAGGACTAGTTATAAGAATCTTCTGTCGTGCATTTGTGGAGTTATTTCGTGATTGTTTGATGAAGACGTAGAAGAATAAAGATACATGTAAACTTCTTTCTTACTTGAAACCTTTAAGACATTGAACTGTTTCGCTCATGTGTTCAAATCAATAAGAAAACATGCTTTCAAAATTTTATGAAAAATATCTGATAATCCTGAATTATCATCAAACGCGACTGATTTTCATGAGTGTCTGATCTTATATCCATGCCCATTAAATGAGGAGTGAATATTCTACGATTCTCTATTTAGATCTAAAATATTCTACGATTCTCTATTTAAATGGGCATTTGCGTGACACATTAATTATCATGAAGCTAAAATCATATGAAGTTTGAAGTTAGTGTATATACATTCAATGTGCTTTTGAATTTATTGAATATCTTCAATGTGCTTTTGAATTTATTGAATATCTTTCTGCTTCAATGGAAATAATCACGAGAATTTCTTCATTAAAAGCAATTATGCAAGTTTAAATAGTAGAACCGATTCATATTTTTTGACATATATTTTGAAGATGAATGAATGGTAATGAGTTGTTGTAATTGTTTCAAACGCGAAAGGTTATAAGAGAGAAGTTTTGTTGCTTTTGTTGCACGCAATTCTAACAAAAATATATATATATATCTATAGTTACTTACATATTACACATGATCTTTTGAACTCCAAAGCATATTGATGCGTTATTGAAACTTTTCATAAGCTTGGAACACATATGACAAGTTGTTTGATACGATGACTGTCAGTTTGAGCTAAATATGAAAGTTCGATTTTTATTTGTGTCATGCGATTTTATATGTTGAAAGTAAAGTCTTTTTGTTCTCCGAACGAGTTGAATGCATCAGAATTATGCTTTGCAATTGATTAACTAACCTTCTCTTTGAGTCTGCATTCCACCTGAGCTTGCTTCAAGCACCCGACGTGCGCCGTATTTCCGGTGGTTGGCTTGATCCACCGACCATCGCTTTCGCTTCCACATTTTAACCCAACGTGAAACGACGGCACTGCAACTCATGTACGTATAATTTCTATTTGTTTGCATATGCATTGACGAAGTTAGCAAATAGTCGCGAGCTTCATCTTCCATGTGAGCGGCAGCTGGATCCTAAAACCTTGCTTTCTCCTGGGTGTTGAGGGCTGATCATACATGGTCTGAGCGCCTCCACAGAAATTGGCAAGTGCTTATCCTCTTCTCGCCACCCTCTCATCGATATCTGAAGCGAAGACGTTTGCACATTCATTCAATAGACTTTGATGTATTAGAATTTAAGCAACTCAAATTGTATAAAGTTTACACACACATTCACATTGAGCCTCTTCTTCGAGCCATATTTCAGGTATTGATCTATCCTTTGAGGCTTATTTTTAATTATTTTCAATGGGTAAGAAGAAGATAGTTAAATTAAATATAAATGAGAAGAACTCTACTATGGAAGACTTAATTAAGAATAAGATTTTGGAATTTGAAGTACAATTTAAAGAACTAGAGGATAATCTAAAGTCATCAAATCAAGCTAAATTTGAAGAAGTATTTCTATTAATTAATAAACTTAGTGAGTTTTCCAATTTAAGTCATGTGATGTGTGGTATGTTAAAAGAAGTTGTTTCAAATTTAAAAAACGAAATTGATGAATTGAGCAAACAAGTAAATGAATTATCTAGATATAAATGCAAGCATGAATATGAATCTCAAACCTTATCTACAAAAGTGCATGAAAACAACGATATGTTGGAGCATAGGAGATCCATCCCTAGGGCTATGCATATGAGAATGATATGTACAACAAGTTGCTTCTGGTGTGATCAGTTAGGTCATGCGTATGATGATTGTCTTTCTTATGATGATGCATGCAAATTACACTTAGTCATTACACATGACCTTAAGATTTGTGACTTCCAAACCCAATTACCTTTGCATTTAAACTTAGGTAGAGGAGGGATGAAAGAATACTTTGTCCAAACTAAATTTAGACCTAAAATATGTAACAACATTCAGAAATAGTGGAGACCT
This sequence comes from Ceratopteris richardii, assembly GCA_020310875.1. Taxonomy (NCBI): domain Eukaryota; kingdom Viridiplantae; phylum Streptophyta; class Polypodiopsida; order Polypodiales; family Pteridaceae; genus Ceratopteris; species Ceratopteris richardii. The sequence continues at coordinate 127,494,367 of CM035408.1, forward strand.
AAGAGTGATAATGAGAAAACAAAGAGATTAAAATCTATGAACAAATTTGAAAGTCAAGGTACATGTTTTGATAATGATCTTCTAAAACCAAAAGTTATAAGTAACACTGATAATAAAACTAAATTTCTTGATAAAAAGGATGGTCAAAGTACATTGAAAAGGATTGCTAAAGATGAATGTGTAAATATAAAGAATGATGAAAATGAAGTTCAAAAATTAATAAAAGTTGATGAAAGAGAAGACATATATAGTATGAATGCTGAACTTAAAATCTTAGAGAATGAGAATGGTTGCAATCAAGATACATTTGATGCATTCAAATTTTAATTTAATGATACAAATTTTCATACTAAAAATTGATAATGACAAAGATATTGGAAAATGGGTACAAGAGGCTATTGTGAATATTGAACAAAATATCAAAAACTCTGATAAACTTATGAAGAAGAGGGAAGAGAAATTGATAGAATAATTTTCTCGTGGTTTTCTATATCAATGAATTTTTTATTATTTGTTTTGTGTTTACTAAATTTATAATGCAAAATATGCATCATTGATGCTTGATGAATGTTTGATGAAAATTCTCCTAAATAATTCCTATGATTGGAAACGATATTAACAGTTGATGAAAAATATTTGCTTTCAAAAGGAATATGTGTTAATTGCTTGCGCTTTTCTTTATCAAGATATGAAATTCTTATTTTTAATGAAACTATATGACGTTTTTTTACGATTTTTTTTCTTTCAAAGAATTTCCATGATAAATATACTATGAGCTTTTTATACCAAATTATGATGATGAATGTGATTAGTAATATGATTTTCTTTTATGAGTTTTATGATGGCAAAATATGATGATGATGTGATGATAATTTTGATGAAAAAGGCCTACTAATGAGTTTTGAATGTGATGCTACTGATGTGTTTTGTGAGTTTATGAATACAGGTGAAGACTAGAAGCTAATTTCAAATCAGGAATTTGAATGGATTGTAAGAAGAGCAACAGTTTTTGAATCGTCTATACATACCATAAAGTGCTTTCATGAATTATATGTGTACATATGAATATTTTGATTCGATATTTATTATCACGTGTTTAGTGTTTGAATGCAGGAGAAGATCGAAGGAAGGCAGTAGAAATGCAAAGTGAAGTGAAGATCAGAAAGCCTTGTCTTTTTTCTTAGTTCTCCTGTTAACCCAAATCTTTTTTGCACCTATTTTGAGATGCATTGCACACCCAATATGCATGTACGAATGTGTAGAAAGCACCTCTTTTAAAACCAATAGAAGCACGTCCATCTGCACATTAGATAAATAGGTAAACATCATTGAAAAGTTAATGAATCAAATTTTGAGAGAATAGAGAGAGTGTAGTTATGAGTAAGGAAGAGAGATTGCATCTTTGAGAGAGTGCAATTGTGAGAATTGAGAGTTTCCTTGCTTAAATAATCATAAAGCCTCGATTTTTGCACCATTTTGCTTTTCCTTCATGCATCTAAAACATGCATGAATGAAATGTAGAGAGAGCACGAATTTTTTTTTTAACCCGTAGGTGCACGCTTGATTGCACTTGTAATGAGTTGTATAAATATGTGAAGCTGGTGATATCAATTTGAGTGTGAAGCTTTAACATCGAATGATAAATACCTCTTTTATTGCACCATTATGTTTTTCATGCACTTAAAGTATGCATGTGATAGGGTCACATTAAATGATCATGCATCGAGGCACGATCTGAGTGGTACCCATGCACATAAGAGAGACTGTAAGGCTTTATGTATATTCACATTGCTATGATGTGAGTGAGTGCACAATCCTCACCATCCGAAGCCTTTTACCTTGCTCATTGCACCATATTTGTTCTCTATGCATTTTAAAGGATGCATCTATAGGGCTAATTACACGGCCGTGCATAAGGCACTTATTGTTTTAAACCTATGCACATAAAAATTATTATGAAGTTGATTTTATTTCGAAACCAAAAATCAGGCTATTGATGGTTTGGTGCATCCAGAGGAAGCATAGGTTTGGTGGGGGTGAATGTCGGAGAGATTCTCTCTCCCTAAGTGGATATCCCAATCCTTTCTTTTGTTATATGAATGGTCGAAATAATGAATAGAATTATTGAAGGCATTGTGCGGGAGCAATGGAATTCTGATTGGTGCAAAATCACGGTCATATATAAAGTCAAAGTGCCGCTTCTAACTTACTCTTTCGTGCAAATGGTTGTACTTTTATTAAAGCAGAGACTCTACAGTATTGGTATCTGATGTTTCGTTTGACAAGGCACCTTGTCTCTGATTCTGTACAAATTATATACCATGAGTTAATTCCTTATGCCAAAAAATGTTTGAGAAATATCATAGAGTTGTGCTCATGTGATTGATCTCTTGAGTAAAGATGACTGCACGTTGAAGAACACATGAACCTCGTGGTTTTTTCTGCAGCTTTTAGTTACACGAGATGGACAGAAGACAAATGGATTGTCACGCTCATGCAAAGAGGTAATTTGGCCGTCTCTGACTCAAGGAAAATACTTGAGTTGTGCCGTCATTCAAAGGAAAAGAAAGTTCTGTATTGAGCACGAATGTGGGATGTGTTCATTGGAAGTATGAAACACGTGGTGAAGAGGCCCTTAGATCGATTGGCTACAAAGGAGAATAGGCACGAACGATCAAGGGCAGCGCGTACATTCTGGGTGAAAAAAGCATCAGAAAACGAGGCTGCTTCTGACAAAAAAGAGGGGAGTGCTTCAATCTGATTTTGGCCTTTTTTTCTTCAAGAAAAACCCATCTTCTCTCGGCGACTTCGTCAGAATGATGCTTCTGCTACAATCAATGGCGACGCACGTACTCTAGAATCCTCGTTGATCAGCTAAAGAAAAATAAGCGATGGCTGCAATTATTTAGGAGGAGACGAAGAAGTACGCAAGATTTTTTATTGGACTCCAGCAAAATTTCATTAATGTTCTTATAGTAAGGAGATTTGACGGAAGCAGAGAGGTTACTATCATGGTGATTTCTGAAAAGGTTCTTCTTTGTGATAATCTGACGCAGCCACAAGACAAACATTGCGAATCTGCCATGATCGCATAGATTGGAAGTTTTCATGGGAAGATCGCGCTCTGAATTTTTTGGAGCATTTGAGTGTGACAAAACAAAACGAAGAGAGTCTTCTCATGTGCAGACGCGAAATATTGCAGATATTTTTACGATCAATAGATGTGCATCGAAAGGATTCAGGGGAAAATGTCAATGACTATATCCGACAACTTGCCGCGCTCTTCACCAAGACTCGATTTCTCTGGTGAGATCATCGATTCTGATATATATGAAATCCTGAAGATTATCTGATTCAGTTCGCAATAAAAGTTACATGTATATCCGCTTGCTTTCCTAGAAAAGAATGACTATGATTACTGTATAGTTTCTGTGTCTCTGATCTACAATGAAAAAGTTTGAAATGACTTTTTTTGATGATTCCGTAGTTGTTGAATTGATGTGTTTAAACCATTTGATAGGTCGGCTTATTGACGTTCCTTCTTTTCATTGACTAGTTATACGATATATGGTAGTGAAACAGAATTTGGAAGTACTCGGCAGGAACAAAACAATATAAATTATGGTACATTCCATAATTTGAAACCTTTATTCAGTTTTTAGTATGACTTTTTGACATAGATCACAGGAAGGACAAGTTATAAGAATCTTCTGTCGCGCATTTGTGAATATTCTACGATTCTCTCTTTCATTTGTGTATTAGCATCGGCTGGGCATTTGCGTGAAGCTAAAATCATATGAATGATGTGCACCTCATCTTGAAATTATATTGGAAAATCGTAAAGTTTGAAGTTAGTCCATATACATTCAATGTGCTTTTGAATTTATTGAATATCTTCAATGTGCTTTTGAATTTATTGAATATCTTTCTGCTTCAATGGAAATAATCACGAGAATTTCTTCATTAAAAGCAATTATGCAAGTTTAAATAGTAGAACCGATTCATATTTTTTGACATATATTTTGAAGATGAATGGATGGTAATGAGTTGTTGTAATTGTTTCAAACGCGAAAGGTTATAAGAGAGAAGTTTTGTTGCTTTTGTTGCATGCAATTCTAACAAAAAGAAATATATATATCTATAGTTACTTACCAATTACACATGATCTTTTGAACTCCAAAGCATATTGATGCGTATTGAAACTTTTCATAAGCTTGGAACACATATGACAAGTTGTTTGATACGATGACTATCATTTTGAGCTATATACGAAAGTTTGATTTTTATTTGTTTCATGCGATTTTATATGTTGAAAGTAAAGTGTTTTTGTTCTCCGAACGAGTTGAATGCATCAGAATTATGCTTTGCAATTGATTAACTAATCTTCTCTTTGAGACTCCATTCCACCTGAGCTTGCTTCAAGCACCCGGCGTGCGCCGTATTTCCGGCGGTTGGCTTGATCCACCGATCGTCGCTTTCGCTCCCACATTTTAACCCGACGTGAAACGACGGCACTGCAACTCAGGTACGTATAGTTTCTATTTGTTTGCATATGCATTGACGAAGTTAGCAAATAGTCACGAGCTTCTTCTTCCATGTGAGCGGCAGCTTGATCCTAAAACCTTGCTTTTTCCTGGGTGTTGAGGGCTGATCATACATGGTCTGAGCGCCTCCACAGAAATTGGCAAGTGCTTATCCTCTTCTCGCCACCCTCTCATCGATATCTGAAGCGAAGACGTTTGCACATTCATTCAATAGACTTTGATGTATTAGAATTTAAGCAACTCAAATTGTATAAAGTTGACACACACATTCACATTGAGCCTCTTCTTCGAGCCATATTTCAGGTATTGATCTATCTTTTGAGGCTTATTTTTAATTATTTTCAACGGGTAAGAAGAAGATAGTTAAATTAAATATAAATGAGAAGAACTCTACTATGGAAGACTTAATTAAGAATAAGATTTTGGAATTTGAAGTACAATTTAAAGAACTAAAGGATAATCTAAAGTCATCAAATCAAGCTAAATTTGAAGAAGTATTCCTATTAATTAATAAACTTAGTGAGTTTTCCAATTTAAGTCATGTGATGTGTGGTATGTTAATAGAAGTTGTTTCAAATTTAAAAAACAAAATTGATGAATTGAGCAAACAAGTAAATGAATTATCTAGATATAAATGCAAGCATGAATATGAATCTCAAACCTTATCTACAAAAGTGCATGAAAACAACGATATGTTGGAGCATAGGAGATCCATCCCTAGGGCTTTGCATAGGAGAATGAAATGTACAACAAGTTGCTTTTGGTGTGATCAGTTAGGTCTTTAGATGATGATTGTCTTTCTTATGATGATGCATGCAAATTACACTTAGTCATTACACATGACCTTAAGATTTGTGACTTCCAAACCCAATTACCTTTGCATTTAAATTTAGGTAGAGGAGGGATGAAAGAATACTTTGTCCAAACTAAATTTAGACCTAAAATATGTAACAACGTTCAAAAACAGTGGAGACCTCTAACATACTTGAGGTATGTTAGATTGACATTAAACGAAAAGCCATTGTGATGAAATCATGTAAAGGTTATGTATGTGAATGTACTAATCATTTCTTTTCTCCTTGATGTGAGATTCTGAAATAAAACATTGCTATGGAAGAAATGGGATACTAATTTCTATGTATAGACACATCGCACATTATTTCTAACTCTGAGGACAGAGTTCTTAAAAGGGGGAAGAATTGTAACAATCTAACTCATGGCGTATGGATTTAAATCAATTCTTTGAACTTATGTGTGCATTGTTGGTCAAATGGCAAGTCATCACAATTTGGTATTCTTGACTCTTTTCTAAGGTGGAAATTTCTTATGCAGTCAATCTCACATTGTTATTGGTTGTCAAGCATCACATCGTAATTGAGCGTTGGTGTGTTACCACATAAATGAAGCAATTGCGAGTTGATGTGTATGTACATGAATAATTCTTTGTGAATTTTGTCTGTGTTTATATGCATGTGGTTTTGAATTTCCATTCATGTATATAATGCTAAATTATATGCATGTGGTTTTGACTTTCCATTCATGTATATAATGCTAAATTACCCTTCTGTGTCTCAACATCCCTAACAATCCATGTGAACGGATATTAAGTGTGGAAAGACATATTGAAGAGCAAAAGGAAACGTAAATCAAAACAAAGTTGTACGTAGAGCACAACTCTCCATAACGTGAAGGAAATAAAAATAGAGCGCTTTAAATAAAGAAAAAGAGCGAATACAACAACGTGAAAACGTGGCCTTGTGTTATGTTTAGAAAGACGAACAAAAGGCATCTTAATATGAGATATAGATCGGTCCAGTAAAAAAAAAAAAAATAGGCGCAGCTCATGGTGATCCACAGAAAAACAAGAAGATGGAAGTAAAGAGGGAGTTGTTCATGCAGTCATGGGAACTAAGAGAGCCGCAAATCTTTCGACTTCTTCATCATCATTTTTCTCTTGAAGCTACGACTTCTTCATCATCGTTTTTCTCTTGAAGGTGAGCATGATGGCGGAAGGATGTACCAACAATCATATGGGGAAAAGCTTTCTGCACACCAAATAGGATTGCGAACATATTGCAAGGAGAACATAACAGAGTTGTAGAAATCGAAAGCAACACAGATACGAATAGAGTGTCTTTCTCTTTCTTTGATGCAGGACTCGAACCTTGAAAGGGATGAAGGATTCAACATCAAAGATGAAGATTAGATGACGAATATGAAGATGCTGAGATCCCGATTGAGAAGAAATGTCTTTACAAGATTCCTTTTTTCCATCATTCAACATCATCATCAAGAAGACTTGTGACAAGATTGTGATTGTGAGATTGAGAGTGGGAGTCCGATTGAGAATGAGATGTGAATTGTGATTATATGATCATCATCATTTACGGCTTCTGAGATTGAGATTGAGATTGTGATTGAGATTGAGATTGTGAGTGAGATTGTGATTGAGAGTGAGAGTGAGAGTGAGAGTGTGATTGAGAGTGTGAGTGAGAATGCGATTGTGATAGCTCGGGGGTGGTCGGGAGGTAGAGGATTCATCCAGAAGCTATTTTCCAAAGCTAATTGATATCTATTAAGAAGGAAGAAGCTTCATCCAGAAGCTATTGATGTATCTAGAATCTGAGATCTTAAGATTCACAAGATAAGATTTCTCTCTATTCATATATATTTTCTTTTAAAAATTTTGTCGTATCAGTTGGTTTGATGATGAGACTAACGTTTGCTTATATCTTTTGTATGTTTGAGTGATCCTCTTTATGGCTTTGATGAGGAACGTTACAAGACCTAAGAGTGATAATGAGAAAACAAAGAGAGTATTAAAATCTATGAACAAATTTGAAAGTCAAGGTACATGTTTTGATAATGATCTTCTAAAACCAAAAGTTAAAAGTAACACTGATAATAAAACTAAATTTCTTGATAAAAAGTATGGTCAAAGTACATTGAAAAGGATTGGTAAAGATGAATGTGTAAATATAAAGAATGATGAAAATGAAGTTCAAAAATTAATAAAAGTTGATGAAAGAGAAGACATATATATTATGAATGATGAACTTAAAATCTTAGAGAATGAGAATGGTTGTAATCAAGATACATTTGATGCATTCAAATTTTAATTTAATGATACAAATTTTCATACTAAAATTGATAATGACAAAGATATTGGAAAATGGGTACAAGAGGCTATTGTGAATATTGATCAAAATATAAAAAACTCTTATAAACTTATGAAGAAGAGGGAAGAGAAATTGATAGAATAATTTACTTGTGGTTTTCTATATCAATGAATTTTTTATTATTAGTTTTGTGTTTACTAAATTTATAATGCAAAATATGCATCATTGATGTTTGATGAATGTTTGATGAAAATTCTCTTAAATAATTCCTATGATTGGAAACGATATTAACAGTTGATGAAAAATATTTGCTTTCAAAAGAAATATGTGTTAATTGCTTGCGCTTTTCTTTATCAAGATATGAATTTCTTATTTTTAATGAAACTATTTGACGTTTTTTTACGATTTTTTTCCTTTCAAAGAATTTCCATGATAAATATACTATGAGCTTTTTATACCAAATTATGATGATGAATGTGATTAGTAATATGATTTTCTTTTATGACTTTTATGATGGAAAAATATGATGATGATGTGATGATAATTTTGATGAAAAAGGCCTACTAATGAGTTTTGAATGTGATGCTACTGATGTTTTTTGTGAGTTTATGAATACAGGTGAAGACTAGAAGCTAATTTCAAATCAGGAATTTGAATGGATTGTAAGAAGAGCAACAGTTTTTGAATCGGTTATACATACCATAAAGTCCTTTCATGAATTATATGTGTACATATGAATATTTTGATTCAATATTTATTATCACGTGTTTAGTGTTTGAATGCAGGAGAAGATCGAACGAAGGCAATAGAAATGCGAAGTGAAGTGAAGATCAGAAAGCCTTGTCTTTTTTCTTAGTTCCCTTGTTAACCCAAATCTTTTTTGCACCTATTTTGAGATGCATTGCACACCCAATATGCATGTACGAATGTGTAGAAAGCACCTCTTTTAAAACCAATAGAAGCACGTCCATCTGCACATTAGATAAATAGGTAAACATCATTGAAAACTTAATGAATCAAATTTTGAGAGAATAGAGAGAGTGTAGTTATGAGTAAGGAAGAGAGACTGCATCTTTGAGAGAGTGCAATTCTGAGAATTGAGAGTTTCCTTGCTTAAATAATCATAAAGCCTCGATTTTTGTACCATTTTGCTTTTCCTTCATGCATCTAAAACATGCATAAATGAAATGTAGAGAGAGCAGGAATTTGTTTTTAAACCCGTAGGTGCACGCTTGATTGCACTTGTAATGAGTTGAATATATATGTGAAGCTGGTGATATCAATTTGAGTGTGAAGCTTTAACATCGAATGCTAAATACCTCTTTTATTGCACCATTTTGTTTTTCATGCACTTAAAGTATGCATGTGATAGGGTCACATTACATGATCATGCATCGAGGCACGATCTGAGTAGTACCCATGCACATAAGAGAGACTGTACGGCTTTATGTATATTCATATTGCTATGTACGTGAGTGAGTGCACAATCCTCACCATCTGAAGCCTTTTACCTTGCTCATTGCACCATATTTGTTCTCTATGCATTTTAAAGGATGCATCTATAGGGCTAATTACACGGCCATGCATAAGGCACTTATTGTTTTAAACCCATGCATATAAAAATTATTATGAAGTTGATTTTATTTTGAAACCAGAAATCAGGCTATTGATGGTTTGGTGCATCCAGAGGAAGCATAGGTTTGGTGGGGGTGATTGTCGGAGAGATTCTCTCTCTCTAAGTGGATATCCCAATCCTTTCTTTTGTTATATGAATGGTCGAAATAATGAATAGAATTATTGAAGGCATTGTGCGGGAGCAGTGGAATTCTGATTGGTGCAAAATCACGGTCATATATAAAGTCAAAGTGCCACTTCTAACTTACTCTTTCGTGCAAATGGTTGTACTTTTATTAAAGGAGAGACTCTACAGTATTGGTATCTGATGTTTCATTTGAGAAGGCACCTTGTCTCTGATTTTGTACAAATTATATACCATGAGTTAATTCCTTATGCCAAAAAATGTTTGAGAAATATCATAGAGTTGTGCTCATGTGATTGATCTCTTGAGTAAAGATGACTGCACGTTGAAGAACACATGAACCTCATGGTTTTTTTCTGCAGCTTTTAGTTACACGAGATGGACAGAAGACAAATGGATGGTCACGCTCATGCAAAGAGGTAGTTTGGCCGTCTGTGACTCAAGGAAAATACTTGAGTTATGCCGTCATTCAAAGGAAAAGAAAGTTCTGTTTTGAGCACGAATGTGGGATGTGTTCATTGGAAGTATGCAAGACGTGGTGAAGAGGCCCTTAGGTCGATTGGCTACAAAGGAGAACAGGCACGAACGATCGAGGCTGCTTCTAACAAAAAAGAGGGGAGTGCTTCAATCTGATTTTGGCCATTTTTTTCTTCAAGAAAAACCCATCTTCTCTCGGCGACGCACGTACTCTAGAATCCTCGTTGATCAGCTAAAGAAAAATAAGCGATGGCGGCAATTATTTAGGAGGAGACAAAGAAGTGCGTAGGATTTTTTATTGGACTCCAGCAAAATTTCATTACTGTTCTTATAGTAAGGATATTTGACGGAAGCAGAGAGGTTACTATCATGGTGATTTCTGAAAAGGTTCTTCTTTGTGATAATCTGACGCAGCCACAAGACAAACATTGCGAATCTGCCATGATCGCATAGATTGGAAGTTTTCATGGGAAGATCGCGCTGTGAATTTTCTGGAGCATTTGAGAGTGACAACAAAACGAAGAGAGTCTTCTCATGTGCAGACGCGAAATATTGCAGATATTTTTATGATCAGTAGATGTGCATCGAAAGGATTCAGGGGAAAATGTCTCAATTTCTCTGGTGAGATCATCGATTCTGATATATATGAAATCCTGAAGATTATCTGATTCTGTTCGCAATGAAAGTTACATTTATATGCGCTTGCTTTCCTAGAAAAGAATGACTATGATTACTGTATAGTTTCTGTGTCTCTGATCTGCAATGAAAAACTTTGAAATGACCTTTTTTGATGATTCCGTAGTTGTTGAATTGATGTGTTTAAACCATTTGATAGGTCGGCTTATTGACGTTCCTTCTTTCCATTGACTAGTTATACGATATATGGTAGTGAAACAGAATTTGGAAGTACTCGGCAGGAACAAAACAATATAAATTCTGTGTTGAAGAAATTATATTCGTACTTTGATTATGGTACATTCCATAATTCAGTTTTTAGTATGACTTTTTGACATAGATCACAGGAAGGACAAGTTATAAGAATCTTCTGTCGCGCATTTGTGGAGTTATTTCGTGATTGTTTGATGCAGCGAACGTTTCTAAATTGGAACTTTGGACGAATGTTGTGTGATTATCAGGCATGCATGAAATAAGTACTTTCATTGAACTGTTTTGCTCATGTGTTGAAATCAATAAGGAAACATGCTTTCAAAATTTTATAAAAAATATCTGATAATCCTGAATTATCATCAAACTCGACTGATCATCATGAGTGTCTGATCTTATATCCATGCCCATTAGATGAGGAGTGAATATTCTACGATTCTCTCTTTCATGTATGTCATTGACGCTTTTCTATTTAGATCTAACACAGAATTAGCATCGGCTGGGCATTTGCGTGACAGATTAATTATCATGTAGCTAAAATCATATGAATGATGTGCACCTCATATTGAAACTATATTGGAAAATCGTAAAGTTTGAAGTTAGGCCATATACATTCAATGTGCTTTTGAATTTATTGAATATCTTTCTGCTTCAATGGAAATAATCAGAAGAATTTCTTCATTAAAAGCAATTATGCAAGTTTAAATAGTAGAACCGTGTCATATTTTTTGACATATACTTTGGAAATAATCAGAAGAATCTCTTCATTAAAAGCAATTATGCAAGTTTAAATAGTAGAACCGTGGCATATTTTTTGACATATACTTTGAAGATGAATGGATGGTAATGAGTTGTTGTAATTGTTTCAAACGGCTTTTGTTGCTTTTGTTGCTTTTGTTGCTTTTGTTGCACGCAATTCTAACCCAAAAAAAAATATATCTATAGTCACTTACATATTACACATGATCTTTTGAACTCCAAAGCATATTGATGCGTTATTGAAACTTTTCATAAGCTTGGAACACATATGACAAGTTGTTTGATACGATGACTATCATTTTGAGCTAAATACAAAAGTTGGATTTTTATTTGTTTCATGCGATTTTATATGTTGAAAGTAAAGTCTTTTTGTTCTCCGAACGAGTTGAATGCATCAGAATTATGCTTTGCAATTGATTAACTAACCTTCTCTTTGAGTCTGCATTCCACCTGAGCTTGCTTCAAGCACCCGGCGTGCGCCGTATTTCCGGCGGTTGGCTTGATCCACCGACCGTCGCTTTCGCTCCCACATTTGAACCCGACGTGAAATGACGGCACTACAACTCAGGTACGTATAGTTTCTATTTGTTTGCATATGCATTGACGAAGTTAGCAAATAGTCACGAGCTTCTTCTTCCATGTGAGCGGCAGCTTGATCCTAAAACCTTGCTTTTCCCTGGGTATTGAGGGCTGATCATACATGGTCTGAGCGCCTCCACAAAAATTGGCAAGTTTTTATCCTCTTGTCGCCACCCTCTCATCGATATCTGAAGCGAAGACGTTTGCACATTCATTCAATAGACTTTGATGTATTAGACTTTAAGCAACTCAAATTGTATAAAGTTTACACACACATTCACATTGAGCCTCTTCTTCGAGCCATATTTCAGGTATTGATCTATCTTTTGAGACTTATTTTTAATTATTTTCAATGGGTAAGAAGAAGATAGTTAAATTAAATATAAATGAGAAGAACTGTACTATGGAAGACTTAATTAAGAATAAGATTTTGGAATTTAAAGTACAATTTAAAGAACTAGAGGATAATCTAAAGTCATCAAATCAAGCTAAATTTGAAGAAGTATTCCTATTAATTAATAAACTTAGTGAGTTTTTCAATTTAAGTCCTGTGATGTGTGGTATGTTAAAAGAAGTTGTTTCAAATTTAAAAAACCAAATTGATGAATTGAGCGAACAAGTAAATGAATTATCTAGATATAAATGCAAGCATGAATAGGAATCTCAAACCTTATCTAAAAAAGTGCATGAAAACAAGGATATGTTGGAGCATAGGAAATCCATCCCTAGGGCTATGCATAGGAGAAGGAAACGTCCAACAAGATGCTTTTGGTGTGATCAGTTAGGTCATGGGTATGATGATTGTCTTTCTTATGATGATGCATGCAAATTACATTTAGTCATTACACATCACCTTAAGATTTGTGACTTCCAAACCCAATTACCTTTGCATTTAAACTTAGGTAGAGGAGGGGATGAAAGAATACTTTGGCCAAACTAAATTTAGACCTAAAATATGTAACAACATTCAAAAACAATGGAGACCTAAGAGTGACAATGAGAAAATAAAGAGAGTACTAAAATCTATGAACAAATTTGAAAGTCAAGGTACATATTTTGATAATGATCTTCTAAAACAAAAAGGTATAAGTAACACTGATGATAAAAATAAATTTCTTGATAAAAAGGATGGTCAAAGTACATTGAAAAGGTATGTTAAAGATGAATGTGTAAATATAAAGAATGATGAAAATAAAGTTCAAAAATTAATAAATGTTGATGAAAGAGAAGACATATATATTATGAATGATGAACTTAAAATCTTAGAGAATGAGAATGGTTGTAATCAAGATACATTTGATGCATTCAACTTTTAATTTAATGATAAAAATTTCATACTAAAAATTGATAATGACAGAGATATTGGAAAATGGGTACAAGAGGCTATTGTGAATATTGAACAAAATATCAAAAACTCTTATAAACTTATGAAGAAGAGGGAAAAGAAATTGATAGAATAATTTTCTTGTGGTTTTCTATATCAATGAATTTTTATTATGAGTTTTGTGTTTACTAAATTTATAATGCAAAATATGCATCATTGATGCTTGATGAATGTTTGATGAAAATTCTCCTAAATAATTCCTATGATTGGAAACGATATTAACGGTTGATGAAAAATATTTGCTTTTAAAAGGAATATGTGTTAATTGCTTGAGCTTTTCTTTATCAAGATATGAAATTCTTATTTTCAATAAAACTATTTGACGTTTTCCTATGATTTTTTTCCTTTAAAAGAATTTCCATGATAAATATACTATGAGCTTTTTATACCAAATTATGATGATGAATGTGATTAGTAATATGATTTTCTTTTATGAGTTTTATGATGGCAAAATATGATGATGATGTGATGATAATTTTGATGAAAAAGGCCTACTAATGAGTTTTGAATGTGATGCTACTGATGTGTTTTCTGAGTTTATGAATACAGGTGAAGACTAGAAGCTAATTTTAAATCAGGAATTTGAATGGATTGTAAGAAGAGCAATAGTTTTTGAATCGTCTATATATATCATAAAGTCCTTTCATGAATTATATGTGTACATATGAATATTTTGATTTGATATTTATTATCACGTGTTTAGTGTTTGAATGCAGGAGAAGATCGAAGGAAGGCAATAGAAATGTGAAGTGAAGTGAAGATCAGAAAGCCTTGTCTTTTTTCTTAGTTCTCCTGTTCACCCAAATCTTTTTTGCACGTATTTTGAGATGCATTGCACACCCAATATGCATGTACGAATGTGTAGAAGGCACCTCTTTTGAAACCAATAGAACCAAGTCCATCTGCACATTAGATAATAGGTAAACATCATTGAAAAGTTAATGAATCAAATTTTGAGAGAATAGAGAGAGTGTAGTTAGGACTAAGGAAGAGAGATTGCATCTGTGAGAGAGTGCAATTGTGAGAATTGAGAGTTTCCTTGCTTAAATAATCATAAAGCCTCGATTTTTGCACCATTTTGCTTTTCCTTCATGCATCTAAAACATGCATAAATGAAATGTAGAGAGAGCACGAGTTTTTTTTTAACCCGTAGGTGCATGCTTGATTGCACTTGTAATGAGTTAATATATATGTGAAGCTGGTGATATCAATTTGAGTGTGAAGCTTTAACATCGAATGCTAAATACCTCTTTTATTGCACCATTATGTTTTCATGCACTTAAAGTATGCATGTGATAGGGTCACATTACATGATCATGCATGGAGGCACGATCTGAGTGGTACCCATGCACATAAGAGAGACTGTAAGGCTTTATGTATATTCACATTGCTATGTATGTGGAGTGAGTGCACAATCCTCACCATCCGAAGCCTTTTACCTTGCTCATTGCACCATATTTGTTCTCTATGCATTTTAAAGGATACATCTATAGGGCTAATTACACGGCCGTGCATAAGGCACTTATTGTTTTAAAGCCATGCACATTAAAAATATAATGAAGTTGATTTTATTTTTAAAGCAGAAATCAGGCTATTGATGGTTTGGTGCATCCGGAGGAAGCATAGGTTTGGTGGGGATGAATGTCGGAGAGATTCTCTCTCCCTAAGTGGATATCCCAATCCTTTCTTTGTTATATGAATGGTCGAAATAATGAATAGAATTATTGAAGGCATTGTGCGGGAGCAGTGGAATTTTGATTGGTGCAAAATCACGGTCATATATAAAGTCAAAGTGCCGCTTCTAACTTACTCTTTCGTGCAAATGGTTGTACTTTTATTAAAGGAGACACTCTACAGTATTGGTATCTGATGTTTCGTTTGAGAAGGCACCTTGTCTCTGATTTTGTACAAATTATATACCATGAGTTAATTCCTTATGCCAAAAGATGTTTGAGAAATATCATAGAGTTGTGCTCATGTGAATGATCTCTTGAGTAAAGATGACTGCACGTTGAAGAACACATGAACCTCATGGTTTTTTTCCCCAGCTTTTAGTTACATGAGATGGACAGAAGAGAATGGATGGTCACGCTCATGCAAAGAGGTAGTTTGGCTGTTTGTGACTCAAGGAAAATACTTGAGTTGTGCCGTCATTCAAAGGAAAAGAAAGTTCTGTTTTGAGCACGAATGTGGGATGTGTTCATTGGAAGCATGCAGCACGTGGTGAAGAGGCCCTTAGATCGATTGGCTACAAAGGAGAATAGGCACGAACGATCGAGGGCAGCGCGTACATTCTGGGTGAAAAAAGCATCAGAAAACGAGGCTGCTTCTGACAAAAAAGAGGGGAGTGCTTCAATCTGATTTTGGCCATTTTTTTCTTCAAGAAAAAACCCATCTTCTCTCGGCGACTTCGTCAGAATGATGCTTCTGCTACAATCAATGGCGACGCACATACTCTAGAATCCTCGTTGATGAGCTAAAGAAAAATAAGCAATGGCGATAATTATTTAGGAGGAGACGAAGAAGTGCGCAGGATTTTTTATTGGACTCTAGGAAACTTTCATTACTGTTCTTATAGTAAGGAGATTGACGGAAGTAGAGAGGTCATCATCATGGTGATTTTTGAAAAGGTTCTTCTTTGTGATAATCTGATGCAGCCACAAGACAAACAGTTGCGAATGTGCTATGATCGCATAGATTGGAAGTTTTCATGGGAAGATCGCGCTCTCAATTTTCTAGAGCATTTGAGTCTGACAACAAAACGAAGAGAGTCTTCTCATGTGGAGACGCGAAATATTGCAGATATTTTTATGATCAGTAGATGTGCATCGAAAGGATTCAGGGGAAAATGTCAATGACTCAATTTCTCTGGTGAGATCATCGATTCTGAATATATATGAAATCCTGAAGGTTATCTGATTTTGATCGCAATAAAAGTTACATTTATATGCGCTTGTTTTTCTAGAAAACAATGACTATGATTACTGTATAATTTCTGTGTCTCTGATCTGCAATGTAAAACTTTGAAATGACTTTTTTTGATGATTCCGTAGTTGTTGAATTGATGTGTTTTAACCATTTGATAGGTCGGCTTATTGACGTTCCTTCTTTCCATTGACTAGTTATATGAAATATGGTAGTGAAACAGAATTTGGAAGTACTTCGGCAGTAACAGAAAATTATAAATTTTGTGTTGAAGAAATTAGATTCGTACTTTGATTATGGTACATTCCATGATTTGGAACCTTTATTCAATTTTTAGTATGACTTTTTGACATAGATCACAGGAAGGACAAGTTATAAGAATCTTCTTTTTTAGTATGACTTTTGACATAGATCACAGGAAGGACAAGTTATAAGAATCTTCTGTCGCGCATTTGTGGAGTTATTTCGTGATTGTTTGATGTAGCGAACGTTTCTAAATTGGAACTTTGGGCGAATGTTTTGTGATGAAGAAGTAGAAGAATAAAGATACATGTAAACTTCTTTATTACTTGAAACCTTTAAGACATTGAACTTATATCCATGAGTGTCTGATCTTATATCCATGAGTGTCTGATCTTATATCCATGCCCATTAAATGAGGAGTGGATATTCTACGATTCTCTCTTTCATGTTAATTATCATGAAGCTAAAATCATATGAATGATGTGCACCTCATATTGAAATTATATGGAAAATCGTAAAGTTTGAAGTTAGGCCATATACATTCAATGTGCTTTTGAATTTATTGAATATCTTTCTGCTTCAATGGAAATAATCACGAGAATTTCTTCATTAAAAGCAATTATGCAAGTTAAAATAGTAGAACCGTGTCATATTTTTTGACATATACTTTGAAGATGAATGGATGGTAATGAGTTGTTGCAATTGTTTCAAACGCCAAAGGTTATAAGAGAGAAGTTTTGTTGCTTTTGTTGCACGCAATTCTAACCAAAAAAAAAAAAATCTAAGGTTACTTACATATTACACATGATCTTTTGAACTCCAAAGCATATTGATGCATTATTGAAACTTTTCATAAGCTTGGAACACATATGACAAGTTGTTTGATACGATGACTATCATTTTGAGCTAAATACGAAAGTTCGATTTTTATTTCTTTCATGCGATTTTATATGTTGAAAGTAAGTCTTTTTGTTCTCCGAACGAGTTAAATGCATCTGAATTATGCTTTGCAATTGATAAACTAACCTTCTCTTTGAGTCTGCATTCCACCTGAGCTTGCTTCAAGCACCCGGCCTGCGCTGTATTTCCGGCGGTTGGCTTGATCCACCGACCATTCGCTTTCACTCCCACATTTGAACCCGACGTGAAACGACGGCACTGCAACTCAAGTACGTATAGTTTTCTATTTGTTTGCATATGCATTGACGAAGTTAGCAAATAGTCACGAGCTTCTTCTTCCATGTGAGCGGCAGCTTGATCCTAAAACCTTGCTTTTTCCTGGGTGTTGAGGGCTAATCATACATGGTCTGAGCGCCTCCACAGAAATTGGCAAGTGCTTATCCTCTTCTCGCCACCCTCTCATCGATATCTCAAGCGAAGACGTTTGCACATTCATTCAATAGACTTTGATGTATTATACTTTAAGCAACTCAAATTGTATAAAGTTTACACACACATTCACATTGAGCCTCTTCTTCGAGCCATATTTAAGGTATTGATCTATCTTTTGAGACTTATTTTAATTATTTCAATGGGTAAGAAGAAGATAGTTAAATTAATATAAATGAGAAGAAATCTACTATGGAAGACTTAATTAAGAATAAGATTTTGGAATTTGAAGTACAATTTAAGAACTAGAGGATAATCTAAAGTCATCAAATCAAGCTAAATTGGAAGAAGTATTCCTATTAATTAATAAACCTAGTGAGTTTTCCAATTTAAGTCATGTGATGTATAGTATGTTAAAAGAAGTTGTTTCAAATTTAAAAAACCAAATTGATGAATTGAGCAAACAAGTAAATGAATTATCTAGATATAAATGCAAGCATGAATATGAACTCAAACCTTATCTACAAAGTGCATGAAAAAAACGATATGTTGGAGCATAGGAGATCCATCCCTAGGGCTATGCATAGGAGATGAAACGTCCAACAAGATGCTTTTGGTGTGATCAGTTAGGTCATGCGTATGATGATTGTCTTTCTTATGATGATGCATGCAAATTACACTTAGTCCATTACACATGACCTTAAGATTTGTGACTTCCAAACCCAATTACCTTTGCATTTAAACTTAGGTAGAGGAGGGATGAAAGAATACTTTGTCCAAACTAATTTAGACCTAAAATATGAAACACATTAAAAAATAGTGGAGACCTAAGAGTGATAATGAGAAAACAAAGAGAGTATTAAATCTATGAACAAATTTGAAAGTCAATGTACATGCTTTGATAATGATCTTCTAAAATCAAAAGTTATAAGTAACACTGATGATAAAAGTAAATTTCTTGATAAAAAGGATGGTCAAAGTACATTGAATATGATTGGTAAGATGAATGTGTAAATATAAAGAATGATGGAAATGAAGTTCACAAAATTAATAAAAGTTGATGAAAGAGAAGACATATATATTATGAATGATGAACTTAAAATCTTAGAGAATGAGGATGGTTGTAATCAAATACATTTGATGCATTCAAATTTAATTTAATGATACAAATTGGTACAAGAGGCTATTGTGAATATTGAACAAAATATCAAAAACTCTTATAAGCTTATGAAGAAGAGGGAAAGAAATTGATAGAATAATTTTCTTGTGGTTTTCTATATCAATGAATTTTTTATTATGAGTTTGTGTTTACTAAATTTATAATGCAAATATGCATCACTGATGCTTGATGAATGTTGATGAAAATTCTCCTAAATAATTGCTATGATTGGAAACGATATTAACAGTTGATGAAAAATATTTGCTTTCAAGAGGGATATGTGTTAATTGCTTGCGCTTTTCTTTATCAAGATATGAAATTCTTATTTTTATGAAACTAGTCGACGTTTTTTTATGATTTTTTCTCTTAAAAGAATTTCCATGATATATATACTATGAGTTTTTTTATACCAAATTATGATGATGAATGTGATTAGTAATATGATTTTCCGCAAAATATGATGATGATGTGATGATAATTTTGATGAAAAAGGCCTACTAATGAGTTTTGAATGTGATGCTATTGATGTGTTTTTTGAGTTTATGAATATAGGTGAAGACTAAAAGCTAATTGCAACTCAGGAATTTGAACGGATTGTAAGAAGAGCTACAATTTTTGAATCGTCTATACATACCATAAAGTCCTTTCATGAATTATATGTGTACATATGAATATTTTGATTCGATATTTATTATCACGTGGTTTAGTGTTTGAATGCAGGAGAAGATCGAAGGAAGGCATGGAATGGGAAGTGAGGTGAAGATCAGAAAGCCTTGTCTTTTTCTTAGTTCTCCTGTTAACCCAATATTTTTTGCACCTATTTTTGAGATGCATTGCACACCCAATATGCATGTACAAATGTGTAGAAAGCACCTCTTTAAAACCATAGAAGCACGTCCATTTGCACATTAGATAAATAGGTAAACATCATTTTAAAGTTAATGAATCAAATTTTGAGAGAATAGAGAGAGTGTAGTTATAAGTAAGGAAGAGAGATTGCATCTGTGAGAGAGTGGAATTGTGAGAATTCAGAGTTTCCTTGCTTAAATAACCATAAAACCTCGATTTTTGCACCATTTTGATTTTCGTTTATGCATCTAAAACATGCATAAATGAAATGTAGAGAGAGCAAGAGTTTTTTTAAACCCGTAGGTGCACGCTTGATTGCACTTGTAATGAGTTGAATATATATGTGAAGCTGGTGACATCAATTTGAGTGTGAAGCTTTAACATCGAATGCTAAATACCTCTTTTATTGCACCATTATGTTTTCTATGCACTTAAAGTATGCATGTGATAGGGTCACATTACATGACCAAGCATCGAGGCACGATCTGAGTGGTACCCATGCACATAAGAGAGACTGTAAGGCTTTATGTATATTCACATTGCTATGTATGTGAGTGAGTGCACAATCCTCACCATCCGAAGGCTTTTACCTTGCTCATTGCACCATATTTGTTCTCTATGCATTCTAAAGGATGCATCTATAGAGCTAATTACACGGCCGTGCATAAGGCACTTATTGTTTTAAACCCATGCACATAAAAAATATTATGAAGTTGATTTTATTTTTGAAAGTAGAAATCAGGCTATTGATGGTTTGGTGCATCCGGAGGAAGCACAGGTTTGGTGGGGGTGAATGTGGGAGAGATTCTCTCTCCCTAAGTGGATATCGCAATCCTTTCTTTTGACATATAAATGGTCGAAATAATGAATATAATTATTGAAGGCATTGTGCGGGAGCAGTGGAATTCAGATTGGTGCAAAATCACGGTCATATATAAAGTCAAAGTGCCGCTTCTAACTTACTCTTTCGTGCAAATGGTTGCACTTTTATTAAAGGAGAGACTCTACAGTATTGATATCTGATGTTTCGTTTTAGAGGCACCTTGTCTCTGATTTTGTACAAATTATATACCATGAGTTAATTCCTTATGGCGAAAAATGTTTGAGAAATATTATAGAGTTGTGCTCATGTGATTGATCTCTTGAGTAAAGATGACTGCACGTTGAAGAACACATGAACCTCATGGTTTTTTCTGCAGCTTTTAGTTACACGAGATGGACAGAAGACAAATGGATGGTCACGCTGATGCAAAGAGGTAGTTTGGCCGTCTATGACTCAAGGAAAATACTTGAGTTGTGCCGTCATTCAAAGGAAAAGAAAGTTCTGTTTTGAGCACGACTGTGGGATGTCTTCATTGGAAGTATGCAGCACGTGGTGAAGAGGCCCTTAATCGATTGGCTACAAAGGAGAACAGGCACGAACGATCGAGGGCAGCCCGTACATTTTGGGTGATAAAAGGATCAGAAACGAGGCTGCTTCTGACAAAAAAGAGGGGAGTGCTTCAATCTGATTTTGGCCATTTTTTTCTTCAAGAAAAACCCATCTTCTCTCGGCGACTTCGTCAGAATGATGCTTCTCCTACAATCAATGGCGACGCACGTACTCTAGAATCCTCGTTGATCAGCTAAAGAAAAATAAGCGATGGCGGCAATTATTTAGGAGGAGACGAAGAAGTGCGCAGGATTTTTATTGAACTCCAGCAAAATTTCATTACTATTCTTATCGTAAGGAGATTTGACGGAAGCAGAGAGGTTATCATCATGGTGATTTCTGAAAAGGTTCTTCTTTGTGATAGTCTGACACAGCCACAAGACAAACATTGCGAATCTGCTATGATTGCATAGATTGGAAGTTTTCATGGGAAGATCACGCTTTGAATTTTCTGGAGCATTTGAGTCTGACAACAAAACGAAGAGAGTCTTCTCATGTGCAGACACGAAATATTGCAGATATTTTTATGATCAGTAGATGTGCATCGAAAGGATTCAGGGAAAAGTGTCAATGACTATATCTGACAACTTGCTGCACTCTTCTCCAGGACTCAATTTCTCTGGTGAGATCATCGATTCTGATATATATGAAATCCTGAAGGTTATCTGATTCTGATCGCAATAAAAGTTAAATTTATATTCGCTTGTTTTTCTAGAAAATAATGACTAGAAAATAATGACTAGAAAAACTTTGAAATGACTTTTTTTGATTCCGTAGTTGTTGAATTGATGTGTTTTAACCATTTGATAGGTCGGCTTATTGACGTCCCTTCTTTCCATTGACTAGTTATACGAAATATGGTAGTGAAACAGAATTTGGAAGTACTCGGCAGTAACAGAACAATATAAATTTGTGTTGAGGAAATTAGATTCGTACTTTGATTATGGTACATTCCACAATTTGGAACCTTTATTGAGTTTTTAGTATGACTTTTTTGACATAGATCACAGGAAGGACAAGTTATAAGAATCTTCTGTCGCGCATTTGTGGAGTTATTTCGTGATTGTTTGATGCAGCGAACGTTTCTAAATTGGAACTTTGGGCGAATGTTGTGTGATGAAGAAGTAGAAGATTTGAACTTCTTTCTTATTGATTTGAACTGTTTTCGCTCATGTGTTCAAATCAATAAGAAAACATGCTTTCAAAATTTTATGAAAAATATCTGATAATCCTGAATTATCATCAACTCGACTGATCATCACGCATCGGCTGGGCAGTTGCGTGACAGATTATTATCATGAAGCTAAAATCATATGAATGATGTGCACCTCATATTGAAATTATATTGGAAAATCGTAAAGTTTGAATATCTTTCTGCTTCAATGGAAATAATCACGAGAATTTCTTCATTAAAAGCAATTATGCAAGTTTAAATAGTAGAACCGTGTCATATTTTTTGACATATACTTTGAAGATGAATGGATGGTAATGAGTTGTTGCAATTGTTTCAAACGCCAAAGTTATAAGAGAGAAGTTTTGTTGCTTTTGTTGCACGCAATTCTAACACAAAAAAAAAAATATCTATAGTTACTTACATATTACACATGATCTTTTGACTCCAAAGCATATTGATGCATTATTGAAACTTTTCATAAGCTTGGAACACATATGATAAGTTGTTTGATACGATGACTATCATTTTGAGCTAAATACGAAAGTTTGATTTTTATTTGTTTCATGCGATTTTATGTTGAAAGTAAGTCTTTTTGTTCTCTGAACGAGTTAAATGCATCAGAATTATGCTTTGCAATTGATTAACTAACCTTCTCTTTGAGTCTGCATTCCACCTGAGCTTGCTTCAAGCACCCGGCCTGCGCTGTATTTCCGGTGGTTGGCTTGATCCACCGACCATCGCTTTCGCTCCCACATTTAAACCCG
>CM035408.1:128127747-128280247 GCA_020310875.1 Ceratopteris richardii
TGTTTCTGCCGCCCCATTGCTCTGACATGAAGAAACGAAAAAAAGGGGGCTCTTCGATACGCAGGTGGCAATGAGTATGGGCAGTGTGCTGAACCACCAGAACAGAAAGTAGACACAAAAGTCTTCCGTCGGGATGTTGTCATTCCTCGACAGTGTACACCACATCTTCGTGTTCGACAGGTTGCAGCTAGTGGGACACATTCACTTGTGGGCAGGTTTGGACTTGGGGACAACCTTGGCCACCAGGGGACATAAAACAGATTTCTACCCCCGTACGCGTACAGGGTTTGGAGGATGTGAAACTGATTGCAGTTGGGGCATTCCACAATTTGGCTCTCTTGGAGTTAGGTGAAGTTTGGGCATGGGAAAACAACGAATATAGTCAGCTAGGAACTGGAGATACACAGCCAAAAGCCCTTCCAATAGCAGTCGAAGGATTGTCAGGGCTAGTTATGGTGGATATTGCAGCAGGTGGGTGGCATTCAATGTCTTTGACTACAAATGGGGAGGCTGCTATTGGAGGTGGGGACGGCTTAGCTGTTCATATGAATGGATGTGCGGATGCATGGGTTCTCTCGTCTGGGGGGAATAGAGAGAAGGACCGTGCAGAGCAGTGAGAGTGTGGGGGCAGCACAGATATAGGGGGGTACTGAATCGGACCAGAAGGGGAGAGGAAGAAGTAGTTGTTCCTACTGCTGGTCGAGGGAGATGGCAGCTCTCGAGGGGAGTTTTTTGACCCTTCTCAGTAATGAGGATCACCGAATCGTCATGGCTTGCTGATCGACTTCATCCGGAGCAGATCCTACATTCAATTAAACGCACCAGCTGCGCTTCTTCTGGGAGGGGAGTAGCACTTCTTCGGGAAGGGGATTTGCTCCACATATACGTTTGCTGATGGGTGCCTGGTGGGTATCTCAGTTGATCCCATGAGAGAGGTGTCTGCAGCCGCACAACAGTCGTTCCAGGTATGAGCTGAGACAACTGTAAGGTGGAATGGATATATGTCATTCTTCAATGGCATTACTATGCATTGATGCAGCAGACGTCAACTTTGCATGTGTTTCTGTTTGTTGTATTTTCATGTTCTAACTTCTCGATGATATAAAACAAGTTGTTGAGCTGGTAGGGACACACATCTATGAATCAATGGCTTGTATAATTAATATCATGTTGCAAATGTAATCAAGGAGTTTGAAACTAGACTCGCAGATTACTCAGGAAAATATAGAAGATTTTGAAGAGGATTATGAGCTTGTTGATATTCATTTTTTGTTTCTGTGTAATGAGTTCAAGGGGCATATTATATCCTTATGTCCCACCGTTGACAGCCTTTGAATCGTCTAAGCTATCAAATGTCTAATTGTCCCAATTATCAAAAATGGTTATGTGGAAGTGAAAGGCTTTCATTCTCAGGATTTGTTCACAGCCTGTGTGTTCTGGTGAATGCATATTCTGTGCTTTCTTTTGGCTGGCAATTACATAGCTCCTCAACTGAAGTTAGCAAGTGAGAAAACATACCGTATTTGTAGCAAGTCTTGCTTCTCAGAGTTTTAAAGTCACGACACATATGCACTAAGAGGTTAAGCATTCATATGCGTTGCAAGAGTGGAACGAAACTGTCATTCCTTATTCAGGAATTTGAGAGACCAGAAACATTTGGGTAGAATGCATTATGCATTAACACATGTGCATAGGTCGTAATATTCCGAAGGATAGCATATACCTATATGTGAGGTGCATGTGAAGCTTGGCCGAATTGAATATAACATTAACAAATATGTAAGCATTGTGAAAATTAAATAAACACCAGGATGAACAAGTTGGAAAATAAGTTAAATTTTGGTGAAAAAAAAAAATTAATTTCCATGCTATCTTATGATTTGTTTCTTCTGTTTGGGAGGAAAGCACGTTATGAAAGAGTTTGTTCTAAACCTATAAGTGTCTGATTGGGAGGAAAACCTTCTTTTTTTGCTTCCATATAAGCTGAAAATTTTCTGGCAGCCTTTATTCCCTTGGTGTGGAGAAGAGAGAGAGAGAGAGAGAGGGAGAAAGAGAGGCTAAGAGCCAGAGTAAGAGAAAAGGAAGGAATCGAGAATTAAGTAGCACAGGAGCAGGTGATCAAGAAAGCACTTGGGAGTACATTCACATATAATTTAGTGATTTGAAGTAATTTTGGGGAGCAGGAACAAAATACGAGCGCGTAGATGCAACTTCCCTTGGGCCTAGAGACCGATATTATTTTTGGTGTGTTTGCCGGGAATTTATGAGCTAGTGCATAGCCAAAAGAAAAATCCATTTCGAGATAATTGTGGGCTCTAGGTAAACCAAGTAGACCGATTTCGAGGGATTTGAACAAAATAAAGTCTCGTATAATCACTTTTTCCGTAGGCTTTAGAGCCGTGTTCATTTGGTGCGTTTGCCGGGAATAGCTTGGTACGTCTCTATAAGAGAGTGCCATAGGTTCGCCTAGCGCCACAGGTTGGTCGAGCTTGCGGACCCCATGATCTAGTACATGAGCGAGGGGAGCTCATCGTCATTAGCAACACAAACTCAAAGAGAGGAACGTGCTCAGAGAAGAGCCCTTGAAAGAGAAAGAAGAAGGTGGGAACCGCCAGGTGAGTGGACCTCGATTGGCTCGAAGAAATCAGTCAAAAACGTGTACTCCCGTAGGAGGGTCGCAAATCAAGTACGACAATTTGAAGGAGGGATCCTGAAGCCACGTGTGCTAAATTTTTGGGATCGAAGTGATATCGACATCACACCTCTGTTCGAAATGGCTCAGCGGATTTCAGTTCACTTGGGGGACTTCACCAAATTTTCAGGTACTTGGGACGAAGATCCGGATAGTTTTATCCAGTTGTTTGAGGTTACTTGTGAGGCCAATGACGTAGTTGACCAGGATCAAAGGTTGAGAAATTTTCCGGCTATTCTCCGTGATGAGGCAGCCAATTGGTATGGGAATCAGACACCACAAGAACGTGGAACTTATCAGATGCTTAAGGAAGCCTTCTTGGCAAAGTTTCGACGACAAGGCTTCCAAGACAGATTGGCCCAACAAATGGATTATTTGCGACAAGGAGTAAACGAGAGCATCGATAACTACATTCAGAGAATGGAAACATTAGTAAGAAAGATGGGCGTGAATGCCCCGAATGATGAGACATTGAAACGTAGATTCATTTCAGGATTGCGAGATCCTATGGCACAGCAACATATCAGCCTGACAAGACCTGCGACCCTAATGGATGCTAAGGAACAAGCGAGGCTTTGGGAGGAAGTACAATTATGCCAACAAAGAAAGATGGAGCTCTTATACGAGCCTATGGGAGGCCCAGGAAACATACCGATGAAAGATCTTGGCCAAGGAAGTCCCGCATTGACGACCCCAGCTTTTGTAGCTGCCACTAGCACGCCAGGCGAGGTAAAGCCTGCGCTAACCAAAGAACGAATATTAGAATTGGTCACGCAAGCTATTAAAGCTGCCACGATAACTCAAGAGACATACATAGTAAAACCAGAGGTAACTACGAACCCGAATCAAGTGTTTCGATCAAATACATGGTGTGGGAAGTGCCACGGTTACGGCCATTTGGCTTCAGAATGCCCTACAGTCTCGAGAGTATTCACAGATAGATCGCCACCTAGGATGCGTTGTACTTTTTGTGGAAGGACAAATCACACAGAGGACCGATGTTACAACAAGAGAGCCTATGAAGAGAGGACCATGAAATCAGGAGATACAAGAGAAAGACCTTACACGGGACTGCCCGCTCAAAGTGTACCACCTACATCTCGTTGGGAAAACAGACCGACTTATGGATATGGTGCTCAGGGTCAAGGAGGAGACTATCCAAGAGGAGCTCCGCGGGATCAAAGAAGAGATGGTCCAATCCAGTGCTGGAGATGTCATGGCTTTGGCCATACCCAATCTAGATGTCCAAACGAAAAGAAGCCAATTGATTATACCCCGCTATGTAGGTACTGTAGTGGGGAGGGCCACTTTGATGAGGATTGTCCAAAACGAAGAGCTGCCGTCGGCAAGGAAAAAGGACCAGTAGGATCCTCGAACTATGTTGATACTCAGATGCATCCCACATCAAGAGCTCAAGAGCACGTTCCTACGATCGGAGTAGTGTTCAAGACACCGAACCCTCAAGAAGGCTCTAGCTCGTCGATGCACTTTGTGGATGCTTACGAGGCCAAGAAACCACACAAAGATCCAACTGTGGCAGTGGTCACAAGGACTCAAGAGTACTCGAAGAAGAATCCAGGAGGCGAAGGTGAAGAAGGGAGTCAAGAGAGGATAGCGGAACAAGAAGAGGTAGAGGATCAAGTTAGAGGACTTGTTGAGCAGCAAGAGTTTGAGGATGGGGAAGAGGTCGAGATCCTTCCACCAGTGACCAAGGAGTTTGTGCCGGGCATAGCACCATTCCCTGAAAGATTGAAAGCTCCTAAAATTAGAAAGGAAAAACAAAATTCGGAAGAAGTAGATATTGTGAAGTTACTCGCTGACACGGAAGTCACGCTGGACATTGGCACATTGCTAAAATGTTCACCTGTTTATAGGAAACAATTCTACAACGAATATATTAAGAAGCCGAGGAAAGCTCGAGATAAAAATAGACAAGATAAGGATGTCCAAGGAATCATTCAAAGTATCACGACGCAAATTGATTCGAACGCTCCAGCTGTGACGGTCGAAATTAAAGGATATGCAGTCCCTGGTGCTCAGTTAGATAGTGGAGCCGCAGTCAACCTGATGACTGAGTTCATGATGAAAGCTTTAGGCCTCAACCACATGGAAGAGACGCCGATGTCTTTGAGGATGGCAGATCAAACACAAGTGAAGCCCGCGGGTCTTTTGAAGAATGTAAGTACAATTGTGGGCGGTTTAGAGTTTAAAGTTGATTATCTGATAGTAAGACCAAGGACCTCGGAGGCTACCTTCTCGATCCTACTTGGACGGCCATGGCTGGTGCAAGCCGAATGTGTGCATGACTGGCGCACAGGTTTTATTTCGATAGGGCCAAAGTCTGATCGGATTCAAATACAAGTATCCCCACCCTCGAGCAACAAGAAGAAGACAATAATAGTCGATGAGATGGAAAAGAAAGAAAAGGAGAAAGCAAGGCACGAGAGTGCACGAGCCAGGTTTTCTTTGAACACAGACACCTACAAGAATCTGCTTCAAGACGGGTTCAACTTGCAGCTCTTTAAGAATCAAGACACGAAGATGGGAGAGTATCAAAATCCATTGCTCTATAACGACGATTCGGACCAGGAGTTGTTGGGATGGTTGACACATACAAGTAAATTTGATTGCTACATGTTGAGTATAGACGCGAGTAAAACCAAAGCTACTCAATCCCTGGAGAAGGGAACTTCAAAAGAAGAATTGAAACTAGATTTAGCTGCGGCGATGGAAGTGCAACAGTTGAGGGAAAGAGTTAGAATGCTAGAAGCAGAGATTCTAAAGAGAAGTCGAGAATCGGAAAAAGAAGCGAAGGGTAAGACTAAGGTGTCAGAAGCCATTGCAAAAGCTGAATTGAAGAAACTAGGTTCAATCGGAAGAGAACAAGACAATGATTTACTGGCCAACCACGCACGCGTGATCGGAGAACACATTCCAATCACAGTGTCATCGAGAAATAAAGATTATTCGCGAGAAGCTCAGCTGGAAAAGTGGGAAGTCTTCCCAGAAAAGTTCTTGAGTGTAGGGTCAGAGCTACCAGATGGAGTACGAGACTGCATTAAAACGACACTCAAAAATTTTAGCGAGGCATTTGCATGGTCGTACAGTGATCTGAGAGGAATTGATCCCCAAATCTGCCAACATTATATAGACTTGGAAGAAGGCACACGACCAATATGCCAACGACTCAGGCGAACGAATCCAGTCTATTCGGAATTGATCAAGCTGGAATTGACCAAATTATTGAAGGCAGGATTTATATATCCCATCGCATCCAGCGAATGGGTATCACCAATTGTAGTTGTTCCAAAGAAAAATAAGAAAATCCGTATTTGCATAGATTATCGGAAGTTGAACGAGCGCACGAAGAAGGATCATTTCCCCTTGCCATTTACTGATCAAATCTTGGACAGAGTGGCTGGCCATAAGTTGTACTCATTTTTGGATGATTTCAGTGGATACAACCAGATCCAAATCCATGAAGAGGATCAATCCAAAACTACTTTCACGACAGAATGGGGTACGTATGCATATCGGGTGATGCCATTTGGATTATGCAATGCACCAGCCACATTCCAGAGAGCAATGATAGCTGCATATCAAGACTACTTGCAGGATTGGATGGAGATATTTCTTGATGACTTTGCAATCAGAGGCGACGATGAGAACATGATGGAGAGGATCGAAGCAATTTTAAGAAGAAGCATCGAAAAAGGCATCGCATTGAATCCTGAAAAGTGTACATTTGGAGTACGAAGAGGATTGCTTTTGGGTCATGTCATTTCCAAAAAAGGGATTGCGGTTGACGAGGATAAAGTGGAAAAGATTGGACAACTTCCACCTCCGCAAAATTTGCGACAACTCAGAGGATTTTTGGGCCATGCAAATTATTATCGACGTTTTATATTAAATTTTGCATCTATAGCGGCACCACTGACGACTCTTTTGAGGAAGGACCAACAATACCAGTGGACTGGAGAGTGTCAAGTCGCATTCGACTCGATCAAAGAGAGGTTAATAAATGCACCGATTTTGGTAGCACCTGATTGGACGAAGGAATTTCATGTACATACCGACGCTTCTCATACTGCAGTTGGAGCAGTACTATGCCAAGCCGACGAGAAAAAGTTGGATCATCCTATTTACTATGCAAGTCTCAATTTGAATAGCACTGAGAGGAATTATACGACTACGGAGAAGGAATGTCTTTCAATGATCTTTGCGGTGAACAAATATCGGCATTACTTGATGGGAAAGCATTTCACTTTTTATGTGGATCATGAAGCCCTTAAGTACATCATTAATAAACCAGAACTATCAGGGCGACTGATGAGGTGGATGCTACTTCTCCAAGAATTCCAGTTCACAGTGGTAACCAGACCAGGCAAAGCACATATATTGGCCGACCATTTATCTCGAATTGTTAATGAAGAGCCAATCTCTGGTGTGCCCGACGATGCTCCCGATGGGCATCTATTCCAGGTTGATGCGAAAGTACCTTTGTATGCCGATTTGGTGAATTTCTTGTGCACTACTAAATATCCGCCAGGAGCAAGCAAGAGGGAGAAGCAAAAGCTGCTAGCATTGGCGAAGCACCATAGCATCATTGGGGGGCAACTCTATCGATATTTTGTTCATGAGAGCATTTATCGGAGGTGTCTCGAGGAAGAAGAGGCAAATCTAGTGTTGAGGGCTTTGCATGACGAACCTTGCGGTGGACATTTTGCTGATGAATTGACAGAAAGAAAGATTTTATTAGCAGGGTATTGGTGGCCAACATTGTTCAAAGACTCTTATGCATACTGTAAGAAGTGTGACAAATGCCAACGAATGGGAAAGCCCACATTATCACATGCTGCTCCTCTTACGCCGGTGTTGGCTCTTAAGCCGTTTGAGAAATGGGGAATTGATTTTGTGGGGCCTATTGATCCTCCCTCACGACGAAGATCCAATAGGTATATCTTGGTCTGTACTGATTATGTTACCAAGTGGGTGGAAGCCAAAGCTCTGAAGACTGACCGAGCTGTTGATGTAGCAAAATTTCTGTATGAACAAATTATCACTCGATTCGGATGCCCATTGGAAATAGTGAGTGATAGAGGGACACATTTTGTCAACGAATTGATCGAAGAATTAATGGAACTCTATAAGATCAAACATAGAAAGAGCACTCCATATTACCCGAGAGCAAATGGACAAGTGGAGGTCACCAACAAAATCCTTGAACAGATTCTGACAAAAACAGTAGCGGTGCATAGGAGAGACTGGGATGAGAGACTTCTGGAAGCTTTGTGGGCGTATAGAACATCCTACCGAGTGACGACAAAGAGCACTCCGTTCTCTCTAGTATATGGAGAGGAAGCCATCTTCCCCATCGAAAAAGAAGTGCCGACATTAAGAGTGGCCATCGAAGCCAGATTGGGCGAGGAAGAGTCATTAAAGGAGAGGTACATACAACTGGTGAAGCTGGAAGAAAAGAGGCTCATCGCACAACAAAGCTTGGAAGCTATTCAGAAGAGACGTAAAGAAAGGCATGACAAAAATCTCAAAACCTATGTGATTCAGGAAGGGGATTTGGTACTAGTCTATGATAGTAAATATTATAAATTCCCAGGAAAGTTGCAGACAAGATGGGCGGGACCGTTTAAGGTGGTGGAACTCAATTCTAATGGTTCCATGCAAATTCAAGATTTAGGAGAAGAATATGCTCCCGTGAAGGTTAACGCGCTACGAGTTAAACCATATTTCAAGTGATGTTAGGTTGGAAGAGCCAGACGAGATCCAAACGAAATGACGAAGTAGACTACTTGTACATACATGTATAGTATTATATATATATGTGCATATGTAAGCTATGATTTGTGTGTCATAAATATCCTTCCTTGCTAGCTCAAGAATTTTGGACTTCTAACTATTTTTCTTGTGTTGCGCAGAGACTGTTAGGAGTTAAGTAACAAAATGGCAGATCAAATTACGCAACTCTACTTGTACGAGCTAAGGATATATTTCTCGGACCAAACGTTCGCTCGCATGGACATAGATGTCGACGACTTTGAGACGGAATACGATGTTGAGGAAGCGCATTGGCTGGTATGCTTTATAAACCAGGATTTGGGTGTTGCATTTTACATTGAGTGTTTTGAGGAATACCTAGCTCGACATGTAGGATGGGCGGGAGATCGATACTACTATTTTGATCCTTCGAGGGAAATGCCTAACGAGGAAAATGATATCACATGGGCTTGGGCAGATGTGCTAACGCTAGGAAGTGATGACGGAGTTCCCGAAGTTGAGCCTGACTCGCCCTAGGGAAGTTGTCGGGATGCGAGTACGATGTGAGGCTACATGAGACGCTCCAGAGACTCACATTCTAGGACACCTAAGGATAGGTATACGAGGGACTAAGGCATAGCTGGCTGTAGTTACCAAGTGAAAAGTCAACTCGATGAATACATATGTAGTGTCTGTAATTGAGAGAATGGAGTGAAGAGGTGGTTGATCTGTCAAAAGCTAGTGTGTATATGTTTGCATGCATGTGTGGGAACAGTGGGAAAAGTCCCTTTCTTCCTCTCCCTAATTCTCAGGACTTGGGTGAACTAATTAACTATGAAAAAAAAAAAAACGAAGAAAAGAAAAGAAAAGAAAAAATTTGTGTTGCTGTGATCGTACCAATGCGCTATGGTGGGCTAGTAGGTGGGTGGATATATCCTCGCCGGGTGGTTAGGACCACGAGCCTCAGCTAGTTTCGCCATAGGCTTGGGATGTATGTGATTGTGTCTTAGCTACGCGCCATAACGGGTTGGTAGGCAGGTGGAGCCATCGTGGCTGGGTAGTCACGACCACGAGCCGCATCCAGCTTCGTTATGGGCTAGCTGTGATATGTTATGTGTTATCATTGTGTGTTTGTGTGTTGTGCGCTGCATTGCATTGGTAGATGGGTGGAATCAACCTGATCGGGTGGTCAGGTCCACGAATCGCATCCAGTGTCAATGTAGGCCAACGTGTGATTAAAATAAAATCTTCATATGAAGTTATTCCCCACTCCTGAGGGGGAGAGAGAGAGAGGAGAGGGCGATGATCGCCTGAAAGGGAACGTTATTTGCTTGTGTGATTGGTATGTGTTGGCTTGCGACAGATCAGCTCACTTTGAATCAACATTCTTGAAGGCACGGAGACTCTATATGTACTCATGGATGAGGCTTTAGCGAGGTAATGCGACGGTCTTGCTTTACAACTTGTGTGCTCTATCTGAGGGTTTTTCTAGTGTGTGGGACACTCCAAGGTGTTTTATACCGGTCTCGACTTGTACTTGAGTTTCGATGATTTTTGTAGGACGACGATGGGGATTCTTTGGGGACGTCTAGTCATGGGATGATTGTACATAGCGAATAGTAGATGCAATAATGGGGTATGCATTTTGGGTATTTTTGCATCTCCGATCGTGTTCATTTCAGTTGTTGTTGTTCATTTCGGTATTTTCTTTTCTGTTTTTCGCAATGGTAGTTGCATGGGTTATTTTGGTTAAGACCATTTTCATAATGGAATGTATGAGCAAATTGATGCATGGCTGAAATGGAATTGCATATATGTGCATGTTCTTGGATCATTTTGGAAGTGACTGATTTGAATGTATTTATGAGTAATTTTTGAGCACTAATAAGCTTCGATGAGTGCAGGTTCAGTTGGAGTATCGGCTCGATGGCAAGGTATGCAAACTAGTTGTGCACTGATGTTTCTATGGCTGTTTTAATTAGATTGCAGCAATATTGGCTCATCGAGGACGACTTCGCAAATAAGAAGAGGGAAGTATGTTAGCCCCAAAAATGGTTGATTTTGATGCACTAATCGGTTCTATTTGGCAGAAGAATATGCTTGATTGCAGGCACTTGAAGATTTGATCAAATATTTGATTGGAGGTATAAATACATGATTGATATGAAGTCTTGGGAGATTACATGGTGTTTTCTTGGTCGAAGAGAAAGGCCGTCAACATTTGGAGTTCGGCTATGAAAAAATAAGCTTTAGGATGATCTTGGAGAGGGAGATTCATGACGACATAGTGGGAATCTGATTGGTCTCATGGTTTGGTATTATGTTTTGGGTTGAGGGAAGCATGTGAATCATGTGGTTTTTGTTGAGTTTTGTTGCAGATGACCTAGTGAGGATTGGACTTAAAATGGAGTCTGAATTTTGATTTTAGCCATGCTTGCTTCTGGAGGTGGTCGAAATGTATGTGACTATGGACAGCTATGAGAACGATTGGAATGTGGTAAAAAGGGGAGGGGATGCTCAGGTTCTCGGAGAAGCCCAAACAAGTTCAAAAGTGGTCTAGAAGCTTTTAAACATTTGAAGGTGTATGTACTGCCAAAGCATCTTGTCGAGAAAGTGGCTGCACTGCATCTGGGCAAGCTGGGTGCGAAGCTGACTAAGCTCTCTGATGAGCAGGCGACGTATATCAATGAGCCTCAAGAAGGCCCATACAAACCTGCACACTATCGATATCAAGCAATGTCTTATCGTTGTGTGATGGTATTCAATTAGTGACGGGTCATATGGCTGGGATTTATGCGAATTTGTATCGAGTTGTATTACTGAGGCAAAACAATATTATCCGAAGTAGTTCCTAGTCAACTTGCTGATGAACTGTATTTTTTAATTGGTCGGCAAATAATTTCAGTTTTGGCGAAGCTAATTGGTCCAATTTTGGATGGAGACGCGGTGGTGACCTTCAACTTTCGGGCAGATCGAACGATCATGTTGGTAAAAACACTTGAATATGAAGGTCGAAGGGTAGTTGTAACAGTTCTGACGGGCAAACCAAAATAGGGGGGATTTTTTTGTTTCTGCCGCCCCATTGCTCTGACATGAAGAAACGGAAAAAAGGGGGCTCTTCGATACGCAGGTGGCAATGAGTATGGGCAGTGTGCTGAACCACCAGAACAGAAAGCAGACACAAAAGTCTTCCGTCGGGATGTTGTCATTCCTCGACAGTGTACACCACATCTTCGTGTTCGACAGGTTGCAGCTAGTGGGACACATTCACTTGTGGGCAGGTTTGGACTTGGGGACAACCTTGGCCACCAGGGGACATAAAACAGATTTCAACCCCCGTACGCGTACAGGGTTTGGAGGATGTGAAACTGATTGCAGTTGGGGCATTCCACAATTTGGCTCTCTTGGAGTTAGGTGAAGTTTGGGCATGGGAAAACAACGAATATAGTCAGCTAGGAACTGGAGATACACAGCCAAAAGCCCTTCCAATAGCAATCGAAGGATTGTCAGGGCTAGTTATGGTGGATATTGCAGCAGGTGGGTGGCATTCAATGTCTTTGACTACAAATGGGGAGGCTGCTATTGGAGGTGGGGACGGCTTAGCTGTTCATATGAATGGATGTGCGGATGCATGGGTTCTCTCGTCTGGGGGGAATAGAGAGAAGGACCGTGCAGAGCAGTGAGAGTGTGGGGGAAGCACAGATATAGGGGGGTACTGAATCGGACCAGAAGGGGAGAGGAAGAAGTAGTTGTTCCTACTGCTGGTCGAGGGAGATGGCAGCTCTCGAGGGGAGTTTTTTGACCCTTCTCAGTAATGAGGATCACCGAATCGTCATGGCTTGCTGATCGACTTCATCCGGAGCAGATCCTACATTCAATTAAACGCACCAGCTGCGCTTCTTCTGGGAGGGGAGTAGC
Organism: Ceratopteris richardii; assembly: GCA_020310875.1. Lineage (NCBI taxonomy): Eukaryota > Viridiplantae > Streptophyta > Polypodiopsida > Polypodiales > Pteridaceae > Ceratopteris > Ceratopteris richardii. Next base: position 128,140,130 of record CM035408.1, read on the forward strand.
ACTTCTTCGGGAAGGGGATTTGCTCCACATATACGTTTGCTGATGGGTGCCTGGTGGGTATCTCAGTTGATCCCATGAGAGAGGTGTCTGCAGCCGCACAACAGTCGATCCAGGTATGAGCTGAGACAACTGTAAGGTGGAATGGATATATGTCATTCTTCAATGGCATTACTATGCATTGATGCAGCAGACGTCAACTTTGCATGTGTTTCTGTTTGTTGTATTTTCATGTTCTAACTTCTCGATGATATAAAACAAGTTGTTGAGCTGGTAGGGACACACATCTATGAATCAATGGCTTGTATAATTAATATCATGTTGCAAATGTAATCAAGGAGTTTGAAACTAGACTCGCAGATTACTCAGGAAAATATAGAAGATTTTGAAGAGGATTATGAGCTTGTTGATATTCATTTTTTGTTTCTGTGTAATGAGTTCAAGGGGCATATTATATCCTTATGTCCCACCGTTGACAGCCTTTGAATCGTCTAAGCTATCAAATGTCTAATTGTCCCAATTATCAAAAATGGTTATGTGGAAGTGAAAGGCTTTCATTCTCAGGATTTGTTCACAGCCTGTGTGTTCTGGTGAATGCATATTCTGTGCTTTCTTTTGGCTGGCAATTACATAGCTCCTCAACTGAAGTTAGCAAGTGAGAAAACATACCGTATTTGTAGCAAGTCTTGCTTCTCAGAGTTTTAAAGTCACGACACATATGCACTAAGAGGTTAAGCATTCATATGCATTGCAAGAGTGGAACGAAACTGTCATTCCTTATTCAGGAATTTGAGAGACCAGAAACATTTGGGTAGAATGCATTATGCATTAACACATGTGCATAGGTCGTAATATTCCGAAGGATAGCATATATCTATACGTGAGGTGCATGTGAAGCTTGGCCGAATTGAATATAACATTAACAAATATGTAAGCATTGTGAAAATTAAATAAACACCAGGATGAACAAGTTGGAAAATAAGTTAAATTTTGGTGAAAAAAAAAAAATTAATTTCCATGCTATCTTATGATTTGTTTCTTCTGTTTGGGAGGAAAGCACGTTATGAAAGAGTTTGTTCTAAACCTATAAGTGTCTGATTGGAAGGAAAACCTTCTTTTTTTGCTTCCATATAAGCTGAAAATTTTCTGGCAGCCTTCATTCCCTTGGTGTGGAGAAGAGAGAGAGAGAGAGGGAGAAAGAGAGGCTAAGAGCCAGAGTAAGAGAAAAGGAAGGAATCGAGAATTAAGTAGCACAGGAGCAGGTGATCAAGAAAGCACTTGGGAGTACATTCACATATAATTTAGTGATTTGAAGTAATTTTGGGGAGCTGGAACAAAATACGAGCGCGTAGATGCAACTTCCCTTGGGCCTAGAGACCGATATTATTTTTGGTGTGTTTGCCGGGAATTTATGAGCTAGTGCATAGCCAAAAGAAAAATCCATTTCGAGATAATTGTGGGCTCTAGGTAAACCAAGTAGACCGATTTCGAGGGATTTGAACAAAATAAAGTCTCGTATAATCACTTTTTCCGTAGGCTTTAGAGCCGTGTTCAGCCGGGCAGTCGAGACCACGAGCTACACCTAGCTTCGCTATGGGCTAGCACGTATGTATATGTGTATATGTCGTGTGTATATGTCATGTGTATATGCCGTGTGTATATGTTGTTGTGAGCTATGTTGTGTTGGTAGATGGGTGGAACCAACCTCGCTGGCTAGTCAGGTCCACGAGTCGCATCCAATTGCAACATAGGCCAACTCGTGCAAATAAAAAATTAAATAAATAAAAAGAAAAAGAAAAGGAAAAGTCCCCACTCTTGAGGAGAGAGACAGAGAGGAGGAGGGCAGCAATCACCTGGACGGGTGTGTTTTTGCATGTGTATATTTGCGAGATTGAGATACTAGCTATTGATAGATTGATCAACCGAGATCCGACATTGATGACAGCATAGCTATTATATGTGCTGGACCGATTAGTGGTAAGTGACTTATTGGACTTGGACTTTCCTATGTTACTGATCGGTTCGTTTTGAACGTTCATAGTGGTGTGTGTGGGCCTAGAGAATTCCCTACTTGTTTCTCGTCTCGTCGTGTGTGATGGGTTTTTTGGGAGTGTGTGTGAGGCTATGTTTCGGGCAGCCTCATTTTTGTTTAGGCATATATGCAGCAAGTATACGAGCTCTTGATAGAGATGCATGGATACATATGTTTTGTTGATTCTGTGTTGTTATCTTTTTTTGGACTGACCTTTTTGTCGAGTTGCAAGTGAGAAGGACATGATAGAAGATAAGGATGACTTTGCTAAGGTATTTCCCGGTATGTACATGCTTTTGGGTTGAGCTAATGACATGTGTCTTGATGTTTATAGGTTACAGGATGGTCTTGGATGCAGACTCCTGATTAGATTAGGGACGTTGTTTAGGTTGGCCTAGAGAGGATTGGACTTGCGGTGGAGTTTTTTGTTTGATTTCATGATTCGTACTATGAGAATTGTATGGATGATGTGTGGTTGTTGAGTTTTGGTTGCAGGATAAAATGGAATAGGAAAAGTGCAGGGCATGAGCAGATATGAGCAGGTATGAGAGCATGTGAGCCATGTTTTGATGGAAGTGAGTAGGTACATGCATGGACACGAGCGATGATGTTGACAGTAAGATGAGTCGAATGTTGGTAAGAGCTTTTCATGCATGAGGACTATGTCCAAGTAGAGAGCAGAGAATATGTTTGTGTGTGATGGATCATCCTTGGATAGTTTGAATGGCTGGTTGTGATGCTTGATATGTTCTCATAGAAGTAAGCTAACCACTTGGATGAGTGATAGGTGAAAAGAAAGATGGCATTGGTGGTGGAAATGCTCATCGGGGATAACTTCATGAGCAGAAGGGGGGAAATATGGTAACTCAAATTATGGTTGATTCTTTTGCAATAACATGTTTTTGTTGTGCAAAATATACACTTGATTGCAAGTACTTCGAGGAGAAAGTGTGTGTTACAAGGAAGAGAAGCACTAGAATGTTGTGCTGGGAAACTTGGAGCATGGCTCATGCTGGCATGTTTCCAAACATTTGTAATATCTTCTACCATGTTTCTCATGGGAATGGCAGCCAACCCTTTGAGTGTCAATCTCGCTGCTGGTGCAATCGGTTAGACAATTGGGTGGACTGATTGGATAGTTGCTACAATTGTACCGGATTTGGCTTCTCTCCTGGTGATTCCACTGTTGCTCTATGTGCTCTGTTTCCCATCTCTCAAAAGCGGTTCAGATGCCCCCAAACTTGCAAAAGAGAAATTAGAAGCTATGGGGCCCATGAACAAAATCGAGGTTATCATGCCAGTTACACTTCTAGTTATGGTTGGTCTTTGGATTTTCAGAAGCACCATAAAGGTGGATGCTATTACAGCTGCTATTTTGAGACTTTCTACCCTTCTCATGTCTAGATTTGTGACATGGGAAGAATGCTTATCAGAAGTTGTTGCCTAGGACACATTGACTTGGTATGTAGCTCTTATTGCCATGGCTGGCTATCTTAAAAAGAATGGTCTAATAGCATGGTTTAGACAGACAATAGTGAATTTTGTAAGAGGCTTGGGCTTAGCATGGCAACCAGCTTTTGCTACTTTAATACCCTTACATTTCTATTCCAATTTTTCTTTGCAAGTGGTACTGCTCACATCGGAACGTATCTTGAGGGAGGGGGGGGGGGGGGGGGGGGGGGGGGGGGGGGTGGGGTTTGAGGACGCACCACTAGTACACATGAGCGGGTGGCAACCTTAGTGATATTACTTTTTAGTTTGGTAGATGTTAGGGGGGAGTGGGATGCCTTATTATTACGCATGGGAGGAGGGAATTTTTTTTTTCTTTTCGTGGTGATTCTGTGGCAAGTACCGGGGGGGTTTTGACAAGAAGAACAAGGAGGTGGGTAGTTGTTGGAAGGTGTAGAAGAGTGAGCAGTTGGGGATTCAACTCAGAGAGAAGAAGGCCAATGGCCATGGGGATACTGGTCTCTCTGGAGGGCTTTTCGTTCTCATCTTCATGCACAGGGGCTATGAGTTTATTTTTGAAAGAGCTTGTGCTGGTCATCTTGAGGGAAAGAAGAGGGCAGTGAACTGACGGATATGCTCGACAAGGCAATCTTCTAGATTGCTTACATGAAGAGTGATCTGGGTTCCACTGCTACCACCTGGAGGTAAATCATGGCACATAACTGCACCCAACTGTAGCTGGTTGGACATGACCTGGGTTGGACATGCAGGTCATGGGAGAGGCAACACACATGGGAAATTCTAGCGTAGGGCAGCAAATTGATGGTTCAGGAATAGAAGAGAGGATCCGCTGCTGTTTTACAAGTGACACTTCTTCTTGTTCTTCAGATACGTGGATAAGAGGGTCCATCAGGTACTATTAAGAGCAGTGTCTATGAAAGAAGGGGTGAAGGAGATCAGGTGTTCATAGAAAAGCAATGTTATGTTTGAAAAATAAGGAGAGCATTCGAAAGGGGATGATTCATCCTGTGAAGGCATAAGGATGTGGAGGTAGAGCGCCTCTTCTGGAATCGTTGTATGGGGATTTGGAGTTCCTGATACATGATGCTATGATGAAGTGCTGGGAAGAGCTTTCATGACATGGAGGTTGTTCAAGCAATGAACAAGATAGGGAGCAATGGAGGTTGTTCAAGCAATGAACTGAAGGGAGAATCAGCGGCTTAAAAGGAGGAGATTCTTGTGGGAATGAATGTCTAGTGCTTCAATAGTGTAACTGCTGAAATATTGATTATTCTTTATTTCAAGGGCAAGAGTCTAGGAACAGGAACAAGCAAAGATGGATGGTGCCACTACAGTGTGATCTACTTTTTGTCGGTTTGCAGGAAAAGAATATTTGGATACTAGTGTGTAACATTGTAATGGACCCTTATCCATAAAGTTTGAAGGAAACAACCATACCAGGAGATGAAATATTTGAGCCTATCGAAAAGTTAGCATGATGAACAATGCCATTGCTTGGTGCATTGATATTTTTCTTCAAATGTAGAGGGCTGCGTATGCAGGAGGATTAGGTGGATGGGAGAAGGAAAAGGCAACAGCCATCTGAAGGGCTGAGATAGATGGCACGCTGAAAGAGGATAGAGCCAAATTGAAGAAACTAAGAGTGTTGAACATAGGCAAAAAAATTTTGGACCTCTACACCTGTCTCTAGATTCTTCTTCCTACCATGCCTTATGTGCATCATCTATGCCTCAACATCGATATGTTAAGCACAATGAGACTTTAAAGATTTGAAGTCCTTGCATTTCATTTATGAGTGATTGCCTAGATCTGCTGATCACAAGAGAACGGAATGAGTAGGTGAACACGGATGAGCTCATGTAACCGTATACAAATAGTCATATCATATATACTTGGAGATTAACAAAGGAGACTTATGAAATTTTTAAGGAAGATTCTTGACTCCCTTTGTGTTTTTCTTGACTATGTACTTAAAGGTCATGGTGAAGTGACATTAAGATTTTCCCCCTTCAACAACCATGCAAGTTAAAGAATAAAACATGCTACAAGAGTATTAGTTCTTTCCTTTTTATCTCCTGCTGTGTACATGTCTTCATGTGAATTTAGTTAAGCATTGTACATGTCTTCATGTGAATTTAGCTACGAATTCTTGAAGCATTGTATCCTTTATGTCAAAGTTACATGTATGGATGTTTCCGTAAAAAAAAAAAAAAAAGATAAAAAATTTCATTCGATCCACTTGTTGTAGCACTTGAATACGGGTTCTTAGATACATTGAAGATGGATGCATAGATAAGGATTAACCACTATTGAAGCAAAACCGATCTAGGATGACATTAAACACTAGTCTAATTTCCTTTTGATTCTAACGAAGCGGTTTCCTTCATAAACACTCGGAGTGCATGGTGTGTGTGAGTACATGCATGTGCTCATGAATTTGTGTGAGATTAACCGTGTACAAGTGTGGGCGGGAATGCATGTGTGAATGCATTAGGAAGGTGTGTGAGAGAGAAAAAGAGAGGGTGTGTGTGATTTGTGAGCAGCCAAACTTGTTGATTGTTGGTGTATTTCTTGTGATTGAACGGGGAGTGTAAACAATCAATGAAAAGTGGGTATTGGGCTTCATAGGCATTTGGGTCTTTCCTCTTTTACCCTCTACAGTTACATTGGAGTATATGAATGTGGGCTTAGGGGAGTGCAAACAAGCCAATTCCAAATGATCTTAGGCAAACCATAAGTGTGTCTCCACATCTATCCCTTGGGTTTTGGAGCAACAGGGTTATTGATAAAAACACACACAACCTTATGTGTCCTCATATATGCCATCCTTAAATTGAGCCATAAGCATCAAGTTTAAAGGAATTTCTAAGTTCCTTAATCTAATGAGTTCCTTAAGCATTCCATCCTCATATATATAGGCTCCAGAACTATTAATATATAGGTACTTAAGGATATTTCTATATTCCACTTGGTTAGAGGTTCTTGGTTTGCATTATGGTCCTCCATGTTAAATTCATAAAAGTGTGTATTTTTTAGTTCCCAAATGTTATTTTGTTATGGAGTATGTTTCCTCTCTCTCCTCTATGCATGAGTATGTTTTTTTTTTTTTCCATAAAGGAAGTTCGGCAATAGCCTACTCTCCCGGACTTGAATTAAATTAAGAAACAAAGGTACAATAGAAGGGGACTAGTGCCCACGGGACCCCCCAAATCCCACAAAGCAGGGGAAGCTTGATTGAATCCTAGGTTGCATTACAGAGAAGGTTAATCACCCTCTCATCGCCCTCATGCGGGGCCCACTTGGGTTTGAGCTTGTTGTTGATCAAAAGGAAGACTTCATGGTGCCTGAAGGGGGGGGACTTCTTACTGTTAACGATCCTTTTGCCCAGGAGGAATAGTGATTTCTCAATCGACCACTCCCTGGGGGGATCGTCGAAGTTGAGAGCACACCTCTCCCGCCAAATTTTCCACAGGACTTCCCCTCTGATGGCGTTCCAGAGTGTCGCAGAGCAGCCGAACGCTTCTCCCAAAAGGACTTGTTTCCAACTAAGCTGTTTTTGAAGTCTGGTTTTCATTCCAACCGTCTGCCAGATTCTGTAGGAGTTGGGGCAAGTAAGGAAGATGTGTAGGACATCTTCGATAGCACGGTGGCAGCGTTTGCACCAAGGAGGGATCCCACAAAGTTTGCTAGCCTTATGGTTGGTCCAGATTCCTCGATGAAGAATTTGCCATAAGAGGACAGACTTCTTAATCTCAATAAGGGGGTGCCAGATACCCATGAATTTCATGTCCCACCGAAGCCGCGTCCAAGACAGGCACCACTTCTTGTTGAGGCTGATCTGGAGGTCAGCCGTTTCTTTGATGTTCGGGATTTTGAGTAGGCTATTTCCATTGTGCCATTTGAGACCAAGCGAGTTCGGTGTGTCGTGTCCCATGAGAAGGCGAGTCTTGTGACGATCCCAAGCGAGGCATCTGCTTTGCAAAGTGTTCCATTCTTCGTAGGAGATGTTTATGCGAGGGTCAATATCCTCGAAGTTGATCCAGTTGTTGGTGTCATGTTTCCAGAGGTGTTTCCATTTTTTGAATCCTTTGTTCCATAGCTTCTTGGCATTTTGAATGTTCCACGACTCCACACTCCGGATGCCATGTATCGGAAACCAGATAGAGTCGTTTTGTCTGATTCCGGCCGCCCACTTCCAGTCCTCACTAATTCTTGTGAAGCTTTTGACTTTATTCCAGCCCTTCCAAAGGGAGCACACGAGATTGGAGCCTTTCGGGAAGACGGGGATCGGGGAGAAAAGCAGGGTCATGATGTCAAGATTCTTCCAGTTCGGGAACCCCGTGAGGGCCAACTCATTCTTGTTTCTGAAGATCAGCTTGGCCCACGAGGCCTCCCTATTGCACCAAGCCTTAATCATCCATTTGGCTGCCAGTTTGTTAGCCATACACCCAATGTCCAGGATACCAAGCCCCCCGCTGTCTCTAGGGCTAGTGCAGATGGCCCATTTGATTTTAGGCACTCCCCTTCTGTTATGATCGCCCGTCCAAAGAAAGTTTCTACAAATACTATTCAGTTTGGACAGGCCTTGCTCATTCGGTCTCCAACAAGAGAGGAAATAGATGGTAGAAGAGAGGAGGAACGTGTTGATAACCATCGCACGCCCAGCGAGATTGATTTGCATACCTCTCCAATAGTTAAGTTTGTTTTCGAGTTTAGCCAACACCCAGTTCCATCGCTGCTCCATAGAGACACCAAACCCCAAGGGGATTCCAAGAAGACGAAGGATTTGGCCCTGCGGAATGATTTGACAGCCATGATCAGTGAGAAGGCCAGGATGCTGTCCCACAATAGCCCTAAAGGCGGTCTTGGAGTGGTTGATTTTGGATCCAGAGGCATCACAAAAGGTAGCAAGACACCTCCAGAAAGTCTCCAGGCTAGTATTATCATTGTGGACGAACGCGTTCATATCATCAGCAAAAAGTCTCATGATGATTTGACTGTGGTCGTGAGGCAGCCGGAGGCCTTTGATATTGCCAGCCTCCACATGATGAGCCACAAGTCTGCTCAGCCCCTCAGTGGCGATGGCAAAAAGAAGGGGGGCCAGAGGGCACCCTTGTCTAATCGATCTTCTAAGATGGATCGCCTTCGAAAGTTTGCCGTTAACGTTAATTTGGGTCGTTGCGTTTCCGAGAAGGGTCGCGATCATCTTGGTGAATTTCTTACTAAGTCCGAGATCTTGGAGCGACTGCAGAATATAGTCCCATTCTAGCCTGTCGTAGGCTTTGTCGAAGTCGATCTTGAGGAAAACCACATCTTGATTAGACTCATTTGCAAATTGAATACCTTCCCAAATATCTATAATGGTTTCCAGGATAGACCTGCCTTTGATGAAACCTTTTTGGTCCTCACTAAGCCAAGATCTCAGGTGGCACGAGAGTCTGTTGGCAATGACTTTGGCGATGATCTTGTATCCTGTTTGGAGCATCGTAATAGGCCGCCAGTTCTCGATTCTGTTCTTTTCCCCCTTCTTGTGTATCAACTTGATAATTCCATTATTTAGACAAGAAGGAAGAGCACCAAACTTTAGCGCTTCTTGCCAAACCATCCGAAGAGGGGTGGCAACCACCAGCTTGAAGGATTTAAAGAACTCGTTAGTGAGTCCGTCGGGTCCCGGGCTTTTACCGAGAGGGAGGGCATCAATGACCTCAATGATTTCTGATTCCGAGATAGGGGCATGAAGCAGGGAGTGGAGGTTGGGTGGTATCCTCCAGGGGGAAACCCTAGAAATGGCAGCCATACAGTCCCTTCTATGGTGGGAAAGGGGGTTCGAGGTTCCTAGGAGTCTCGTGAAGTGCCCCTCGATGATGCCAAAATTATCTTCTTCTGAATTGCATACATTGCCATGTGGGTCTAGCAGTAGGGGGATCGACTCTCTGTTGTGTTTCCTTTTAAGGATACGACACATCTCTTTGGTGGGTTTGTCGGCTTTGCCAGCCCACCACTCCTTGAAGAAGATTTGCAAGTTTTTCCTTTGTATTTCTTCCTCGTATCTCAACACTGCTCTGATTTTTCTGAGGCCTTTCTGGGCTTGTTGTTTTCCTTTGTTCACTTCCTCCTCGAGCCGCCAGAGTCTGTGGTAAAGGGCTTCCCTACGAGCCCGCCGCACAGTCTCGAGCATCTTCTTAGTTCTGATCATGATCTTGCGAGACTTGTCGACCGCACTTCTCCAGCACTTGGCCGGGGCCAAGCCAGAGGCGAACGCCACTTTCCACACATCGGCAATTTCTTGGTGAACAGAAGGGAGAGAGAAGGTGGAAGCGTTGGCATGGAACCACGGAGCCTTGCGGATTTTGTTGGAAGGTTGAAAAGTGATAACGATCGGGTAGTGATCAGAGATAGTGAGGTCAGTGCGTTGCGTGATGGTAGGGTGGCCCCACTGTTGAGTAAAACTCTGAGAGATGTAGCATCTATCGAGTCTAGCTTTCCTCAGGTCCTCGCCCGCTTGGAGATTCGACCAAGAAAAGCCACTCGAGTCTTTGAACTCAATCAAATCCAAGTGGAGTTTGGTCATGTCCCACGTTTCTTTCTCCCGACTGTCGATGACCCTGCCCTTGCCCATCCATCTGTCCATAGGGTCTTCCACCATGTTGAAGTCTCCACAAATAAGCGCGTTGTGGGGAAGCGAGTCTAAGGAAGCCCAAGTGTTCAGTCTCTCCAAATCCCCGTTAGGGTCGTACAAAGAAACCATAGTAACACAAAGAGGAGCACCGAAAGAGACAGCAATCCAACGGTGACTTACATCTTCAATGGAGTTCTCAAGCTTTTCAAACCAGAGTTGTTTAACACCGATAACCGTTCCTCCAGACCCCCGCTGGTGCTTCGTTGGGATCCACACGTGGGCCGAGGAGATCTGTCTGAGCCGCTTCTGGAGGTCTTCTCCGTCAATTTTAATCTCTTGAATACATATAAAGTCTGGGTTTAAGCTAATGTCGCGAAGCCATTGACCAATGATGGTCGCTCTTGAGGGGTCAGTTAGCCCTCGAGCATTTAGCGAGATGACAATCATTTTTGCATTGATCCCTCTTTGCGGGAGGGAGCTTTGTCCTTTCTTCTCTTGACTTCGTCTTTCTTTTTCGCTGGGATCTAATCCCGACTTAGAAGTCGGTTCTTATGGGGGCTTTTCCAGGGTAACTCCATAGGCTGTTTTCCTTTGAGTATGTTTTTTGAGTAGCCCACATCTCACTCTCATCAAATTTCGGATTTTGCATATTAAACCCTAATTTTTGGTTTTGGTTTCCCAATGCTAGGGCTTTGACTTTCTTCTCAATTTCCAATGAATTTTACACTTAATGTCTGTCAACTTTGAAGATAGGATAATCACTTATTTTCTACTTACTCTTGAGATCTATTGGAGTTTCCTTCAAGTGGAAAAATCATGATTCTATCCACAGAATTGCGATTGTCATTGAAAGTGGCTATTGCTTGTTCCTTGACTTGAATTCTATTTTTCTCAGCTTTATGTTTTTCATATTCGTATTGTTTATGAATTTGATGGAAAATTCCAATTTTCTTTCGACAGTCATGGTTTTTGGTCTGTTTTCAAAATCATGATTCTAAGTTGAAAATCATGTTTCTCATGTGAAAATCACGATTCTCTGAAAATCATGATGCTTTGAAGAGAATCATGTTTTTCAATTTCAAAATCATGACTTCCTATTAAAATATGATTCTCAGGAGACAATAGTGTTTAATTGTCATTTTTTTGCAAGCAAACCCACTTCTCTATGAGGAGAAAATCGAGAGTCTTACTTTCTCTCAAAATTATATTTTCTTCCACAATTGCATTTTTTGGGTCACAATTGTGTTTACACACAATCAGGTTTTTGAACATAAACATGATTTTGACCCAATGTCTTGTTTTTTGTCACAATCACATTTTATGTGATTGTCTGCAGACAATCATGTTTCCAGAGTCGTGTTTTTATTTTATAGAATCATGATTCTCTGTTTATGTGAATTAAATTTGTTTCACTCTTTTTTCAATATTGCCTGTGTCTTACTTAGTCATGCAATAAAGAACATAATGAACATAATGAAACACATTCTCTCTGAAATCACGATTCTCAAATTTTCATTATTCCTTTCACTTCATGATTGAAAATGACAACATTTACATCAAAATAGAAAATAAAAAATTTTACCTTTACCTTTGAGCCCTACTTGCAAAGTATGGTCTTTCCCAATTTCTCGGAATCATGATTGTATGCTCTTCTCAATCATTCACAATCACTCAATAATGAAAATTTTCCCTTTTTGCAAAGGATTGTGTTTTTATATATTTTTCATCATTTTTTAAAAAAAATTATTGGGTGTTTTTTTTATTTCTCTTCTATAGGGTTTCTTCTTCAAGCTTGACATGTTAATCAACAACTTTTTCATTTAATATCATAAAGCACTTTTATTCAATGAAACTTTACAACTAAAAATTTATTTCAAAAATTTCACTTCTCATGTTCTCTCACAAACTTACAAAATGGTCATTCATAACCTCATGTCCACATTCAACTCCTTAAATTTTGCAAGGGTTCTCTGATTTTTCCTCTTTTTCCTTTCAAAATAAAAAAGAAATACTCTAGGGTTTCTTTGCAAGTAAAGCTAGAAAATGCTTAAACGATTTGCATCATTTATGAGGTTAGAGAACAAAGACTATATGTCAAAGTCTATTCCACAAAATGAACAAATAATCTTTTCAAAATCATTTCACACTCACCTTTTCATCATTTTGCACTTGATAATTCAAAAGTACCTTAAGGAAGTGTTTTTTTTCATCAACTAAGAAGATCGAGCAAGGTCTAAAGCTTCATGCTATCTCCAACATTGATGCCAAAAATGTCTGTTGTACTTTAGAGTTGTCCTCTCCAATCACCATAGCATAAAGCGCTAACAATCTCAAACACTTTAATTGTCAATCTGGGGAACTTTTTAAGACCCTATCCCCTTCTTTGTAATCAAATCCAAGATCTATCCTTCAAAGACCAGAATATTCATAATCCACTCCATGCTTGCACAAGTTACGAAGATTTTTGTGATATTTGAAAGTCAATTCTTATTTTGAGTGTAATTATGGTTAGAGATCATGATAGACTATTGATTTCCCTCTTTGCTTCCAGGCTTCCTTGCATTCTTTCTAGCTTCATCTTTGCTTCTTTGGATCCTAGCAAGAGCTCTTCTTGAATCCCTGTCTTAAACCATGCTTTATAAAAACTTATACAATGAAATAAGATAATCTTGGTTGTATATATCCATGTTGCTTCACTCTCTTCTCTTTTATCCTCTCTTTGAAAATATCTCCCTTTGTATACCTTCATGGCTTCATGTCCTATAATATTTCATGCTATGCTTTGATCCTCCTTTGTCTTCTATGGCTACAACTTTTGTACCTTCATATTTCTCAAGCTTTTGCTTATGAAATAAAGTTGATTTTGCTTTTTTTTTTATTATTCTTTGAAAGCTTTTGGTTGCCCTTCTAACTCTAGAAAGCCTTCCTTCATAGGTGCTTGTGCTAAAATTCTTTTTTTCATCCATTTTGCATGCTTTTTCCTTACTTATTGCTGCTTTTTGCTCTTTTTGACATGGTAATGGCTATCATACTTTCTTCTAACTTGTCTTAAAGAATCCCTTTATGTATCATAGCTGCTCTATGCTCTTTCAACACTCCTTCCATAGATGTGGATTCTCCTAATAGTTTGAAATAAAATTTTATGGCTACTCTTAATCTTTCTTTGAACATAACTATTATCCAAATCTGAAAATTGTCTTGAGTGCACTTTCTTCTTTCTACTCATCTTGCATCTTCCAGTACTTCCAAGATAACTTCCCCTTGCTTCATAATCTCTTCTTCATGTTTCATGGCTTCTTATAGACTTGGAAAATTGACAATGGGCTGATTATATATGAACTCTTTTATGAGTTCCTCTTTATATGAAGGATTTATAGCTTCCATATCTTCTAAGATTTCTTCATCACCTACAAGACAAGTCAATACATCTTCAATAGCTCAGAACTCATTTACATGCTCTCCACATGTCGTCTTCTCATGAGAGATTACACATGATTCTTTGAGGTTTGTGTTGGGAGAATTCCTCTTAAGTTCCTCCTTCTTTTCTTTGCTTCAATGGTACTTGTGAAGAAGAAAGAATGCCACTCACTTAATAACAATTATACAAGCCATAGTTCCCCTTTTGTTCATTGGTATTTTTTCTTATGAGAATTAAATGTGAATGGCAAAAATGATCCCTAGAGATTAGCACATTAAAATTTTGTTCTTCAATAATATTCAACATCAACAATGGTTCTTGTTGCACCTAACAAAACTTTTCATTCTTCTTGGGATGGTCTTACTTGCCTTTACATAGGTTTACCACTCTCTTTGGTGGTCTTACTATCCTCAATATTTGACTATACATTCACTTAATATTTTCTTAGAACTTAGCAACACACACGATATGGATTTTCTATCCTTTTACTTTAGCCCTTAGCTTTGTGAATGAACTTATTTACCTTCTTCAAATGTAGAAAAATTTCCACACCTCGCAGGTGACTCTTCCTTCTATCCTGCCACTTGCTTGTTGCTCCTTGCAACCTTGCGGAATCTCTTCAAGTCCTTGTGGATTCTTCAACACTTTATGGCAGCCCTTTGTTGGATTCTTCTACTCCTTGCACTCTAACTCTGTTTGAAAGCTCAATTCTAGGCCTTAACTTTCTTTGGTGTCTGTGTCTTTTCAAAATGATCTTCAACATGATTGGATTCCACTCCAAGTTTAATGTTGTCTCTCGTGAATTTTTGCAATATTCAAACCTTGTCTTTTTTTCTTCAACTCCTTCAAATATTCAAGAGTCTTCTCATGGACATCCTTGCATTCACCACCTTCATATTTGTCTTCCATCTTCAAGTCTTCAAGACTTCAAATGCACACTCTATGTGTTTCACAATCTTTTAGCTTAAGCGCCTTCCTTCACTTTGGCTCCAAGCTTTGTGTCTTCACTTCATCCAAGCTTTGCCCACCTTGCCTTGTCCTATCAACATAGTAGCATTGATTTCACTTGATATATCTCTACTTAAGAATCAATGTTTTAAGTCATCATTGCATGAGCACACTTATGGTTTCTTTCACAACTAATCGAAATGAATTTTATCTTTAAAAAGATACATCGACAAGTGTAATACATAAAAACTTTGTGTTTCATCAATCTTCATTGCATCCAAACATATATACTTCCAACTCATCTATGGCTGAACATGAAAAATATGCAATGCTTCAATATCATGCTAACAAATCCACATATGCATATATAAGAATCATCAATCATTCAAGCACATATTCAACCCTCTTTGTGCCAATTCATCTAGATACATAAGCTTGAAAAATATTCAGCATGTATATGTTGATGTATTTCCATAGTGATGTGTGTGAACACACTTAGGACCTCCAGGGAACCTTTTTCCCTCTTTAGGATGTTCTTTCCCCAGCTTGTAGATATGTCTATAACCCTAACGAGTTACTTATCTTTGTACATTTACTTGGTAATACATTCAATATTGTGTGTTGTTCTCCAAGCTTCTTCTTCCTCCTTCTATTGTTTACATGTTTTGGTAGACCTCAAAATCCAACAATTGGTATCAAAGCAATTCATCGCTTCATCTAGGGCATCCTCAAAACCCCTCACTTTGGCCTCTAAATGCACTATCATAGTGCCTATGCGGGAAATTTTATCTTTTTGTGCCAAACATATTTACAGGTTTCAGTTCACTAGTACAAGCACCTCAAAGTCTGCCACAAGTTTAGCAGAGCTTTAAAAGGTATTTCTCTTCAACTTTTTAAGATATAGTCATTTTTTGCATTAGGGTATTTAGTTAGTGTCCATGGCTGAAAGCAATGATGTATTCCATATGTTGGCTATTGAGGACAAGTTGGATGGAGCTAATTACCCCTTATGGGCATATATGATGCATCATGTATTGCTAGTCAAAGGGTTGTGGAATATTGTGTTGGGTACTATAAATACAATTATTGAAGGTGATGCAGATGGTGTTGAAGATGATGATCTTTAAATTCCTGTCCATGCAATGGTTGCATCTACTATAGAGCAACTTTGATGGGATGGTGGAGATGGTCAAGGACATGCATTGATAGCGTTTTCTGTCAAACATACCATTATCCCTCACATTCGCTCTTGTAAAACAACAACGGATGCTTTGGATCCATTTACCACTTTAAATCAGGCAAGAAATTGTTGGAGTTAGACGTCTGCGGAAGCACGCGAACAGCACAAGGAAGCAGAAGAAGCTTGGAGCACAACACATAATACTCAATGTATTACTAGAGAATGTACAAAGATAAGTAGCCCATTAGGGCAATAGGCGTATATACAAGCCGGCGGAAAAAACCTCCTAAAGAGGGAAAAAAGTGCTCCGACAGTCCTAGTGTGTTCACACACATCACTACCTAAATATATCAACAAGTCCCCCCTGGGAGTGATGCGGTGAACAAGGAGCTGGCACTCATGTATAAGGAAGTGCCAAGCTATGTGGAAATCACTCCACAAAAGGAAGTAAGCCCAAAGCTTTGCAAAAAGCTTCAAAATTTCCCCTAGGCAGAGCCTTCATGAAAAGGTATGCAATGTTCTCCTGCGTCGGCACATATGCCAAGTTGATCTCCCTAGCAGAGAACCTCTCCCTGACATAGTGATAATGCACCTCAATGTGCTTAGTGCAAGCATGGAACACAGGGTTCCTCGCAACTGTCAATGCACTCTGACTGTTAGTGAAGATGGTGGTGGCAAAAGTCTAACCAACACCCAAATCAGCCATAAGGCGTCTGAGCCACACACAATCAATAGTCACTATGAAAGCTTCCCTATACTCAGCCTCACAATTGGAAGTGGCCACAGCAGGCTGCTTCTTGCTCAACCAAGATATACATGAGCTACCAAGCATGAGGCAGAAGTCACTAGTGGACACACGAGTGTCATAGCCATCGGCCCAATCAGAGTCAAAAAAAGCATGCAAATCTGGGGGTAGTGATCCCTCCTTGGGATAAAACAACCCAAGTATCCAAGTACCACTCAAATAGCGAAAGATGCGCTTAACTACCTGCCAATGCTTGACTCTTGGGCAATGCATAAACCTGCTCATCTGTGAGACAGCAAACTGAATATCTGGCTGAGTAATGCATAAGTAAATCAAGCATCCAACAGCTTGCTGATAGAGAACATGCATGAAGACTCAATCCTAAACCTGTCTCCATAGGAGTGGCAATAGGCTTATAGTCTTCAAGGCCAAAACGCTGCAATAATGTGTCAATATATTTCGTTTGACACAAAGCCATTCCACCATCAACTTGCATAAACTGAAGGCCCAAATAGTGATGCAAAGACATCTCAAATGAGGCATGCAAATCAGCCTTAAAATCAGCAATATGCTTCTCAATAGGACCAGTGAGCAGCATGTTGTCAACATAGACAACAATGATCAGAAGCACATCATTAGTGCACTTAACATATAAGGTACTTTTAGTTGGACTGTTCTCAAAACCATGTGCAATCAGATAGGCATGTATCTTCTCATACCAAGCACGTGGTGCTTGCTTTAAACCATATAATGCCTTCTTTAACCTGCACACCTGGTTTTCATGCCCTTTCTGCACAAAGCCACAGGGCTAAAAAACACACACTTCTTCATGCAAGTCGCCATTCAGAAATGTTGTTTTAATGTCCAACTGATGTACATTACCAATAATGATGAGCTGCAAGTGCATAGATGCTCCGAATAGTAGTCATACGGCATTTAGGTGCAAAGGTCTCATCAAAATCAATGCCTGTTTCCTGTGCATAACCCTTTGCAACAAGCCTAGCCTTATGCCTGTCAATTGTACCATCCGATTTACGCTTCAGCTTGTATACCCACTTAGTGCCAATGGACTTCTTGCGAGGAGGCAAGTCACATAAAGACCAAGTACCATTTTTCATTATAGCATCATATTCAGATTGCA
Source organism: Ceratopteris richardii (assembly GCA_020310875.1). Lineage (NCBI taxonomy): Eukaryota > Viridiplantae > Streptophyta > Polypodiopsida > Polypodiales > Pteridaceae > Ceratopteris > Ceratopteris richardii. The sequence continues at coordinate 128,157,680 of CM035408.1, forward strand.
TAGCAGCCATCCAATTTTCTGAATTTTGTGCTTCATCAAATGAAATAGGCTCATTCTCATCACAAAGACTAGATGCAGCCATAGCATAACAATCTGATGCATAAGAGGCACTATGAGAGCCTGAATGAGTACGATATGACAGAGGTGCATCTAATTTGCTGTCACACAAAGTCTGCACCAGCCCTTTTGGCATAGTTTTTGCTTGCTCAATATCAACTCTCTCATCAACTAGTGCATCATGTAAATCTGCATCAGAAATGTAATGATTTGCATCATCACATGAAACCTGCAAAGGCTCGAAAGTTGCCTCATTGGGACCAGCACTAGACTGTCCACCTATAAAAAGAGGCAGCAAAGTATCATACATGTCTTTGGTCCTTAGTACATGAAAGCAATGGCTGAATAGCATCTTCCACAAAAACAACATCACGGCTAACCAAAATGTGTTTAGTCTGTGGATGATACAGACGATAGCCTTTACTTTCAAAACTGTACCCAACAAAAATACATGTTACTGCTTTATCATCCAATTTTCTACGATGTTCTTCAGGCACTAATGCATATGCCAGACAACCAAAAACACGTAGATGAGCAACAAATGGCTTGCGATCATGCCAAGCCTCATATGGAGTGATAAAGTCGTTCGTGGTCTGCTACAACGTCTGGTAACTAGTTCCAAGAGATGCAAACTCATCTTTTACTTGTGTCATGCATGCGAACATCTGATGAAACGCGGTGTCGATTGTGGGTGATAAGATTAATGGTGTAGTGAGTGAGGATGCTGTGTGTGTGGGTGTCGATGCAAGGGGAAAGGGAAATGGGGATGGGAAAGTGGATGCAGTGGTGATTGTGGAGAAATGTGATGTGCCTAAAGATGGTGGTGAAATGGATGAGGTGAGTGGTGGTGCAGTGGGGGGCGATATATCCATGTCATTGGATGTGGTGTCGAGTGCCGTGATTGTGAATAGCGGAGTGATAGTGGGTGCGTGCGTGGGTGTAAATACGGGATCTAGAAAAGTGGCAGAATAATTTACAGATGGTGTCTCTTGTACTGCTTGCTGGAGAGGGGAAAGAGGAAATACAGTGGGTCGGGGAGGTGAAAGGGGGGAGAAAGTCAATGGAGGGGGAAATGGGAACAAGGGTCTTGGAGGGTTGGGGAAGGAAGGGATGGATGGATGGATAAATGGACTCAATACAAGAGTGGAAGTTCGAGGAGGCAGGCTCGGTTGGGTGGAAAGTGGGAGATGAATGGAGGCAACAAAAGCTTCTACTATTGCACTACCGAAAGATGTTGAGGGTCTGGGAGAAGTAGGGTATACAGGAGAGATTGGAGGGACGGGGGGTGAGAGAGGAGAGATCAATGTGGTGGGTACTTCGATAACAGTGGTGGTATGTACAATGGAAGTGTGGGGCAGGGAGTCGATGATGATCATTTCTTCTACCACAGATCCTTCAAGAATGAGGCGTGCTTCCCTGGCCTGTTGTGAAGACTGGCCATCCAATGGTACACGAATATATTGACCCGGTTTTGATAGTAATCGAATTTGGTGTGGGTCAAACTACGGTAGTGGCTTTCTCAGCAGATGTCATAGGCTTCATTAGTGCCTACTGACTTAACTAGTTCTCTAAAACCTTGGATGTAGGCCTCTTCGAAACCTCCTATAGCAAGTTCCTGTTTGACAAGCGCTTGGATTTCTTCATCTGATAGCTTTCTACGCACCCAAATTCCTTGGATGGTTCGGTATAGCTTCTTGATTGCTAACGTATAGGCAGTTGCTTCAAATGTTTCATCTTTGTGTGTGCTTGTGTCACCCTGGGTGTCAGTTTGTTGTTCCAGTGTGTCAGTTTGTACATTCTCTTGAGAGTCATGACTGGCTTCACTGGTTTCATCGTCTCTGTCGTCATCATCTGTTTCTGTCCTTTCTTCTTCGGAACTGGACACTACTTGCCCTTGCGGTTGATCAGGGGGTGTGGTAGGGTAACTTGGGCATTCATATTCCTGAGAGAAGAATTGTCCTTCTGAAAATTGAAATTCATTTGAAAAAGCGTTCGGCATTTCAAAATCAAACGTGGTATTCATTGGTTCTGCTTCCAGATTGGGTATAGGAAAAATAAATGCTTCTGCACCAATGGAGGTCGGAATTTCTGTTGCTGTAGTGGTAGGTTCTTGAATTGTGGTTACTTGAGAGGTAATAGCACTGGTAGTGCCTTCTGTGATGACAAGTCGTGACAGTCATATGCGAATGGGTTGTATCAGTGTAGGGGGTTCCGTAGGTGACTTCTCTATAGATGGTTGAGGTGACGGGGACTCTGGAACTTGTAGGCATGGGATAGATCCTCACATGCGCTTGCCTCCACGTCCCTTGCTAGATTTTTTGGATTTCTTTGCGGTCCCTTTAAATGCCTTCAATTCTTCACTTGTCATAGCACGCTCTATAGGCAAGTTGTATGCCAAACACATATACACAATTCTTGTGAGAGCGCAACATCCATGGATGATTCTTTTCCTTTCCCATCTCTACTGTGCTAGATACAATTGATCAATAATCCAACTTGCTAGATCTACTATTTGGGGCCCAATACAAGCTAAATACAATCCAAACCAAATACGCTTATGAGGCATAGTAAAACGATCCTACGCTGGGAATGCAAAGTGTTGCATACATATACGTAATGGCTTAGATAGCTCAAGTTTGATGGCCAAAATGTTTTCCCATTTGGTAACATCACCACACTTCATCGGCTCTAGAATAAGCCTTTCTCTCTCTGTTGGCATGTGAGTTCCATGGATCTTAATTGCAGCTTGAATCAAATCCTTTGAGAGATAGAACCTTTTGAAAGGGGGTCATTTACCAAAGATGGCAGAATAAAAGTGCCCGACAAGTCCTTGTTCTCAGAGGCGGTCAGAGTGGCCACTAGGTAGTAACATTTGTAAAAATCCGGTTTGGGCAGTGGATCACTGAAGTATTCCATAAAACCTTCTCTAGTCCAAACATGCTTTAAATCTTCCATATTCTGGAGCGCTTCGAATTCTCTTGAGAAGAACTGATACTTGCCCCACTTACTACTGTCAGAAGTCAAATTGGCATCAAAAAAAAAATCTGCATCTGCCAAAGGTCCTCCTAAACCTTGGAACTAGTGAGAATTGCGATGAACTTTTTCGGTATATCCCCTAGGAGGATCATCAATCGGCATTGGTCCGAGGAATCCTTGAAATTTCGGTGGTTGCGATGTAGGATGGGGTTTCGCCAGTAATTCGCCAATATTAACCATCGGTACACTAGAGCTAGCTTCAGACGGTCCTTCTGTCTGCATGATGAATGATGCAAATGTGGAGAAGATCTACTCCAAAAGATTAGCACATTAGTATGGAAATTAATCATGATCCTGATAAAGTGAGACCGCAATCCCTTTCCATAACCGATGTGTAACCCATGTAGTTGAGTGTTGTGAGGTGATTTATGGAATGATTTTTGCAAAACTAATGCAGGTCTCTAGACACCTACATGCTTCAGATAGTGCATACATTGCTTGATGAGATGTGATTACAAGTGATGTTGGGTTAAGGTTGGTGAGTTTATACAAAGTTCATGTGTGAGTGAATTATTACAAGGGAATTGATTATTTGGGATGGGAATAATGTTAGACAATGGGTTTTGAGGAGACATCTGGATACGTTTTAGTATCCATTTCCTAAGAGTTGTTGAGGGGGTGGTATGTTTTTGTTGAGGGACAAAAGATGATATTGGATGTGGTGGTATTGAGGGGTGAAGATATTGCTGAAGGGTATATATTACATGGCTTGAGTGTTGAGCTATAATACACTGTTTGGGTACCCATATCTGCGTGAGTGACTGATTAGTTAAGTACTTCTTGGCGATCCAAATCTGTCGACTGTTTGTACTTGTAGAAGAAGGTCAAGGAAATGTTGAATATTGCCTCTGATTCTACTCAAACTTCTTCTTGTTATTGTCTACATTGCTGCAAACTATCGGTGTTTTCTCTCCTTTTGGCACAGATATTTGTTTCATGTGGATTGCTTTGGGATGCTGATACTGTTGCTTTCTTTGCATCGTCTGGTAGGGTCATTGGTTTGGGTTCCTCTGTTGTGGTCTCCTTCGTGGTTGAGGTTGAGAGGTCGGATGGACACTCTGCTTTGGAAAAGAAGGGAGGTCCAACACTTGTGAAACTTGCCCATTAGGAAGTGCTTCCTTTTGGATCAAAAATCTAGGCTAGTCCATAGTAAGTGTGGAAGGATGGGCACTGCAGGGTGTTTTGCCCATGTGGCTGCTGATGCAATCCACCTGACCCCTGATGTAACCCACCTGGCCACTGTTGGAAGACCAGGGGAAAATCTGTTGAGCCTCTTTTATCTGGCAACTATCCATCGCCAAGCTCTCATGGGTTGACTTTGGAATGGGCATGCTTAGCCGAGGGATCTGGCCAAAGATCTTCCTGTCCTCCATCGCATGCAGTTCATATGGTCTAGGGTTACATACCTCAGGCGGAGTGTAGTTAGGGAATTCAAGCGGTATCACTCGCTACTGATCTAAGGTTCCAATCTGCAAGGAGCCTTGTCTAAGATTTAGATCCACTGAGTGATCGTATAGCCAATCTTGGCCAAGGATTAGGGATTCTATCAGGTCCTCGTCATGGCACACTAGGAGCTTCCCTGTCATGGTCACATCGTGTATGAGGATAGGAAGGTCCACCTCACCCATGCAAGGGGTTTCCATGCCTCCTAACCCTATGAGGTATGCCTCAATTGGCCGCATTTCTATTCCTGAGTCCTTATAGTGGGACCATCTAATTGCACTAGTCGCCACAGCTGAGTCAGCTCCTGGCAAGGATTGTCGTGCTCTAGCCTGATTGTAATGAATGGTCTCCTATCCACTATGCTATGATGAGTGGTTGACTGTGCTTGACACATGGCCATGGGGTATCTGGGTGTTGTTTCCAGATGGTTATAATGTTTTCTCCCTAGTCTTTGTCTTCTTAGCTTCATGCGCTTAATGTGTTCTAAAGCTTCTGCCAGAGCTTCCGTTCGTATTCTTTTTTCTTCCTCCTTACGCTTCTTTGCCAACATGAGTCATCTAAGCATATCCTCAGTAAGAGGTTCTTGGTAAAGCTTGACTCTATAGCCAGTAATGTAATTAGGCATTCTGTCTCCTTCTTGGGTGGCTAACTGTACGGCTCCACTTGTCGAGAGTCTGTTAATGATCATAGGTCCATAGCCTCGCTTTTCTAATTTTCGTGCATGCTGTTTCAACGTATATACTAGGACTAAATCTCCTTCTTTTAAGCCTTTATCTTTCACATGTGCATTGAAATAGGCTTTCTGTCGCTTCTTTGCTGCATATATGCTTGCTGCTGCTTTCAGCCTGGTTTCTCCGAATTGTTCCAAGTCCATTATTCTTGATGATAATTCATGGCCGGTCCACTGATGTTCTTGTGCAACCTTAAGGGTTGGTATCAAGAAGTCCAAAGGAAGCACAGCATTCTGACCAAAAACCATCTGAAAGGGAGTTGCATTGAGTACGGTCTTGTAGGCCACTCGATATGCCCAAACAGCGTGGTGTAACTGTTTGTCTCGATCTGAACGTTCATTGTTCACGAGTTTCTTCAGTACGTTACAAAGGATCTTGTTAGTGCTTTCGGCTTGACCATTGGCCTGAGGATGATATGGTGCGGATTTTTTGTGAATCACTATAAAATCCTGTAACAAATATTCAATGACTTGGTTTAGAAAGTGAGTTCCTCGATCGCTCACTAACTCTATAGGCAATCCATATCTTGTAGAGACATTTTCAACTAAGAATTTTGCAGTCATGTGTGCATCAATCTTTTTTGTGGCCTTGGCCTCTACCCATTTGGTAAGATAATCTGTCGCAACAATAATGTATTCAGCATGAGTACCTTTTGCAGGGGGGTTAATGGGTCCTATAAAGTCTATACCCCACTTAGAAAATGCACGTCCTCCCATCATGGGTTTCAATGGCATTTCATCTATGCAAGTAAGAAGTTGCATTCTCTGGCACACATCACATCTCTTAACATAGGTATGTGCATCCATGTGAAGAGTGGGCCATCATAATCCTGCAAATAGTATGGCTTTGATTATCCTATCGGGACCAAAATGACCTCCTGCAACACCTTGGTGTGCAGTCTCTAGTACGCTCAGATAATCACTTTCATGAACACATTGTCTTAAGTATCCGTCTCATCCTCTTTTTTATAGATTTTCGCCAATAAGTGAATAGTCTTGAGCTTCCTGCTCTAGACTTTGTTGTCGTGCTAAGGTCATTCCTTGAGGGAATGTTTTCATCCTCAAGTATGTCACTAATGGTGCACTCCATTCTGGTGTGAGAGACACATGATATAATGTAGCATGTTCCACTAGTGGTCTCTCACAACAAACAAGGCATTCTTTACACAACTTGTAGATGTGTGCTTCCATAGAAGGCCAATATACTCGTAGTCTATGCAGAGTCTGCTGTGTACGATATTTTGAATGATGTTGCTTTATTGCACCTACGTGTGCTAATTGCAACCAATTTGCGTGTTCTGATTCATCTACACAACAAGCAAGAATCTTTTGATTACCTATTTATATATACTTCTTGCTATGATTTGATATCTTTGTGACTTGGTGATCTCTCCTTCTTTGATCCTTATCTTAGGATTCTTGCGTCCATATGTGAGAATAGGAACAATAGGCTTAGCCCATTCTGGTACTACCTCAAGGTTAAACAAATATGCATCGGGTAATGCATCCACTATTCCTTGAGGAGCTTCTCCTGAAGTTACTCTTGAGAGGTGGTCAGCTCTAAGATGGGTTTTTCCTTTCCTGACTACTACTTCGAAGTCATACTCCATGAGCAAGAGAAACCAACATATCAATCATCCTGTATTACATGGCTTGTTGACTAAGTACAATAATGCTTGATGATCCGTGAAGAACTTGAACTTATTTGCCAACAAATAATGCCTGAATTTCTTTACTACATAGATCATTCCTAATCCTTCTCGTTTCATAGTGGTGTAATTTCTTTCTGCTGCATTCAACTGTCTCCTCACATAAGCTATGGGGAGGTCTATATTACCTTCATTCGTGGGTTGTGCCAACACACATCCTATTGCATAGTTGGATGCATCCACATGTACATGGAATGGCTTGCTCCAATCTGGGGTTGTCAATATAGGTGCTGAGCACAATCGTCTTTTAAGTTCATCGAATTAATTCTCACACTCATCTTTCCATTGAAACTTGGTCAAAAGAGAGTACAGAGGCTTGGCTATGATTGCATACATATGTATGAATCGTCTGTAATAACCACAAACTGTACCTCTTTTATGTTATTTGGTCTAGGTAGATCGGCAATTACTTTCACTTTTTCCTCATTCGTAGAGATTCTGTTCTTTGACACAATGTGTCCTAGAATTTTGCCTTGTGTAACCATGAAAACACATTTTTCTGGGTTCAAACAAACCTGATATTCTCGACATTTGTTGCAAATACTTGCCTTAGTTATGGGATATGAGTCTACCTCATATTTGAATGTGCACATACATCATCGACATAAACTTCCAAATTCTTACGTAAAAATTCCTTAAACACATGACACATGAGTTGTTGGAAAGTAGTGGGTGCATTTGTGAGCCCAATGGCATTACACAAAATGCAAAAATGCCACATTCTATGGCAAAATCCATCTTGTGTTGATCTTCTGAAGCAATGGCTACTTGATTATAGCCTGAGAAACCATCAAGAAAGCTATAAACTTCCTTGCTCGCAACTCTTTCCAATAAATGTTCTATGATAGGAAGAGGATAACTATCTCTAATTATGGCAGCATTAACTTTTTTAAGGTTAATACACACATGTAATTTTCCATTCTTCTTGGGCACAACCACAATGGGGGATACCCATTCGGTATGCTCAATTTCGTAAATGAATTTTGCTTCTATCAGATGATCTATTTCTTCCTTAATTTTCACAGCATAGTTATCATTGTACGTGTATGGTTTCTATTTCGTCGATTTTGCATCTGGAGTCATAGGGATTCTATAGGAGCATATATCCGGATCTACTCCTTTCAAGTCTTTGTAACTCTGAGCTAACACATCTCTATATTCTTGCAATAGGGCAATTAACTCTTCTTCTTCTTTATTTGTCAAATCATGCCCTATGTATGTACATTTTTCTTCTTCTCCTTCTATGGTGACTATGATTTTTTTGGTTTTCTCTTGGTTATCATATACTTTTCCAACATTGGCTTTTCTTTTAGGCATTCGTACCATGACCCTTCTATCTTCTATTTCATACTTCTTAAAATTTTTAGGAACCTCAAACAAAGATTCTTCTTCCTCTGACATGGTTTCTTTCTTCTTTCTTTTCTTACCTTCACTTTTGGCAGTCACTTGTGTGGTTAACCTCACATCATTCGTAAGCTCTCCATGTCTTTGAGGATGAATTTCTACTTCGTAGAAGTATTCTTCATCTGATGCAAAGGGTGGATCCATAATGATTGACTCTAGATCGGAGTTGCTTGCATCCTCAAATGCATCAATGCTAGATTCGCATTCTTCAATAATGGAATCACACATGATTGGCTCTATTGTGAAGACTGAAATGTCATAGCCATCCTCGTCGTAGTGGGGTGTCCATTGTTCTTCATTGATGGCTACATCCATTGTTGCTAAAATTTTTGCCCAACCATGAGGCTCGAATTCCTCGTCTGGAAATACTATTGGTGCATAAGCTGGGTCTTGAAGGGTTCGTGGATGTCGTTTTGAACCTAAGGTCCTGGCTTCTACCGTACTTCCTCTTGTTTGGCTACTTTACACATCCATAGATGGGTATCCTCGTGCAACCATGAGGGATCTGATTCCAATGAGTGTACAGATTCTGTTTCTTCTTGTGTCTTATGGATGGTATTCCATTGTATTGGGGGTACATCTCGATGGGAATAGTCTTTAAGATTAACTTCGGTAGTCACTCCTAAATGTTGCAAGTACAAAGAATTAGTTCCCCAATCTTGTACGATTTGCAACTGACGCATGAATGGTCATCCTAAAATCATCTTGTAAGCATGATTTTTCCCAAAATCACAAATGGCGAAAGTATGCTCAAACTCCACACCACAAGTGGTGAGAGATATGCCATCTAGTAATCCCAATGGCTTCGCTATATGTCCGTCAGCCATTTGTAGCTTCATCTTGGTAGGTCGTAATGTTGGCTTACCCGATCGTTTCCATAAAGCAGTGGTAGCGATGGCTACTCCGACTCCTGAATCTAAGATGGCTTTGGTGGTGTAGCCCTGATGGGTTATTGGAAGATAAGTGTTACCTTCCTCTCCTTCGCTTACATCTCCGATTCTTCCTACGGATATCTCTAGTACCTTCTTGTGTGATCCTATCTACAAGTGAGCAGTAGTAACCTCAGGAAATTGATTTGCTACATGTTTCCACAATTCTGGTTGAAGCTTCAACAACTCCTCTAAAGTGAGGTGACATTGTACTTTAGTGTTCTTGATCACTTCTGTGTTCCTAGGAATCACTGATTCTTCATTCCTCACTAGTATTGTGGGTGCTCTCATGCTAATAGACTTGGCTTCCCAAGGTCCTGTGAACTGAGGCAATTCTTGCAAAGAATTAGATTCAAAACCTGTGTGTTCACTCAACTGTTCTTCCTCTACATCATCGTAAATAGAGGGAATATCTTGGGGAAATTGCTCTTGCAAGTCATCTATTTCTTGAGTAGGAGGATGGGTTCCTTGTTCCTTTCTCCATTTCTCTTCTTGGATTTCTCTCAGAAATTCATGTTAATACTTGTGTATGGAAGACAGGTTGTTTTCAACCTCTGTGTTTGGTACTTGAGACAGGGATGGTGCATTCCTTTCCTCTGTCTCTGAGACAATAGGGTTCCTTTGCTGATTCTTTTTCTTGTTGCTATCAATCAAGTAATTTAGCCTCTCCAGTAGTCCTTGAAAGCGTAATTCAAGTTTTGCCATGTTATTCCAATTAAGATATCGAGAGGCTTCGAACATAGTTTGTGCTAATTCTACCATCTTCATGCAAAGTTTAGTCCTCTCAATTTCTAAATCTACTTGAGGGTAGTTCTTAATCATTTCAGCTATCTGGGGTCCTTCTTTTAATCTTGCTTGATATGCATGAAACATCATGTCTAAATTTTTTGGTATGGGTTCCGCTAAAACAGATCCTGCTCTCTGAGCTAGATTCTCCTAGTTTGATTCTTCTGAAGTCAATTCTAGGATTTTGGCTCTCGATTCCTTTAAAATTCCTTCCAAATCAGTTATCTTTTTACTCCATTTTCTCTTAATTCTTTCTCTTGAATCTTTCCAAGATTTCGTCTTTTTGTTACTAGACTCTCCAACTTCACTAGTTTTGGCTATTTTCTCAGGATTAAGCTGTTGATTTTGTAAGAGCGTCTGGGCTCTTGTTATAGCTTGGATAGGCATGTATGTAGGGTTGGATCCATCTGAGTTGTGTAAAATACCTATCACATTGATGGGTGTCACTTTTGAAGCATTAGCAGGGTTCTTAGGACAATCTTTGATGATATGCTCTTTACCACACTCGGCACAGAAGCCTTGTATATTATAGTATTGTGATTGTCTTGCTATTGGAGGGTGTGCATAATCTTTTATGAAATGATCTCCTTAGCACCTAAAGCATGGTCCTCTAGGGCCATGTGGTCTTTGTTGTCTTAACTGGGGCCGCAGATTAGGGTTGGCATACATCACATTAGCATAATCGGGTTCTCAAATGGGTTCCAATGATGGACTATCGTACTGATATGTTTCCATGTGTTCTGGTGACTCTGTGTAATATGCGGACATGAGTAGAGTCGAAACTCTTAGAATTAGGGTCACTTTCTGTGATCAGGGATGAAGAAGGCACTAAAGCCCTATTTAGGTTCTCTTCTGTAGTAGCATATTTGACTAGGATGACATTGGCTGGTGGGGGTGGTTGCTGAGCTAAAACAGGTTGAGGTCTCTGTTGAGCCTGATAAGGATAGTTTTGAGGAGGCCTATAGTAATGAGGCTGAGCATTATATTGACCTTGATACCTTCCTCATTGCGAGTATGCTTGTGGGTAGTTCTGTCGTACTACTTGTTTGTTGTAAGGGCGGTCCTGAGCTGTGTGATTCGTGTATCGTCTCTCAATTGTACAGTATTGGCCACTAGGGTTGGCTTGCGGTTGTGTTGCATTGGGACACACATTTTCCATATGATCACCACCACAGGTGTAACAATGCTTGTTTGTTGTTAATTTAGGCATCTGTTTACTAGAAACTCCTAGTTTCTAGGCCACTTTTTTTGCTAGGTCCTCTATTGAGCTAGACAATTTTGAGGATGCTAGAGATGAACAATCCGAGTCTTTATAGACCTTTGAGAGTTCCAACTCGTCTCCAAGGTTGTCCTCAATGTCTATGCAAATTCTTATACATTGCTCTAATGTTCTGGGTTCCTTCAAGTAGACATGGGAGCGTAGTTTAGAGCTCAAGAGGCCATCTAGAAACAATGACACTTGCTTGGCCTATGAAGGTAACTCTTGCATGGGACATCTTTCAACGTGTTGTCTAAATCTACATCCTGCGAGTCTAACTGATTCTTGAGAGGTCTGTTTGAAGCTATGAATTAACGAAGACGTATCATGCTTGATTCCACTTTTAGAGAATTCAGTGATGAATGACTCTAACAAGTAATGGATATCTCTGAATTTCCTTTGTTGCAATGGTTGGAACCAAGTTAAAGTTGTGTTCTTTAAAGTTAGTCCAAATGCGTTATATTGTGTGAACATGTCTTCTACTTGCTCTGCTTGTAGCACTTGCTTAAATTCCACAACATGGTCATAGTGATCTCCTGTCCCATCGAAGTAGTTCTTCATGGATTTTACTAACTGAGTGGGTCTTAGTACCCTTGGGTGCTCGCGTGGTCTAGGTAGAGGAAAATCATCTCTACCACCTAGTACTCTATGTTCCCTTTGTCTCTCCACTCTATCGGTGTCCATGGTGGTTCTATCTCTCCCTATGGGATGAGTGAAACTTACTTCCGGTCTCTCTTTGTTCTTCTCTCTTTGATTGCCATGGGCTGAGGATGTTCCAGCACCTTGATGGCTCGTGTTTACATTTGTTCAAAATGGGGGGAAGATTAAATCACCTCTCCATGTGTAGGTATTTCTCACGTGGTCTGGTACTACAAATACTCGTTCTGAAGTATCATCTAGGTATACAACCTTTCCAGGTGTATCTGGGTCCTTGAAGTCGTAGATCATGATGGAGCCTACCTCACTAGGTTGTTCCATTTTGTACCTCCAAAATGCTTCATCAGTTTCCTTATTCATGAATAATTCTATGATTCTATTGTCCTAAGGGATCCAATCTAGGATTAGCACTCTTGTCAGTACAGATTTCCCTCTAGGTGTCTTGGGTTCTTCTCCGACTGGTTCTTTTCCTTGGGTTCTCGCTTCCGTCTCTAACTGAATTACACCAAACTCATTGGTATTATTTGGCTGAGTACTTATGATGTATATTGTTCCTTCCTTGTCTATGTATGCATCTCTCTCAAATTTCACCACTGGACATTCCAATCCAATGGGTTGATCAAGGTTGTGCATTTGCACCACTTGTCTTCGCAAACCATCCTCATAGATGCGAGCACCTAAGCGATCGGTGCGGACAAATTCTAATTGAGTCCTTTAGGGTCCTTCGGGTCTTTCCAAATATGCTATGTTTAACCCTCTTTCTAGTCTTTCGATGCTAAAAGCCATTTCCGATTCGCTCGTATCTAAGATCAACTCGTAATGGTAACTATTCAATTGTTGTGCCCATGACCGTGCAGTAGTTCCTACACTTGCTTCTGATGATCTAAGGCTTCGTCGGTCTGACTTACCTATATGCTTGCCCGATCTAAGGTTCATGAATTTACTTCCTAGGACTCCCTGATCGTCAATGGTTCTTTGTTCTTTAGTTCTTGTTCTTTTTAAATTCCTTTAAGTTCTTGTCTTGTCTTACTGTATACGTCAGGAATCGACTTTCCGTTGTACTTTTGTGTTCTCGTTCTATCATACTTAAGTTCTTTCCTTTAGGTTTTTCGTATCACACACTCTTACTTTAGTCTTGGACTTGAAAAATTATGTCTCTTGAACTTGATCGTCCCTATAGTCTTTAATCCACAATGCTATTGTTTAGCCTAAGCTAATAATTGACTGAGGGCGTTGAGTATTCTTCCAACCTCAAGTCAGCTCCTTTTATTGCTCTGTTGCCCAAGAAGTCGCACCTCCCAAGCCTTGCGTTCACTGTCTTGCTTTGATTGCCTTTGATAGCCCTTGCTAGACTTGTAAAAATTCGATGTTTAGACCAATTTTTAAATGGATGCTCAAGCACTTGAATATATACACCTTTTAGGTCCTTGTCCAAATTTCAATGCCCCCTGGCTATTTTAGCTCCAACAATGTTGTTGAGCCCATCAAAGTCATGTTGGTCAAAGTCAACTGCAGTCAAAGTCAACTGGTCAAATTCAACAAAGGACAAGGTCAAAGTCAACAGGTGCAAAGTCAAAGTGCGTAAGTGCAGGTGTCAAAGTGCACAGGTAGTGCACAATGAATTGTCCACAAAGGGTAAATTGGAGAAAATGGGTTGCAGGTTGCAGAGGTATTTTCTCTAATTTTCCTAAGGTTCAAAGTGTGTTTTAAAGTGTTTTGGAAGGTTCAGGTGAACCCCCTCTTATGTGCAAAAGTGAAGACTTAAAAGGAAACATGAAGGTATGTGAAGCGGCAAAGTGTACGCACAGGTGAAAGTATGGCCCCCCATTAAAATTTTTGGTTTTAAACTAAAGTCACTACAAGACAAAACAGTGAGTCGTTGGCTGCCACTTCTGAGGACAATCTTGGGACATCAAAGAGAGGACCAAGATACCATGGCAGTTAGGAGCGTACGTGATCGACACTCACATGAAGGCAAGGGCCATTCTTGGACCAATGTTAGAGTAGGCAAGAGAGCATAGTCTAAGGGAGCAAGAGAGAGAAGTGCAAGAGTCACCAGTGCGACGACGCAGAGAAGTGGAAGTGAAGAAGTGCATAAGGAGTGCCTAAGGGATTGTGCAGAGAGTGCTAAGCTAGTTCCCCAAGTATCTCAAGGTCCCATTGCAGTGGGTGCGTGCCGACAGAAGGTATTCACTCCTCCCCCCTTTGTGGAAGCTTGGTGCAAGGTGTGCACAAGGATAAGCTTGAAGCAGGCGGAGGTCTGGTGCAGAGGAGCCGGCAGCAAGAAGACTTTGGGATATTTGGTATTTTGTGATTGGGCACCCTGTGGGATTGTGCACAGAGGTATTGGCTTGTCTTGTACTTCAAACCTTGTAATTGTCTTACTGTAATCAATCGACAGAAGCTTCCAAGTGTATTTTCTCTTCTTATTTCTTCCCCTTTTCTCCTACAAACTCTCAAACTCCTTCTTGTCTAAGAATCCACCAACAAAATTTGGCACACCCGGTGGGACCTCCAAGGAGATTTGAGCTTAGGAGAAACCAAGGGTCAAGCATAAAAGATATCAAGTGTCTACAGAACCACAGTGCTACTTCATCAAACAAAAGGTAAATATATTCTTATCAAGTGTCTTACCTTTAGTGGGCTATGAGCTGCTCATGACCGCAACCCGGTCCCAAGTATTGAGGGTCACCTGCAAGCAGACAAGGAGGAAGGTTGTTAGAAGGTCCCCCAGTCCTCTATCTTCCATATCATCAGTCAAGGGCATGGCGGGTCAGGTAGACTTGGAAACTTTACTCTCTAGATTAAATATAAAGTTTCCTTCTTTCAAAGGCCTAGCTCAGGAGGATCCAGATGAACACATTAGAAGGTTTTTAGCACTATGTAAGACTAGAGGCCTAATGGGTAGGGAGGATGCTTTTTTGATTCTCTTCCCTGCCACATTAGAGGGATTAGCTGATAAGTGGTTCAGCCAGTTTGCTGAAAACCATTTTACCACTTGGGATGTGATGAAAGATGCTTTTAAAAATCAGTTCCAGCATGGAAACACCGCGGAGATTATCATAGAAGAGCTAGAAAATTTAAGATTAGGTCCAGGAGAAAAGTTCCCAGAGTTTGTGACTCGGGCCAAAGCACTAATGGCTAAATTGCCAGACCCACCCCACGATTTTTTTGTCAAGAAATGGTTGGCTAAGCCCCTACCAGTGGCCACCCAATGCAAAATAAAGGAGTTAGTGCTACCTACAGCCTCCATAGAGGAGTTCATCAGCACAGCCACACGCTTGGAACAGATAAGGTACCAGTATGGAGCCACCTCTTCCCAACCAACATATGGTACAGAAATGGAGGATCCAGTGATACAGCTACGGAAAGAGTTGGAGGGCTTAAAGAGAAATAAGCCCTACAAAGAGGAAGAGAATGTTGTTGCTCAGTTGAGAAGAGAGATTGAAGCACTAAAGCTCCAAAAGGAGGAGGAGGCCCAGGCAGAGGAATTGGCTCAGCTGCGACAGGAGTTGCAGGAGCTCAAAGGAGGTGGCATCAAGAGTGGACTTTGGTGTTCCATGTGCAGCAAGCAAGGTCACATAGTAAGTGAATGTCCTCTGTTAAATGTGACTTGTCAATTATGCAGGAAGGTTGGCCATGAGGCCCATGAATGCCAATCAAGAGGAATGCCTGCAACGACATATTGGACACAAGGAGGACCTCCAACACCAGCAAATGTGATGGCTGCTGCACCAAATCAAAGTAACAACTATAATCCTAGACAGAGGAATAACTTTGGAAATGGGCCTAGGAGGCCAATCATTTGTTTCAGATGTGGAGAATGTGGGCATTATCAAAGTAGGTGCACCCTACCAGAAAATGCCCCTCCCTGCAGGAACTGCCCTGATGTAAGAGACCATTATGCAAATTGTTGTCCTAAGAATCAAGCCTCTTCCTCCGAACCCCACATTCAAATGATTTCTGTGCACAACGAAGAAGTGTGTGATTCAATCAACGAACCATCTCCATCTACCAGGGTGGTGCAATTAGAAGAAATAACATCTTTGACTGTGCAGACAAGAAGCAAGGGGAAGGCTAAAGTTGACATAGGACAAGAATCAAAGATTAAGGAAGGGAATCAAAATAGAGAAACATCTGAAGATAAAGTCACCACAGGTGCAGATACAAGTCAAAAAGGAGATCAAATATGCACCAGTGATGCCATTGGGCATGCCTTCAACAGGGCTCATGAGGAGCTTGATAAGTCAACTGGAGTCCAAGCTCTCAAGGAATCAGAGGCTTCAAAACTACTCAAGTCCATGAAGAAGGAGGTTAGTATTTTTGAATTGATAAAGATGGATGGGAAATTCAGATCAGAGTTATTGCAGATAATTGATGAGGCTTCTACCACAAGTTTGGTGGCAAAGGCCACTGTTTTACATAAGGGAAAACTTGTAGGGGAAGCACCCCTTACAGATTATAAAAGTCCTCGGCTGATAGTATCTATCAAAGGTCATGAATTTCAAGGAGTTATTGTGGATGGTGGTTCCGGCATTAACTTGATGCCTGAACACACAATGAAAAAGATTGGACTCCATCCTTCAAGGCCTGCAAATTTCACTGTTACTTTGGCAGATCAGAGCAAAGTAAGGCCCTTGGGAGTGATCCCAAAAGTTCCACTAGAAGTACAAGGTAATCTATTCATTCTGGATTTTGTGGTTTTAAGATTGCCCCAGGTTGAAGGAGGATTTCCTCTCTTAATTGGACGACCATGGCTGAGGCATGCAAGTGTCATTCATGATTGGGGCAAGGACACTATGTGGGTACAAAAGAAAGGGCAAGAGCTGACACAGATTCATTTAGAAGAGGGCCCAGATAATCAAGGAAACACTAGCATGATGCAAACAGTTGGCATTTGCTTGGAAACAGAATCGGAGGATCAACCCCAAATAGATTTCGAGGAAGAAGAGGATATTCTAAATTGGCTCCAAGCAGGCAACTCTTCCTCTTGTTTTGGAATTTTTCTTAATAATTCTTGCACGACTGAAGGTTATGATGAAGATAAGGGAAAAGTCCAGGTTGATGGATTGGGAGAGCCCATCACAGACCACAGAAGGGGCAGGAAGACACCCTTCAAATACAACTTGGAGGAGGATATGACAACCACAGATAAAGAAGTTTCTAAAGCTAAAAGCAAGGTAAAAAGTTCTAGTGAAGAATGTTCTTTCCCAATTCAAGAAATCCCTGAAGGATGGATGCAGGACAAGGAGGAACACATTGAAGTCCAAAATACACCTGCTTATGAAGCAATGCACGAAAAGCTAGTAGAAGAAGACAAGGAAGCAGAGGCACACGAAGATAATATGGTAGCGAGAAATCCTCTCCAAGAAATACAATTAGGCACTCAAGACAATAATCAGCCAGTTTTGATGGCCACTTGGTTGTGGAGCCACCCAGGGATCCTTGAAAAGGTAAAATCATTCTTGACCCAGTATATAGATGTCTTTGTTTGGCATTATAAAGACTTAGAAGGAGTGCCTGCAACTTATGGAGAGCACAGAATCCCTCTGGTTGATGGAGCCAAACCCATAAGAGGAAAGAGTTATAGACTTAATCCAAAATATGCTGAAGCTGTCTATGTGGAAATCCAAAAGATGGAGGATGCAGGAATCATCATTCCTATTGAACACTCAGAGTGGCTCTCACCTATGGTTATAGTACCAAAGAAGAATACTAATAAAATCAGAATTTGTGTTGACTTTAGAGCACTCAACAAGGTGACCATTCCAGATGGTTTCCCTATGCCTTTTGCAGAACAGGTCATTGAAGAAGTGGCTGGGCATGCATTATATAGCTTTATGGATGGATTCAGTGGCTATAACCAAATATCAATACATCCAGAGGATCGTGAAAAGACTGCTTTTATCACTCCTTGGGGAACATATGTGTATGTAAAAATGCCATTTGGGCTCAGAAATGCTCCAGCCACCTTTAACAGAACGGTCAATCTCATTTTTGGCCCCCTATTGCTGGAATCACTTAGAATCTTCATGGATGACTTCTCTTCGTTTTCAGGATCTCACAAGGAAACTCCTCTAGATTGTTTGGACCACCACTTGAGGCAGCTGCAGAATGTTTTCAAAAGATGCAGGGAGACTAAGTTAAAGCTCAATCCAAACAAATGTCATTTCCTTGTGACAGAAGGAACCCTCTTAGGACATGTGGTGTCGGCTAAAGGTATGGCCCCAGATCCTGACAAAATCATTTCTATATTAAAGTTGCCTAAACCTAAATCCCCTAAAGAGATTCAGAGTTTCTTGGGGCATACTGGATACCATAGAAGGTTTATAAAAATGTATGCAGAGATAGCCAGACCTCTGGCTAGACTTACAGGTAAGGACTGAGTGGTCAAAAATCTTTCATATACATGTCGATGCCAGTGCCTATGCAGTGGCGGCAGTTTTGACCCAACCCAGTGAAGAATTTAAAGTGGACAGGCCAATTCAATATGCCAGTAGAATCTTGACTAAGGCTGAAAGGAATTACAGTACTACAGAAAGGGAAGCCCTAGCAATGGTCTTTGCTGTCCAAAAATTCCGTCATTACTTACTGGGGGTAAAATTTATTATTATAACGGATCACCAACCACTCAAATACCTACTCAACAAACCACAAGCCACTGGTAGAATATGGAGGTGGTTATTGTTGTTCCAAGAGTTTGATTTTTCTGTAGTCCATAAACCAGGTAAAGAAAATGTTATGGCGGATCACCTATCCAGAATAAATATGATGAATCAAACTAGTGGAATCAATGATGACTTTCCAGATGCTCATCTGTTTGCTGTACAAGCTCAAGGTTGGTATTAGGACATCAAAAATTTCATTAAAACTGGGTTGTATCCAGAAAAGGCTAGTGTTGTACAAAAGAAGAGACTGCTAATCAAGAGTAGACCATATACCTTCATTGAAGATAAATTGTATCGACAGGGCAAGGATGACCGGTTCAGGAAGTGTTTGGAAGAAGAAGAAGTGAGGGAAGTCCTTCACTCTGCACATGAAGGAACAGGTGGTGGGCACCTTCCAGGACATATTATGAGTCAGAGGATACTGGATGCTGGTCTATGGTGGCCCACCCTATTTAGGGATGCAGATGAATGGGGAAAGGCATGTGACATTTGCCAGAGGTGTGGACCTAAGCCAACAAAGCAGAGACATAACCCCTTGGTTGTTTCCACTTCCTGGCAACCATTTGAGAAGTGGGGGCTAGATTTTGTAGGGCCCATCTACCCTCCCGCTTTTCCAAAAAGAGAAAAATATCTCTTGATAGCTACAGATTATGCGACAAAGTGGGCTGAAGCTATTGCCTCCCCCGATTGCACTGCCCAAACTGTTGCCAATTTCATTTATAGTAACATCATTTGCAGGTTTGGATGCCCATTTGAAATTTGTACAGATCAAGGTACACATTTTGTCAATAAGGTCCTGCAGGAAATTTTTAACAGGTATAGAATTCTACATAGGACTTCTTGTGCTTACTATCCAAGAGCCAATGGACAGGCTGAGTCGACAAATAAGGTTTTAATCTCAATGTTAAGAAAGGAGTGTATGTTGCAGCCCACTTCATGGGGCATTGCTTATCAAGGTACACTGCGGACATACAGGTTAGCCTACAAAGAGGCCACAGGATATTCTCCATTCCAGCTAGTTTATGGCATATTGCCCATTGAGCCCTTTGAATTTTTACATGGTTCACCTAAGATTGCATTCATGCAGGGCAGGAAGGATTGTGAGGTCTCTCAGAGGCTCGAAGCACTACATAAAGTGGAGGAGATTCGTCTACTAGCAACGAAACAATTGATAGAGACTCAGATAAAGAGGAAGCAGGCACACGATCGCCATCTGTGGAACAATAACATTGGAACAGGCATGTTAGTTCTTCTCCATAGACCTCATCTTAATACACAACTGAGAGGAAAATGGCTTCCACATTGGGAAGGACCTTATAGAGTCAAAACAATGCTGAATTGGGGTGCTGTGGAGTTAGAGACGCTGAAAGGAGAGGCCTTGCCACTCGTCAACATATCAAGGCTCAAGGCCTATCATCAACACAATTGAAGACGTATGGATCACCTGGATCTGCAAAATCTGTCCAGGTTGTACATAGCTTTCTCATCAAAATTTGCACAGTTTTAGTAGTTTTCTTTATCATTTTCATTCTCGATACTGGGGTTTTTGAGCCACCTAGAAGGCATTTCATAATCTCTGCAAAAGTAAAACTTTTGGATATTTTTGGAAAATTTTCTAGCATTTTTAGCATTTTTCTAGCAATTTTTATCCCTTTCCAATGTCTTTTTCTTGCCAAATAAGAGGAATAAAGGAAGCTCTCTGTGGGTTGAGTGAGAAAAGTGGCCTCAACCAGTGGGGAATTTTTTTTAGAATTTTTTGCAAATTTTTTTGGAATTTTTTGCCATTTTTTTGGATTTATTTATGTATTTTTTCAGTTTTTTTCATAATTAAAATTTTAAAAAAAAAAAAAGGAGCCCCCAAGGCATTTTTTCTGCTCCAAAAAAAAAAAAAAAAAAAAAAAACAAAAACCCCCCCCAACCCCCACCGACCAAAATCCCCCCCCCCCCCCCCCCCCGCCCCCCCAATTTTCTTTTTTTCAAATTTTTTAATTTTTTTTATTTTACTTTTTTTATTTTATTTTGTTATTTTCGTATTAAAAAAAAACCCAAAAAATATATATATATATATATATATTAATTTTCTTTTTTTTTGTTATTATTTTAATTTTATTTTTATTTTATTGATATTTTTAGTGGGCGTTCATTATTAAAAAAAAAAAAAATATTTTTTTATTATTATTATTATTTTTATTATTTTATTATATATATATATATTTTTTTTTTTTTTTTTCATTTTCATGGCTAAAAGCTTTTGGCTCTGGATTGTACTTCGGTTGGCCGTTTTTTACAAAAAAGGAGTCTTTTTCATGTTTTTTGGCACCTCTGGACTCAGTTTTTGGCTTTATTTTTCCAAATTCCCACATTTTCTCTGAGTTTTGGTCAAAACCCTCATTATTTGCACACATTTATCACATGTTTTTATTTAGCCACATTGTCCACATGGTCTATTCTCACCTTATCTTTCCTTATGTTTGATAATATTCCATCTGTACCCCTCTGTAGCCCTCCAGTTTGATCATTTTAGCCCCCCCTAGGCCTTGATTCCTACTTCCAACCCCTCCATTTACCAATCTGCCCAGCCACATCCTTCACCCTCCCGGCCCCATCCATCTTCATACCCTCAGCCCTCCCTTCCCATTCCATTCTAACCTCCCATTGCCCCTCTTTTGCTTTTCCATAACAAAATCCCACTTCTTGTTCTTTTCTGGTGCTTGTTCTGGTGGATGTTCTCAGATGTTCTCTTCAAGTTGTTGCAGCTCTGTTCTCATGGTGTCCTCTATGTTCAAAGTTTTGGTTGTAGCTCTCCGGGACGGAGAGCACATTAGGTGGTGGGCAACTGTTGAGCCCATCAAAGTCATGTTGGTCAAAGTCAACTACAGTCAAAGTCAACTGGTCAAAGTCAACAAAGGACAAGGTCAAAGTCAACAGGTGCAAAGTCAAAGTGCGTAAGTGCAGGTGTCAAAGTGCACAGGTAGTGCACAATGAATTGTCCACAAAGGGTAAATTGGAGAAAATGGGTTGCAGGTTGCAGAGGTATTTTCTCTAATTTCCCTAAGGTTCAAAGTGTGTTTTAAAGTGTTTTGGAAGGTTCAGGTGAACCCCCTCTTATGTGCAAAAGTGAAGACTTAAAAGGAAACATGAAGGTATGCGAAGCGGCAAAGTGTACGCACAGGTGAAAGTATGGCCCCCCATTAAAATTTTTGGTTTTAGACTAAAGTCACTACAAGACAAAACAGTGAGTCGTTGGCTGCCACTTGTGAGGACAATCTTGGGACATCAAAGAGAGGACCAAGATACCATGGCAGTTAGGAGCGTACGTGATCGACACTCACATGAAGGCAAGGGCCATTCTTGGACCAATGTTAGAGTAGGCAAGAGAGCATAGTCTAAGGGAGCAAGAGAGAGAAGTGCAAGAGTCACCAGTGCGACGACGTAGAGAAGTGGAAGTGAAGAAGTGCATAAGGAGTGCCTAAGGGATTGTGCAGAGAGTGCTAAGCTAGTTCCCCAAGTATCTCAAGGTCCCATTGCAGTGGGTGCGTGCCGATAGAAGGTATTCACTCCTCCCCCCTTTGTGGAAGCTTGGTGCAAGGTGTGCACAAGGATAAGCTTGAAGCAGGCGGAGGTCTGGTGCAGAGGAGCCGGCAGCAAGAAGACTTTGGGATATTTGGTATTTTGTGATTGGGCACCTTGTGGGATTGTGCACAGAGGTATTGGCTTGTCTTGTACTTCAAACCTTGTAATTGTCTTATTGTAATCAATCGGCAGAAGCTTCCAGGTGTATTTTCTCTTCTTATTTCTTCCCCTTTTCTCCTACAAACTCTCAAACTCCTTCTTGTCTAAGAATCCACCAACAAATGTCAACCTCAAATTATCTTATCTACTTGTAAAGAGCTTTCTAATGAGCTATAAAGCTCAAAAAACGGACTTCGGATGAAAAGGTATGAGTGTTCAAGTCCTCGGAGGTAAAACTAACAATTAGGTTTTTCTTCAAATATGAGCTAAGGGGTCTCCTATGAGCTTAGTCACCCAAAAAATTCTCAAATTAGCCTCAAATTTGCCCAAAAATGAAACCCTAATTTTGGCATTTTGGGTGAACAATCGTGATGGTTTGGGACCGTCGCAATGGCTCAGGTGAACCGTCGCGATGGCGTGGCACAATCGCGATGGTCCGAGGGTGCGAGGCATCCATTGGTCTAAGTGAAGCATCGGGATGTTCTAATCGACGAGCAATCGTGATGGTGTTGGTCAACGGTCAATGTAATCGTTGCAATGGCGTGAGCCCATCATGATGGTCACGAGGCACATCTAGCTCTTTTTATAGATTCTAGACTAGTTTTGATCGGTTTCACATCTAGTGACCGGCATAGTTAAAAAATAGGTTCTAGATGCTATTTGAAGGTCTAAATGAGGTCTAAAAATAACCAAAATTGGTGGGCTCGTTCTACCTAAGCTCCTCAAGCTCAAGGACTGCTCGGCTTGCACAAAATGGAGCTACTAATTTCAAAAGGGGTTTTTCTATGTTACATATGGTACATGAGTGATGAAAATCAGTGTTGAGAGTTTTTAAAAAGTATTTATAAAACATATTTGTTTGAAAAATGATCCATCTGGCTCCCTGCTACTTCATTGTGCTCTGTCTTTACATGCTTCCTCGACGTTTGTGCCTCTGGCTACTACCAACAACAACTTCTTGAAAATACTCTTCATTTGCATTCTTAGCACAAACTAGGATTTCCATGTTGCTATTGCAATCTTTGCATCCAAAAATTCAAAAGACATCTATTCTAGAAAATCTCAAGTAGCAATATCTTTTTCTTCAATTTTATTCTATAACTCTTGTAGCTCAGCATCCTTTTGCACTAAGTGAAGATCTTTAGCTTCTATTACCTACTAGAATTGTGTCCGCATGTTTCTAAGTTTTGTAATTTGATTTTCTTTGTCCTCCAAAATATGTATATTGGTTGCAATAATTTTCTTAGCATCTTGTAATTGTTACTCTAATTCCTTGATACTATTAAGCTTAACCAGATTCATTTGAAAATTCTCATTCAACGACACAATTTGGGAAGACAAGGAATCTTTTTTGATAATTAGTCGGGCAGCCTGATTTTGTAGTTCATGCTTATGAGCATGGACCTTCCATAATTTTCCCTGTACTAGCTGAAGGCATTCGGTTGTTTCTTGTTGATCTTTAGTAATTTCTTCAATATGTGCTTCTAGATCATCAATTTTATTTTGCATTGTTTGCACCTCATCTGCATAAATGTTGGCTCGACCAGCCGAAATATCTTGCAATTTAGAATTCTATTGTCTAAGTGTAAGTATATCTACTTGTAATCTCTCCTTCAGTGTGAATACTTTGTTCATCATTTTCCAACTATAAAAAGCATAAGTTTGATAATCTGGCTTCATTTTCCAATGTTTTTGATGAATCTGATGATCTTTCAAAAACCATGGATATGCATATGAAGAACAATTAAGTAGAGGGCATTGAATTCTTCATGAATTGGTTCTTCATGGGTCTCGGCACTACTCCCTAAAAGTAGGAAAATGAGAACCTTTCCTAGGTTGTCTAGTCTCTGAAAATTGATCATGCATCTCTTGCAAAGTGGATGGTCGCTGTTGGTTTTGCTGCTTGTAAAAAATGTTATTTTGAGCTTCTTATCCCATAGCAATTCTTCTTCTTTTTCAGCTTCCTCTACAGTAACCCTTCTTCATCTTTCATCTTCCTCTACTGCAACTAATTCCTCTTGTTGTCATCTCTATTCTTCTTCTTCTTGAAACGTTGATCTCTACATGTTATTGATTCTTTCTTCCTCTGCTCGATGAAGTGCTTCCTAAACAATATTGATTTTGATGTGTTTATGTGCATGATTAGGGTATGTTTCCTCTATAGCAACTCTCTTACCCTCACTCTAAAGCTCTTGACGGAATACAACTTCCTCGAGAACTTTGAATGGTGGTGGCTCAAGAAGAGATCATACAAGAATCAATAAAGAAAAGAGGATACCAATTTTCATGTCTAGACGTTGATATTTCTTTGCTTTTCAACATGAGCAACAAATCCCCTTCTTCAAGCAACAAAAAAGGATCTCTGCCCAATTCACCTACCCATTTCCTATGGAAGCATCCACCATCAAAGAGTACAAAGTTTGAGAAACACCATAATTCTTACTTTGTACATTAATGGCTAATGTTTCTAATCGTAAGCCAAACTTCCAAGGACTCATATAAGGTAATCGCACATATTTATATTCACTAGAGCAAGTTTTACTGAACATCTGCTCCATCTCTTTGATTGATACATGAGTCAGTGGTGCTATAGTACCCTTTTTGCTTAACTCTAACTGACGATATAGGAAAGATAAAAAATGAGTCGATCCTCAGATCCACAAGAAGCTCTAATACTGCATAGTACTCACCATTCACTTTGAGCTTCTCATTGTAGTGTTGAATGAATGCATACACCATTGGGTGGTTTTGCAATCAAGGCCAAACTATTTCTTTGTAATCTGAGAGATCACACCGCAAAAAACAATCGACATGCATTTGAGGCAATTGCGATGGGATCTGAAGAGGGCTCATGTCAATCATTTTTACTGCATTAGGAAAAATAGTGCATGTCATCCTGCACGCTCTGAAGAAGATATGTCGCACAAGAGATAGAAGAGCTTTGAGAAAGTAATACTGCTAACAAGTATAAGTGTTATCCCAATTTTCATTTGTTTAAGTAACAAGGTGTAGATTTCAATGAAATTCTCATGTTTTTGAATAGCATGCATGTCCTTGAATAGCGTGCAATAGCGCAATGAACATGAATCTACCAAGTCCCATTTTGAGTTTTCATTATTCATAACTCAATTAATCATGCAAATGCAAGTGAATCTTCATCAGATTGCATAATTGCACTGCTTCTTGAGATAAAAATTGTATATATATATATATATATATATATATATATATATATATATATATATATATATATATATATATATTTATATATACACACACATTATAATACAATGAGTTCCACTAAAATATGTTTGGTAAGGCCGGAGTTTGAACCCATTTACTGCACTCCATAAAGCTTCTCCATCGAGTGTGGCTAACCAAAAAGTGGGACCTATTTCTTCATGAATCCAAAATGGAGGTCTCCTCCAGAGCTTAAATTTGCCTACCTACCTTTTCATTTTGGAATTAAAAAATAATACAAAATCACCAATCCAAAAAAAAACAAATTTCCATAAATGATGATCATCCCAGTGTTGTTGTCAGTGTTGAACCTCTTGCATGAGAAGAAAATTGTGATATCTATGTTCCTCTGGTTGTCCTAATATATCAATCTGAAATGCCATTGATTCTTCTGGTAAGAATTGATTCTAAATATCAATTCATAAACTAATATTGTATACTAACTTGAAGGGCGTAAAGCCGGTTGAACTTTATAAGAAGTATGGTAAGCCCATAAAACCAAAGATAAATATTGTTCCCATTTGGTAGGATACTCAAGAAGAAATTTTTGTAAGGTTGTAAGTAATGCTTTGTTTGTACTTTCTACCAATCCATTTTCTCAAGGATAATATGGAGAACTGAACTTATGTTCAATACAAAAATAATCAATAATTGAGTTGATTAGCTTATTCAAGAAATTAGTACCTTGATTATAAAAAAATTACAAGGGAAGTCCAAAATGTGGAAATAACTTTGTAATTAAAATCATAGCCACACTTCCTATCATAGCATGTTGCAAACCCCAAGCTTTAGCCCATTGAATGCAATAATTTGTGCAAGTAAGAATGAAAGTTTTACCTGAAATTGTTGGAGGAGGAATGGGGCCAATAAAGTCCAAACCCCATTTTTGAAATGGCTCCAAAGGTGGTATGGGTTGCAAGGGAAAATGATGAATGTCTTAGGGTTCACCCATCCATTGGCAAGGATCACAATGTTGCAGATGCTCGTGAACATCCTTGTGGATTGTCAACTACCATAACCCACTTTGAAGGAGTTTCTTCACGGTTAAGTCCATGCCACAATGACCACCAGTCATTCTAGAGTGATCTTCCATAATTAAAGCTATTACTTCATGAGTTGGTATGCATCGAAGCCAAAGTTCAGTAATAGCCTTGAAATAAAGCTGATCTAAAATGATAGAAAAATGTTGATTCCAATAATCTAACTTTTTTCAGGTTGTAGATCGTAAATGCAAAGAAGGAATGCTAGTTGCAAGAAAAGATAACATTTCATCATACCAACTTTGAGGTCGTAACTATGGTTCAACGCTATTTGCTGCATGAAATAATTCTGCATCTAGAAAAGAATCATCATTCCCATCCGGAGGTTCTCCATTATCTAAGCAAGATAAGAAATCAAGGATAACATGAGAAGAGCATGATCGATGCATGGCATCATAGTCATATCCTTGTAATAGTTCTACACATCTCACCAATCTTCCCACCAAATTCTATTGCTTTACCAAATAGAGCTGAGTGGAATGATCCACATGAAAAGTGAAGGAAAATCCCAACAAATAATTTCAAAACTTCTTAATGGAATAAGTTAGCCCCAAAAATTCCCCCTCTATAATTGACTAATTGCATTTGGCTACAATGAGACATCTACCAGCATAATAAATGGGCCAGAACCATGAATGGCCTTCCTTTTGCATTAAGATGGAACCAATAGTAATATTTAAAGCATCAAGAAATACATGGAAAGGGTGAGACCAGTCATGAGCCTGAAGGAAGGACTGGTGCTTGTGTAAGAAGTGTCTTTAATCACCAAAAATCTATGTCACATTCCAGAGTCCACTTGAATGCTATAGGCTTAACATGAGCTAGAGCATTAATAGGCATTGCAATATGGGCTAAAGAGTGTAGGTGTCCTACATGCTAGCAAAGTTTGCCTAGGAAATGTAATACATCCTTAGCGGATTGTGGTGGAGGTACTTCCAACACTACTTTAACTTTTCTAATGCAATCCTAGTGTTGGAGATCACATGTCCAAGTATTTTCCCACATTTCACACCAAAAAATGATTTAGTATGATTTAAACTTAAATGTACTTCTTGGCACGTAGTGAATCATGATCATAAATGTTGCAAGTGATCAACTTGTTTTCCAAACACTGAAGAATCATCCAAAAATACCCACATAGAACTAGTTAAATATGGGGCAAATATTTGTTGCATAGAATGGTGAAAAGTGTTAGGGGCATTTCAAAGTCCAAACTCCATTATGATACAAGTGAATACTCCCCAGTTAATAATAAAATTGGTTTTAGGAATATCACCTTCCACCATTCACACCTAATTGTAGGCACTGAATCTGTCTAAGAAGGAGTACATTTCCCTTCCAGCAACCTCATCTGGCATCATATCTAAAAATGGTAGAGCGAATGGGTGTGACATTGTTGTTGCATTTAATTTGTGGTAATCTACATAGATGTGTAACTACTTATTCTTCTTGGTACTATAACGATATGCATTCTCGATACTCAATAGGTATAATAAATCATACTCTCAGAAGTAGATGAAGTTCTTCCTTGACCTCTTTAGGAAAATTTACGTTCATACGATATTGCTGTTGGATTATCAGAGAAGCATCGGGTAATCGCAAGCAAACACATCTTTAAACTAAGTCAATAGCATAAGTAATTTCTTCTAGATTCCACTAAGTAAAATGGCTCCAATTTTGACTTTTTGAGGTGTATTTTTCAATCCTAAATTTACATATTCAACTTAATTTTCTTAAATGTGAATACAGGCCTATGTGAGAATATCCTCCTTGGAATGCCATGATGTCTCTACCTCAGATTGTAAAGGCTAAGATTTAGGTTGTATTGCAGTTGTTACTGGAATTGCTTGCAAAATTTGTCACAAAACCTCTAGTATGTCAATAAGTCTTATGGACCATAAATCATTATTTGCTTCCAAAAATTGAGTTTCCTCATCTTTTTCTAATCCTACCATCATATGTGGTGGTTCTCCAATTGAAGGTAATTGAGCCTTAGGATAATGTTGCTTATCGTCTAAAGGAATCAAATACTTTTTAAGGCCTTTCTTAAAAGTGATAGCTTGAGAACACCCATCTTGCTAAACTTTTGCCTACTTTAACCATGATCATCCAAGTAGCAAATTATGATCATTTCTCTTTCCTACTAATTCAATTACTACAAATGTAATTTTAAAAAGGATATCCTATATTTTGGTAGGTATATCTTTAATAATACCAATAGGTTGATTACATGATTGATTAGCCATACATATGTAAAACAGTGTTGGTTGAATATCTGTCCATCTCATTTGCTTGCAAATAGGTAAAGTTTCAATATTCACTTTGAAACCTCCATCAATAACTCTGGAAATCTATCTACTTTTATACATGACCAAAATTAAAGGCACTGCATAATACATTAATTGGTTTTGAGCTTCTTCTATTGTATTTACTTGGGCTTTCTCTTATTTGGTATGACTATTATCCTAATTCTGTGCTTTTTTGAACAAAGAATCTCAAAAAGTAGCAACTAATTCCAATAAATCATTGAGAGGTAGTTGTATTGTATATTTACAAAAAATATGCAAAGGATTTGATACATAGTTATGTATCTCATTATTATTGGGTGTAGAACATTGGATGGTTGGTAGGGAAATTTGTGCTTGGCTCATTTGGTGTCCATGTTCTTAATTTCCTTGTGTGTAGAATTCTTATGTGATTCACTCATTCATTTTCCTAATGGGATTGTAATCCACTCATCTTATATTCTTGTTTTCAGGTCAATTGATGCTAGGTTAAGACCCATTGAATGATCTAGACGCCAATCTTGTCCCAAGACTACCTCATTTGCAAGAGAAGTGCCACTGCACAATAGGAATTTTGTTGTGGTTGTATGTCTTGCAATGTAAATAAGTATAACTAATTCTCCAATACAAGGTTTTTGTGAATTTTTTATGCCAAATAATGTAGCTTTTATGCGTTTTGTGACAACACATATCTTGTATACTAGAGCCAAAACATATGACATTGCTTACAGCTCCTATGTCTATGAGAATCTTTTAAGATACATTAGAACTATGTCTTAAGGTAGCCCATATGTGTGGTCTTTGATTGAGAATTCTTTTAGAAGAGTCCACAATCTCACACATCCCCATAGGAATATCTTGTTGTCCATCTAGGTATTCACATGCTCTTTACTGCACTAATTTTTGCCTATTGGTTTGTTTTAGGGCTTCTTGTTGAGTGTCTTCATGTATGCATAGCTCTTCCACTTTTTTATCTTTAGCTTTCTACAATTGAAGCAACATTTCTTCTATGAGAGGCTCATGATAGAGCTTGACCCTACATCCACTAATAAAGGGATGAACTCTCCTTCCAAAGAGGCAAGTTGAATGGCATCATTGGAAGAGATCGTATGGATTAGCAATGGTCCATAATCTCTCTTTTCAAAGTTCTTTGCATGTTTCTTGAGTGTATATAATAGGACCAAATCTCCTTCTTGTAGTTGCTTATCTTTCATATGAGCATCAAAGTATCTTTCATATGAACATCAAAGTATCTTTCATATGAGCGTCAAAATATGCCTTGTTTTTCTTTCTATCACATAAGTGACTGCTATTACTAAACAATAGGTTTAAGCATTTTCTCTAATGTTATTAGTGCACTTAGTTTATCAATAGGTAAACAATTAAGCAAAACCCAAAACCATTACAAGAAAAGAAATAAGCCTGAATTGCATGATGCAATTGCTTATCCTAATCTCACCTTCCATTGTTGACCATTGGTCAATATTATGCAAAGGACTTTATTTGAGCTCTCAACTTGTTTGTTTGCTTCTAGGTGATAGGATGTTGCTTTCTCATGAGTAATA
This sequence comes from Ceratopteris richardii, assembly GCA_020310875.1. Classification (NCBI taxonomy): domain Eukaryota; kingdom Viridiplantae; phylum Streptophyta; class Polypodiopsida; order Polypodiales; family Pteridaceae; genus Ceratopteris; species Ceratopteris richardii. The sequence continues at coordinate 128,188,219 of CM035408.1, forward strand.
AGAAACGTATTCAACAATTTTTCAATCAACTCATTGATGAAGTGTTTCTCTTTGTCACTCACAATCTCTTTTCATTGAAAGAGATTTCCAATATGTCATGACAAGTCAATTTGCATGTAATCTTTGCTAAAGACATTTAAGACTTTTTACACATCAAAGCCTAAATTGATTCATGCCAGGTTCACATATGTGGAGGTGTGTTATGGGGTTAAGGCTTGCTCAAAAGGAGCCTTAGTGTAAAGTTTTCATCAACTTATGATAAAATGCAACATTAATTGATCAAAATCATTTAAACATACAAGTTTTTCAATCAAAACGATGATAATGAAGTTGGAGTCAAGAAATTTACCTTGAATACTTGAATTCACAACTGACAAATCAATTTTTTTTGCATAAATCATGTTTAAGAATTTAGCGAGCTTGTTCAAGTTGAACTTTATGCATCAAAAGGACTTCATCATCATCATGAATGCTCAACAAATGTCATTTGTACTCAAAGATGAAGGATATATTTTTATTCAAGATGTGAAAAGATTAAAAATTTAATGAATCCTAGAGATCCATAAAGGTTTTCTCACAAATGGGGACTCAAAGATTAGCTCAAGGGCTTAGACTTCAAAGGTGCTCTAGTTGCATTAAGTACTCAAGCTCTAAATTCTTGGTAAGTAAAAAAATGAATGCACTTGTCCTTTTATAGTTTAAAATGACCCTTTGATCTATGCCTCATTTAAACTGGCCAATCAAATTCTATTAATTTTCCTTTATAAACAAACAGGTGTGCTTTCTACATGATCTTTCACATACACTTTTGAGGGTCAAAAAGTATCCAATTTTGAATATTTTTTGTTGCTCTTTGCTCTTTGCTCTTCTCCTTCATCTCCATCATTTGAATATAGTTGAACCCTTGGAATTACCTTCATGAGCTTTCTTTACTTTGAAAACTTATCTCGATCATCTTTTATTTTCTTCACTTGATATAGACCAATGTTTAAGCATCTTCATGGTTGAGAACTTCATATAAAGCTATGGATACTTTATCTTCATGTGTTGATGAGGTTGCTTGGATACAATCACTATGACAATGGGTAATCACTCAGGAGATCACACTCATTGGAATTAATATTGCGCTTACCTCCAAGCTCTTAGAGTCCTCCAACACCTCTATGTATCTTACTTTACTTAGCAACACATTGAGATCAAGTTTCATTATCTAAATTACTCATGTTTACTGTTGTGGTAGATTTCTCTAAGTCTATCAACTTTTCTGAGTCATTAAAGCACGTATATGGTCTCATTGTTTGGCTTATCAATTGGAGTATGAAGATACAACTCTTTTGAGTATTCCTACAAAGAATTATGATCATTGGAGTCGTGTGCAATGAGATCTGAACAAATCTTTGTGACTATGTATCTCCATTTTCATCCTCCTGAAAAGTCAAGATCACGCCCTGACTTCTTATATTTATTGTTCTCAATATAGTACTTGTAAATTTAAAAAATAACTTCTAATAGTAACCCATCACTTCATTTAAATACATGACAAAGAACTTGGGTTGATTCCTCGTAGGTTGTGCACTCTAGGTGAATGTATAGTGACTTCTTCCATTAATAGAAGGTTTTCTCTACATTAGCAATACTCAGAACATATTTGTTTTGGCATACACTTTTGAGGTTCATGTCACCAAGATGAGGGATATTCCAGATCAATTTGATAGCATTGGAGAGATAATAGATGAAGAAAAAATTTGAGGTGGGTCATCAATGAAATCAAAGCTAATGACACGTGGGAAGCATTTACCACTTCCATGGACTTGTACATTGATATGAAAGTGCTAGACTTCAACACTCTCATGGGACAACTCTTCACTCATGACACCAAACTTATGCAGAATTGTGAGAATCAAAAAGGTACCCAATGTCAGAAAAGCACTAGATTTCACTCTCTGACTACAGTGGACAAGATTTCATAAATACACTTCTAATTACAAGAACACTTGCCTAGGGTAAATGATACAATAATAAGTAATTGATACAATATGTCCCACAACCTAGGACTCATAGGTATGAATAACCAGAACATAGATGATACAAGATGTCCCACAACCCGAGACTGATAGGTTAGAAGCAAGATCTCTGGGTTAAAAGAACTCCCTTCAGGGAGATGATCTAGATACAAGAAATAACTAGACAAGATCTCGCACTACAAGATTACAAGAGGACAAGGCTAGATGTCCAAGAACTAGTCTAGAAAAGAGTAGAACAAGGAGCAGGACACGAACTAGAACTAGAACTTGGAGAGTACTTACTTGGCAGTCATGACTCCTTGAGCTCCCAAGACTAGTATTGGTAAGATTGAGTATGTATGTGGCCAACCCCTCTTTATATAGGTTTTCAAGGGTGGTTATCAACGGTAGTTACGATTAATGATGTCATCGATGATATCATCAATTTGAAACATCATCTTTGGATGTCAGAATCAACCAAGAAGACAATCGATCTTAGGGTTTTGGCACATTCCGAATGGAATGGAAGCTTTGGTTTCTCCAAATTCTGAACCAATCATGAGATATAGAAGTCATATAGAATCTAAGGTTCAGGATGGTTTCCTTTGTCCATGACATCGCTTGCCCCTCAAGCGACGAGTTCCATGAGAAGCAGTCATGATCTCTGGTCTCAGCTTCATTGGATTTTTCTTATGAAACTTTAGAAACTTGATTAGTGCTCTGTGAAGGTTCTCTGCAGGTTCCCAAGTGAGATCATTGATGTCATACCCTTTCTAATGAACAAGGTACTCCAATATTCCTTGGGATATTCTTGAATCTAGGACATGCTCGACTTTGAGTTCTTCATGATCATCAATCTCGATAGGTGGCGAAGGACCAGGTCTTTCCTCCCTCAATGGTTAAATCTAATGTGGTTCCAGTACATGGAAAGGTCAATGTATTCTCATGGTACTTGGTAACTGGAGCTTCAAAGTGACTGGAGTAACCTTGGCCAAGATGGTGAATGGACCAAGTCTCTCATGGTCTAGCTTTGCACAAGGCCTTGAATTCTGCAAAATTATTTCTAAGTAACCACACTTTATCCCCAATCTGATAGGATGGATTTTGAACATGATGCTGATCTGCATAATACTTATATTTTTCATGAGCTCTATGGATCTCTTCCTTGAGTTCTTTGTGAATATCCATGAGATAATGGGCCTTAGCTTTGGAAGCTAGGTTCTTGACATGATTTGAGAGTTGTATATCCATCTGTGGATGTTGTCCACAATTTGCAAAGAAGGAAGTATGCTTAGTAGATATATGAATAATATTGTTATAGCCAAACTTTGCAAAGATTAAAAGCCCAAACCAATCATTTTGATGATAGTTGATGGTGCAATGGAGATATTGCTCTAGGACTTGATTCATCCGTTCTGTTTGTCCATCATTCTGTGGATGATTGGCTATAGATAGTTTAAATTGAACACGAAGGAGCTTGCAAAGAGTGTTCAAAAAGTTGGATATGAACTACGGACCTCGATCACTGACAATATCATCAGGCAATCCATGAAGCCTAAAGATGTATCTGAGAAAAATTCCAACAATGGATGCACCTATGATTGCCATGGTAGCTGGAATGAAATGTGCCATCTTTGTAAATATACCCACTATAAGAAGAATGGCATCATACTTATCTGAATTTGGTAGATCTCTGATGAAATCCATAGATAATGAAGCCCATGGCCTTTCTGGAATAGGTAAAGGTTGCAAGAGGCCATGAGGTCTATGTCATGGTACCTTAGATCTATTCAAAATGTTACAGTTTCGAATAAATCCTTTGACTTCCTTCCACATTTCAGACCACGATAAATCCCTTGATATGAGTTCTATTGTTTTATTCACTCCACAATGTCATGTTGCAAGGTTGTCATGATATTAGACTTTTTGTTCCTGAGTTTTTCGCTTAACGTTACAAAACAATTCATCTTGTGGTAGATTGTCACTGATCAAATGATTAAAGGTTGAATCTTCATGATGGCTTGAAGAGATAGTTACTAATTGGAGATGCTCAGGCTTGAGTAATACACTCTCTTGTAGATCAAAGGCCTCTTCACCCTTCTTTGGTGCAAGATAAGGCCTTCTCGATAGGGCATTTGACTGACGTTGTTGACGTCTTGGACGGTATGTGATGACAAAGACGAACCTGGATAAAAAGGTATGCCATCAAGATTGCCTTTTATTGAGGATGGGGGTGGTCATAAAATCTCCAAGTTCTTGTGATCTATATACATAGTAACTTTATGAGCTTCTCCTTCTAGATCGTGATGCAAGGTATCAAATGCATCCACTGTGGCAAGAAGTTCTTTATCATGGATTTCATAATTAATCTTTGAAGGGGGGAAATTTCCTTGAATGATATGCAAATGGATGTAGGTTTCCATCATCTCCATATTGGGATAGAATGGCCCCTAGGATGAAGTCTAATGCATCTGTCTCTAGGAAGAAGGGCTTGCTCGGGATGAACTAGGATTGGAGCAATGGTGAATGTTGAATTCAAGGTATGAAAGTATTTTTTTGCTTCTTCGGTCCATGATAATTTCGAGTTTCCTTTAAGCTTGGTAAGAGGTGTCACTGTCTTGGAGTAATATTTTATGAAAATCATGTAGAAATTGGCAAACTCTAGAAAACATTGTACATCTCGAACACAGGAAGGTGGTTGCTAATCAAGGATTGTCTTGATCTTCTTAGGATCTCTAAAGATTCCTTTCTCTGATATAATGTACCCTAAAAACCCCCCTTCTGACTGATGGAAAGAGCACTTCTCCCATTTTGCACATAACCCTTTTTCTCTTAGTTTCTCTAGGACTATCTTTATGTGATATTCATGATCCTCTAAATTTTTGGAGAATATTAGGATATTTTTGAGAAATTTTACCTTAAATTCATCTAAATACTCTTGAAAGATATCATTCATCATATGTTGAAAGACAGGTGGAGCATTTATGAGACCAAATGGCATAACTACATATTCAAAATGCCCATATCTTGTTCAAAATCTTGTCCTCCATTCGTCTCCTTCTCTGATCCTGACAAGATTTTAGGCTCCTCAAAGGTCAATCTTCGTGGAGAATTTTGCTTTTTTGAGGCACTCCAAGAGCTCTTATATAAGTGGTAGAGGATCTCTATTCTTTATTGTGACTTTATTCAACCCAAGAGAGTCTATGCACATTCGGAGAGTCCCATCCTTCTTCTTTACAAATAGGATAAGGGCTCTTGCAAGAGACTTCAAGTGTTTGATAAACCCCTTGGCTAGATCCTAATCAATATTCTTACGTAATTTTGTAATTTCATTGGTCCGAAAGGTGGTTGTGCTCCCTCTTGAAGTTCTATGGCACAATCGTAAGGTCTATGATTTGGGAGGATATCTACATTCTTCTTTCCAAAAACATCTTCAAAATCTTGGTATTGGTTAGGTAGCTTCACTGAATTGTCTTTCTTGGGATCTTGAGTTGGTATAACATAGATCATATGTGTCGGTTCCTTCCTTATTGTATGTATGAAGGCTTTGGCTCCGACATATGTCGAGTTCTTCTGGATATCACGACGGGTGATTTTATTCTTTTCCCAATTGATGTATGGGTTATGTTTCTTTAACCAAGGGATTCCAATGATAACCAGATTTATTGGACTCGATATTACATTGAAACATATGTGGGATTCATGGTCACCAAGGTGTACTCTTAATGGTGTGGTTTCCGTGGTTATATTCCCAGATGCTAGAGGACGTCCATCTTCTACTTCAACTACTAATGATTTGTTCTTCCAAAGTACAGGAATTCCATGTTTCTTAACAAATCCTTCATTGATGAAACATGAGGAGGCTCATGAATCTACTAGGGTTGTAAGGGAAAGGGTCTTCTTGGGCATAATTAACTTGACAAGTGCAAAACATGTTTCTATGGGTGTAATTGGAATCATAAGACCCTTTATTATATCATGGTCCAGCTGTGCGGTCTCTTTTACAACTAGACTTCCTCGTTTCCCTACTCTACAAGGGTTGCTACAACTCTAGAGTTTGTTCTCTTGTTGGGACAATTAACTGCAATATGTCTAGGGTTTCCACAATAGAGGCATAACTTGTTATCTCTCCTTCTCTATTTCTGTTTTGGTGTTAGAGGCTAGAACCTAGTTACATCTATTTGCATAGGTTCAATTATAGACTCATCTTTAGGAGTGGGTTGGAAGGGTTTCCATTGTTGAGGTCTTCCTTCTACTTGTTTTTCTTCTTTCCTTTCAAAAATTTGGTTATCAGATTGAATAGCTTGCATGAGATATTCAGTCAATGTCTTAACCTTTGGCATCCTGAGGAGAAGATCCTTCACATAATCTCTTAAACCCCATCTAAATTGGCTTATGAAATAAACTTCATGCCAAGTGATAGCACATATTAACTGCGATGCATAGGTAGAGGCAGGGCAGTTACCTTGACATACCTTCTGAAGTTTTGTTTTTGCCACTCAACTTGTAATTACATCTCCAAATGTGGTGGTGAGTTCTCAAAGAAACTCCTCATTGTCCTCAAGTACTGCCATGTTCTTTTTCAAGGTTGGGGCAAACCATGATAATGCTTGGCCACAGAGCAAGGTTCCAATAAACCCGACCTTGGATGCCTCGTATCTATTAGGTTGCATACAAATGTACACTTTAACTTGTTGGGGAAATCTGTGAAACTTCATGCAATCCTCATCAAGCTTTTTTGGCATGCAAATATTGGGTTCCTTCATGAAGGATGTACTGGGCCATTGATTCACTTGAACACTCCCTTGATTTTCTTGAAGATTCCTGATTCGTTCTTTTAATTCTTGGAGGAGTATGCCTACATGCATCGGATGTCCCATCTTGACTTTTGCCTATCAATGAGTTAGGTCCTCAACTTGTTGTTGGAGACTCTGAAGTGATGCTACAATCTATTCATAAGCATTCTCCATGATGTTTTGTCTTGAATAAAAGCTAGTCTTGCCAAAATGTTAGGGGAGCACTAGGTTGTGCTCTCTGACTACCATAGACAAGATTTCATAAATACATTTCTCATTACAAGAAGACCCATGTAGGGTAAATGATACAAGAATATGTAATTGATACAAGAGGTCCCACAATCGAGGACTGATAGATTAGAAGAAAGATCTCTCGATTACAAGAACTCCCTTCAGGTAGATGATCTAGATACAAGAAATAACTAGAAAAGATCTCGTACTATGAGATTACAAGAGGACAAGGTTAGATGTCCAAGAACTAGACTAGGCAAGACGCAAGGAATAAGACAAGAACTGGAACTGGAATTTGGAGAGTACTTACTTGGTGGTCAAGACTCCTTGAGCTCCCAAGATTGGTATTGGCAAGACTGAGTATGTATGTGGGCAACCCCCCCTTACATAGGTTTTAAAGGGTGTTTCATCAAAGGAAATTACAAATGGTTGATGTTATTGATGATGTCATCAATTCAAAACATCATCTCTAGATGTCAGAATCAAGCAAGAAGACAATCCATCTTAGGATTTTGGCATGTTCTGGATGAAATGGAAGTAGGCTTCTCCAGATTATGAACCAATCATGAGATATAGAAGTCACATAGAATATGAGGTTCAGAATGGTTTCCTTTGTCCATGACACCAAATCCTCTATCTTTTACACAAATAAAAGCAAAGGAAAAGTAAAAAAGTTTGACAATCAAGGAAGCACCTCCCAAGCTAACTTTGCAAGTAGAGGTAGCCTCTCAAGAGGAAGAGGCAAACGACATAGAAAAGGCATGGGGGAGATCTCAAATCTCCTCACCTTTTGCCATATGTGGATTTACCAATAACATCACATACCATTGTGTCATGACCCCAAGCATCGAGAGAGGAAGAGGATATAACAGAGGTGGATATGGAGCTCCTAGAGGTAGATACAACAATTCATATGGATACAAGAACGTAACTTTCATCCCTCTTATTTTTTCAATTCCCAAGAACCACCCTTCTTAAAATTGTTTTACATCTTGAGCAATGATGTTTCTTTTTCTATACACCCATGGACCCTATGCATACCATGGAGGATTTTGGTTAATCACCTCTACTCGGGGTAACAAAAATTGGAGCTTCTATGGCACAAACTTTGAGGCACCCAAAACAAGATCGGAAAACATGAAAAAATACTTCAAAAGATGCATTCTGAGGAGGAAAACCTTGCAAGGGTAGTGAAGGTCATTATTACGGCTCAAGCTAATGGCATGCATTCCAAGATCGGCATCAACAAATTCCAATTTTCACAATTTGATGGCCATAACGATGGTCAACTTGTTTTCTTATGGTTATCCCAGTTTGATGATTTTTATTCAGATGAATCCTACTCCAAAAATGATAAAGTGATTTTTTCCACTATTATTTATTGAGGAAATCCCAACTCTAGTGGAATGTGTTACTGCATAGTACAAATTAGCCCACAACATGGAAGGCCTTTCAAGAGAAGGTTAAGAATTCTTTTCTTCCCCCTCACTTCCACTCATATGTTCACCGTTCATAAATAATGCTCACATGGAAGGAGGATGATATTGCTACTACTCACACGGAGTGATTCTGGAAAAGTCTTTGACTTGTTTGCATGCTTGAACAAGTGCCTGAAGATACCTTGTAGAGGAAGCATGAAGATTGTTTGGAGATGGGGATCCAAGCCAAACTTCACACACTCTAGCCTACAATGACTACCTTTTGTGAATCCTAATTTCCCTTTGAAGTGCAATTTTACTAGCTCTTCTTATCATATTTTTCCACAAGCTCCTCAATCTAAATATTCAACATCACCCATAGCCTCATCCCTCCAACCTACGATAATCTCTACCTTTCAAACCTCAATGGTGGATGCCAAAGAGAAGAGACCACATATCACCTATTGGAATTGTGGTAAACCTAGGCATACTAAAGTAAAGTGAATATTGCGGCCTCTCCATATGAAACCTTTTGTAGCCCAAATTTACAACATGGAAGCAGTCCACGAAGACATTCCTCCTATTTGGATGGAAAAAGCATTAGAAAAATATTTAACTTCCTTGGGTAAAAAACTTCTTGGTGCATGAAGCAAGCCTAAGTGCTTGACTGATGCACATTGGACTTCTCTTGATTTATGAGGCATAGATGTACATCCATTGCAGTATATGCTTTTGACGTTTCAAAAGTTAAATATCAAGTATTATCTTAGAAAAAGATAAAAGAGATAAATGGAGAGATTTTGTGAGCTTATTGGGAGACAAAAGCCACAAATCCAATTTGAATTCAAATCTTAAATAGTCCCTTAAAATTTAGGATCACTTTTAGGTGTAATCTCTAATAGTCATCAAGTCAAAAAATGTATGACCTTTGAGTTGTGGGTAGGAGAGCAGATTAGAGATTATCTTCACAATCATCTTGAGTGAACTTTGTATTACCTTGAAGCTAGAGAATTCTTCCACATTCCCTTTGTATCAAATGTCCATTGGCACTACATTTTATACTTCATTCTCATTGGTATATGAATCTCTCCTCACTACTATAGAACATTGAGCAACTCTATCAAGTGATTATCCCTTGACTTCTTATTCTTATTGCTCTGAGTATAGCCATCCTAAATTCATGAAATAACTTGGTATATCTTGCTTAACACTGAATTTGAAAGTGTGAAAAATGTCTTGGGTCAATTTCTACCATGATGTGAGTTCCCAATAAAACACTAAGAGCCTTCTTCCATAAATAGAAGGTTTTCTCAAGGTGCTTTGTACTCATAACTTATCGGTTTTGCCATAGAGTTTTGTGAATGATACTCCAAAGTATTATAGTGGTCTAAATGCATATATTGGAAGCTTAGCAAGTCTATTAAAGTTATTTGAAGTTATTAAGGCTCCTCTAGAGCAAGATATTTCCAAGACCATCTCATCTCTATACACTATCCATCACCTCCTCACACTGGTATCAGAGCATAATCAAAGGTTAGGAATTATCGGTGATGGATTTCCCTCATCTATTGACAAATTGGATTGATTCACCTTCTTAACATTGTCTCAAAGGATAGAGGCCTACTTGCAAGGAAGGAACTAGTATGGATATGTCTCAAGAGATGAGATAATGCCAATACTCAAAAACAAGGGGCAACCAACTCAAGAGGAGAAGGAAAGAGGGGATACATGGTGTATAAAGGATGCTTTAACAAGGTCATATATTCTCAAATCTATCTCTATCTTTTTTCTCCCTCATGTTCTGAGCTTTGAGACCTCTCAAGAGGCATGGAATGGTTTGGAATCATTCTTCTCCTCAAGTACCAAATCTAGGAAGAAATAGTTATGGATGGAGTTTACAAAACTCAAGAAGATGCCCAAGCAAAGTTTGACTGATTTTTTCACCAAGATGAAAGACATTACAGATCAACTAAGTAGCATGGGAGAAATCATTGATGAAGAGCAGATTACGAGGAAAGTCATCAATGGGATCAAAGATTATGACAAATAGTAAGCCTTCACCACAGCCATGGATCTCACATGGATATGAAAGTTCCAGATTTCATTACACTCATGGTGCAACTCTTCACACATGAAGCCAAGCTCAAGAAGAATGGTGAAAACTAGAAAGGTGACCCATCCTCTACCCATTATATAGATAAGAACAAATGCAAGGACAACAAAGGAAAAGGTAAAAAATTTGATGATGAAGGAAGCACTTCTCAAGCTAATTTTGTAGGTAGAGGTAGACGTTCAAGAGGAAGAGGTAGAGAATGTAGACAAGGCAGGGGGAGAGTCAAATCTCATTAGCTTGTGCCATTTTTGGTCTATCATAGCACAAGGAATTGTTTTATGAATCCAAGGAATCGGAGAGGAAAAGGATACAATATAGGAGGCTATGTAGCTTTAAGAGGCAGGTACAAAAACTTTTATGGATACAAGGAAAACTCCTACAACAACTATCAAGGAGGATACAAAGGTAGGAGAGACTACAAAAAACACACAGATGATCAACCTCAAGCAGATTCACTTCTACTTATGAACATGACAATGAAGGTAAGTTTGATGAGCATGTATTCTACATAGATTATAGATTCTCAAACCATGTGGCAAGAAATATAGATCTACTCTCAGACTTGGAAAATCCAAAGAACAAGTATGAAATCCAAAGAGTTGATGACACAAGACATCCAATTGATAGAATATAGGGAATATGAAGACCTCCAATGGTAATATGAATCTGTTAAGCAGAGTTTTTTATGTGCCAACTATTACAAAGAATCTTATAACTATAGGGCAAATTGTGCAGAAAGGTTTGCCAGTGAGATTCACCAAGCATGGAGCCTATGTAGAGAATCCATATCAAGGTCTTTAGAAGATAGCAAAGGGAGAGAAGATAGGTAGGTTGTTCACATTTGAACTCCAAGACACCAAGAACATTGTTTTTTTCAATTGTGGAACCCAAACCATATCAGAACTTGAGGTTTTGCATAAGAGGTTAGCTCACATTGGAGAAAGAGCCCTCAAACAAATCAATAGATATCAAAGTGTGCTTGGACTATCCAATATCTCAAAGAACCACCTGATATACAAATGTAATGCATGTCAATTTGGAAAATCACACATGCAACCATTCACCAAGAAAGGATAGATACATGGACACCTTTTGGAGTTGGTCCACAAATGTTTGGGCACCAACAAAAGAACCTTCAATCTCAGGATCAAGGTATTATGTGTCATTTATAGAGTAGTATCTACTTCCATATACTTGATGAATAGATTAACTTCAAAGGCCTTGGAAGGTATGAATCCATATGAATCTTGGAATGAAAGAAGAACAAGCTTTGACTATTGCAAGATATTTGGTTACATTCCATATGCACACATACCATCATAAATCAAAGGTAAATTGGACCCTAAGGCAGAGAAGTGTGCGTTCATAGGCTACGACCTTAATCAAAAAGGTTATAGACTATCTGACCCTAGAAATAAAGATTTTATGGTCAGTTGGGATGTTGTGTTTGATGAGAACAAATCATTGTTTGAAGATGATTGCAGCAAGATCAAGCTACACATATGATCTAGAGGAAGACTTCCGAACTCTCTCAAGCAAGAATACACATACACTTGAACCATCAAGTGATTCTAAAGATGATCAAAAGACTCTAAGAAGATAATTCAACTCATGGAAATCCAAAGGCTAGGCTAAAATATAGGAGTTGTGGGATGCAGCAGAATGCTCTCATCAAACCATCAAAAGATCTACTGCGGCAAACAAGAAGCCAGAAAGGTATGGCTATGACTTAAATTATGAGGAGTCGTCATCTTATGAAGAGGCAAAAAAGAAACCGGAATGGATGAATGCTATGGAAAAGAAATTGAAGCCTTGCAAGAGAATCACACTTGGGAGATGGTGCCCAAGTTTCCAACCATGAAGATCATTGGAGCTAGATGGATATACAAAGTCAAGAAAGCTCTGATGGAATGGATTTACAATTTCTTGAAAAGCTTTGATGGAACTATCAGCAGGTACAAACATAAGCGATACATTTTATAATTCATTCTCATTGGTATATGAATCTTTGTTCACTATTATAGTACATTGAGCAACTCTGTCAAATTCTCTAAGTCATTTCTCTCCGTGTGAGTACCCGTTTGTTGACCTAAGCTTCAACTTAGGGACTTGCGGAGAAAGAGACTGTATCTCAATCCCCTCACAAGTGCATATAGTGGGGATACACGCTTTTAATTTATCAATCCGAAGAGTATACTAACCTAGCCGAGTGTATGAAGACATGCAAACGCGTAATAGTCAATGCACATGAATTACTCAAGAGTGAAAATGAGGCAAACACTTATCCTAACAAGCTTCAACTGTAGGTCAAGGCGAAACGATACTTGGTGCAGCAGCCGTCAGTATTTTGGACTTTTCTCCTAGCTCCGAGCTCCAAACATAGCAAATAGCATATGCATTTCGAAGCTCTCGAGAAGACGCATCCAATGGCAGTGGTTTCACTCAATTCCGACGCTCCTACTTCAAGTTATGACAGAAATACTGAATCGCGAAAATACTTTCCTACGCTTCAGCACTTCCTACACCTCGCACACACCTTTCCTACAGCAAAGAAACACTCTCAAGGATAGATAACACTCACAAGCACTCTTTCCAAGCACTACACATGCATACAAGCTCACGAAGAAGAAGATGAAGAGGGAAGAAGACACAAATTCGAATTTCTGTGCTCTCTATTCTCACAATGGCAAAAAGTCTTCTACAAAGAGTCACATTTGACTTATATACTAGTGCCCTAAAAATGGTCCTTTCACACAAGTGACCGGCACTTTATTCACTAAGAGCTAATTTCCTACTATTTTACATGGGTAAGCTTCTATTCTTCTGTGGGGATGCATCTAGAGGACTCCTCTAGTGCCTTTACAAAGGGAAATATATTACAAAAATGAATACGTTTTAGAGGCGCTCTGATTTGTCCTGGTTGCACACGTTGGTCCTGGTTGATTCGGTTTGCCACGCACGCCATTAGTGCACATATGCGGATGTAGCTCGTAAGCCTTGATCTGGAACCTCTGCAACTCAAGAGGTTGAAGCATCCACATAAGTGAGACATGTTGGCCCTGATTCCTTCTTCTGGCTGCGTGCTTTTCCTTGGTGTGTGCGCCCCTGCGGGGCTTCCTGCAGAGATGCATCTTCAGATTTGTCTTTTAGTGAAGCTGTTTCTTTCGTTGCTTTCTTTTTTTCCTCTTCTTACTCGTCTCGCCCTCAACACTGCCCCCCTCCTGAACTCTGTCGTCCCCGACAGGCTTTGATAAGCGCCGGGCATATGTTCTGTATACTTGTTGCTCTGTATCATTTAGCAGATTGGCTTCACGTATCATGATCTGTTTCCATTGTTCAGCTTTTACTCCATCGTTGGGCGGTTGTCGGTGATCTGCGAAGAAGCTTAATTCGTATGCCACAAGTCTGGCATTCAGATTAGATGACATCTTCAAAAATATCTCTGAATCTATTTCAAAAAATCCTGTAAAAAATGCTTCTTCAAATGTTTGCATATACGGACTTGGCAAAAACATGAGTCTAGAATAATATGCCATTATTGTGGGGCGGCTCGGCATTACTGATAGATCGAAAATAAGTATATCTGTGCCTTGATTAATGCCGATGAAGTTCAGAAATGTATATGCCGCATGTTTGAAGACCTTCAAAACTGTAAGTAGCATACTAAGTATTTTATTGGTCATTTTAACTGCTAAGTCTGGGACTGTCGCATAGTTTTGTAGCCAAAATTCTATTGTTTTGATCATATAATCCTCTGTTGGCAAATAGTTATGTGGCGGGCTAGGTAACATAGGATAATTTAGCCACTGTTTATTAATAGTGCCGCTGCGTTGTAAATCCAAAAATTCCTTTGTGTCCCTTCTGCGTGGTATTGGACAAAACGAAGGGTTTACCTGTAATAAATAAGGTGCAGCTTGCCAGTGTACCCGTAGTGTGGGATGTTTCTCTAAAAATTTTCTCCTCCACACCGGCTGTGCAGCTTCGAACTCTGCTTGAGTGTACGTGAATGTGTCATTCTTGAAATTGAGCTGCTCATCTGGACTTTTTTGTGTCACCTTCTTTATATATTGCCTTGCTTTCTCTTTCAACAATCCATATGGAATGTTGAAAGGCTTTATGATCTTTTCCAAGTCTTTACCTTTGATTTTTGCTTCCTTCATGACCTTGATGACTTCATTCTCAAAATTTTCCGTCAATCGGGACACCACTAGTGCCCGTTCCTTCTGACTTATTTCTGCAGTGTATGGCATCGGATGATCATCATGCATATCCGCCATCTGCTCATGTATTGGAGAATGATAGATCGGTTGAGATAGAGGGCTTACCTCTACCTCGTCAGTAGGATGTTCTTTTTCTGGCACTACTGATGTCCCGATCGGTTCTTTGCCTTTCTGCTGATTCTTTAGCTCTTCAATGCATTCTTCTTTTTCTTTTATCTTTTGTAGGGCTTCACCGAGTTTTTCTTTGGTGGTTAGGAGCTCCTTACCTATGTCAGCTACGTGATCCATGTTTTCACTGTAGCTCTGTACAAGTTTTGCCTGTGCCGTGCTCAGCTGCCTTTTGAGCTCACTTATTTCTTGATTGTGCCGCCGTTCTGATTCTTCTTGTACTTCTTTAGCTTGTCGTAGCGACTTGGCATACTCTGCTATCTGTTCTTTTAATTCCTGTTCTTTAGTTTCTGAGGGGCCCTGTTGTATCAGTGGTTGATCATATAATAAAGATTTCATTAATTCTTTATTCCTATCGCGCAGGCTGTCGTTCTCTTCGAGATATAGCTTGAGTTGTTGCTCTAATAGCACGCTTCGCATCTTCATTTTTTCTTTCTCAGCCTCGCTTGCTTTGTGTAATTGTTGCAACTCTTCTAGTTGTGTAAGCAGCTTTTGATTTTGGGCGATGGATTCGTCATATTGTGTCTTGATTGCTAGCACTTCAGTATTTTTGTTTGCCACTTCTTTTTGTGCTGCAATTAGCTGTGCCGATAGCTGTTCACTCATGAGTTGAAACTGATTTTTTTCTCTTCTTGCTTGATCATATTCAGCATCTATATCCATCATTTGTTGCTGAGTGTCCATGGCCGTTTGAATCATCTGTTTTACTACCGGTTTTAACTGCGTGACATCTACATTAAGCCAGGTTTTAGGTATAGTTGGTTCTTCTCCGGTAGTCACATCTTTGCCTTGAGCAATGTGTAAGGTGGTATCATGGGGCTGCCTGATCTGAAGCTGGATCCTTGGCTCAGCCCCCATGTCTTCATCATGTCCTTGAGGTGTGTCATCAGGCACCTCGATTATGGTTTGTTCTTTTTGTTGGAGCTCTCCTGTTTCCTTATTTGCTGGGGTTTGTTCTTCCTCTTTAATAGGTGCTTTGACATGTGTAACCCCAATAGTCGTATCTTCCTTGATGCTTATTTTTGTAGTGTCATTCAACTGAATGACGTGCTCCTGTTCCTTAACATCATCCACCTTCTTTTCTTTTTCCTTTTGGGTGTCCGGTGTCACTTCCATTTGATTGATTTCTGGTCCTTCTTCTTCATAGGTTTCTGTCCTGATATCAGTATCTAGTGTGTCTTTCTCAGGACCCGATTCCGTATTCGTACTAGAGTCGTCAATGCCCAATTCTTTATATCTTCCAGGTTGTTTGGGAGTTTTTTCTGTACTCTGTTTTTGCTTTACTTGACTTGCTTGTCTATAATGATGTCCTTGGACATTTAGATTCACCTGCCCTTGCATATACTGGTGTGTTTGTTCGAGGGCAGCAGACAGATCTCTCTTAGTGATCGGCATTTGAGCCGTCGTGATCTTAGGCAAGAGATGCGTTCTCTTAGACTGAGGTGTTGCTTGAGCTTCCTCTTCTCGCAAGCGTTTCGTACCCCTCATGGGTTTCTGTGTGCTGGTTCCAGCCTCTTCAACCACAACTACTGCTTTCTTCTTCTTAGGGACCGAAGCGGATTTTGCATATTTTGCTAGCCCTTCTGATGTCGGCATCTCCCGTAAGCAGTGTTTCATGTCTAGAGCTTCATATATCAATAAAGTCAAAGCTGAACCACCATTCAGGAACTTCTTTTGCCCCCATTTCTTCTGAGCTTCAAACAATCGTTCTTGTACGTAACCTGTGAGATTCACTTTGTTTCCTATCTGTCTCATGGCATGCGATAGGAGTTGTACTACAATCTTTTGTGGTGCAGTGTATCTGTTCATGCCAGGAAAACAAAAGTGTTGATGTGCCAAACGTACTGCATCTTCAATATCTATTCTGTTAATCTCCAGGAATGATCTTTTCTTGGGGTCATGGCATTCCTCTTTGACATTAGTAATGCCTTCTTGATTCCATCCAAAGGCTTTATTGATCAATTCATGAGTGAATTGAATTGTCTTCCATGTGCCCACCTTGTCCAAAACCTTTGCTTCTGGAACCGAAATCTTTGTAGCAGCCGGCTGCATGGTATTCATTACCTGCGTACATCTTTGGAAGTCTGGTACGCATATAGGTATTTTCAAAAATGCTTCAATTCCAGCTTGAGTCCATACTTCCTCGATGTGTGGTAACCCTTGTATTATGGTCTTGAAATCTTGTGACATGATGGGGAAATAGTGATCCCTGTCCATAATCTTGATGGTTGCCATAAAGAGAAGTTCCGAGATAGGTTGGTCATCTCGAAACCAATGTCCTCTGACCTTGGTTATTGACCCCAATGGAAGAAGTAGTTCCTCTTCCTGCTGTGTAGCTTCTGAGTCAGAAGATGTCATCTGCACTCAATATAGAGGATGAATTAGTATCCATATGTTTTTTTTTTTTTCAGAAATCCTCCTCCATATGTTGCTTAATAATTCGATGTTGCTCCGAGTGCATGGTGCCGTCCCTCTCCCGTGGGTGTGAGAAAGGTAATACCTGAATTTTTTTCATTTATTTTTATATTTCTTGCTGAAAAGAAAACATAAAAGTTAGTCCATAGCCGAAGCGATTAGTGAATTTTTTTGGAGTAATATTTTAAGTATGTACAAGTGCTCTCCTATTTCCAAAGGGAAAATGTGCGTAACTATCCGAAAGTAGAAGAAGGACGTGCCGAATGCTTGGCCTTGTAATGTGGCCCTATCATGCATACTTTGGCTCTCGACAATTCCTCATGTGTGCAATTGGAAGTAGTTGCTTGATGTATGCAGCTTGTCTTGTCTTTCGGCATCCAAACTTGCTTCACTTGGATGGAATATAGTGTATTTTCCACCTTTTTGATGAATGCGGTTCGTCTTCGGTAGTATGTCTGCTGATTCTGTTTTGGGAATCTCAAGTTGGTTTGCATTGCATCTGTAGATTCCTTCTTCCTCCAATATGTCCTTTTTCTCGTCTGATGTGTCTGTTGACCATGTTGAGTATGATAGCCCTTCTGAGGATGTTCCTTGTTTGGGATGGTCGTCCTTGAAGTACATGACTTTGGGATCCATATTTTTGTTCGATCAGGTTGTGCAGCTATTAGTTTTTTTGGGATCCACCTGCTATTGAGTCGTGGTTGACTGAAGTGTGCGAAACTCTTTGTCTTCTTCTTTGATTGGACATGCTGATGTTGAAGACTTGTCTGTTGCTGAAGATAGGCCTTCTTTTGGTCCTTCCTTATCCAAGCTAGTGTAGAATGTGGAATGGGGTACACTTGCACAGGTGTAGACTTCGTTTCTTGCAAAGGAGCACTCTTTCCTGTGCTTTGTGGTTCACTGGGCTGGATTTCATGTTTTTGTGCACTCTTGTGACTCCCTACACTCAAAGATGGAATGCACACAGGACTCACGGTATTTTCACACGAAGTACTGGACGATGGGGTTTCTATAGTGCTAGTGAACATACAATCATGACTTTGTTCGTTAGGATGGACTTCTGGCTCTATAATAGCAGCTCTGGGTGGTCGTTCGTCTAGCAAACTAAATACTTCACGAGGTCCTATTCTGGCCGAGATGTATCCTAAAGCCAATTGAATGGTTACCTCATATTCATAGATCCAATCTTGTCCTAACACCACATCTTCAAGCAGATCTTGGTCCTGACACACTAAGAGTCTCTGCTCCATAGTGTTGTTCCCCATATGTAAAGGTAAAGTTATCTCACCTATGCATTGAGTAACTTTTCCTCCTATTCCAATTAGCTGTGCCTTCGATGGGCGTATCTCCTCTTTAAGTCTCTGAGACAAAGAAAATCTAATGCAGCTTATTGCTGCTCCTGTGTCTATGAGAGCATCCACTAAGTGGTACTCTTTTCGTCCTGCTCCCAGATTCAAATAAGGCTGTCTTCTTTGTTGTCCGGAGTTCTCAGTGGCTCTAAAATTAGCCATTGGGATGAGTTCTTCTCCTACTCGATATCTCTCGTCTCTTTCTCTCATCCACTCTTTCCGTTTTCTGATACGTTCTAGGGCTTCCTGTCTAGCTTCTTCTCGTATGCGTTCTTCTTCCTTTTTCCTACTCTGAGCTCCTAATAGTCGTGCTAGCATTTGATCAGTCAATGGCTCCATGAATCTTTTCACTCTGCATCCACTGATGTAGTTGGGAAGAATATCTCCGTCTAGTGTGGCGAGATTGACTGCACCACTAGTAGAGATTCGATTTATAATCATGGGTCCATATCCGCGTTTTTGGAGCTTCTTTGCATGTTGTTTGAGGGTGTATACTAGGACTAAATCGCCTTCTTTCAGTCCCTTGTCTTTTATATGTGCATCATAATAAGCCTTTTGTCTCCGTTTGGCGGCATAGATGCCTGCTACCGCTTGTAATCTAGTCTCGTGCAGCTTTTCAATTTGATCTAATTGTTGAGATAATTCATGACCGTTCCACTTATATAGCTGGGCCACTTTTAATGTAGGCACTAAGAAGTCAATTGGCAAAATTGCATTCTGCCCATACACCAGGTTGAAAGGTGTAGTTCCAATGGCCGTTTTATATGCCACTCGGAAGGCCCAAATTGCGTGATGCAATTGTTTGTCCCAATCTGACCTTCCATTATTGACGATCTTTGTCAATACAGTACATAGTACCTTGTTGGAACTTTCAGCTTGTCCATTAGCTTGAGGGTGGTATGGGGCTGATTTTTTATGAATCACCAGAAAGTCATTCATTAGTGATTCAATGACTTCGTTTAAGAAGTGTGTTCCTCGATCACTCACTATCTCGATTGGTAGTCCAAAGCGTGTGAATATGTGCTCAAAGAGAAATTTTGATTCAGCATGAGATCCTTTGGCCGGTGGATTGATAGGTCCTATGAAATCAATTCTGAGTTGTGCTCGTATTCCCCGGTGTAATTGGGTAGTTCCTTTACATCGTCTTCCACTTCTTTGTCACTTGCATCCATTGGAAAAATTTTTTCTGAATTAAGTTCAGGTACTGAATCCTCTATTTCGTTTTCTGCTTTCAATTCTTCAAAGGGCGGTTCCATTCCCTCTACCTTTTTCCACTTGTTCTCCTGAACTCGCGCCCATAAATCCTTAGTCCAATCTCCTTCTGTTTCAGGGACTATGGATCCTTCCTTTCTCTCAATACCAATTTCATCATCCAGAGGTCTATTTACATTAGGCTTTTCCTGATTGTTTAGACACTCTTGGAATTTTTCTTCGCAAATTCGGTTGTTTGGTAAAGGTGATGCGGGTTTTTCTAATGTTTGTTGGGCAACTTCTATTAATTTTTTGCAGATTTCCAATCTTTCTTTCTCTAAGTCGCCTCTCGGATACTCTCTCTCATGTTGTTCTATGGTAGGCCCTGCTTTTATTCTCGCTTTGTATGCCTGAATCCACATAGCTAATTCTTCAGGCATTGGGTCTGCTAATACCGATCCTACCTCCTCCCTTTTATTCTCCTTTTTATTTTCTTCTTCCACTTGTGCTTCTTCTGTTGATTTTGGTTTTCTCTTTTCTTTTTCCTTCTTTTGCAATAACTTTTTTTCTTTTATCCTGTCTCTCCTTTGCTTCCATCTTTGGGATCGTTTACTGGTGATACTTTTTTCTAGTTCTTCGGAGTCTTCTACTCTGTGAGGGATGGGTGTATTTCCCCCTTTGTCACTTTGATTATTTTCTTCGGTTTTATCAGGGTTTTCTCTAGCCTTTGCTCTTGTTATGGCTTTTAAAGGTATAGTGTACTCTTTGTCGCTCCCTGACGATTCAATTACCTCTATCACGTTAATCTGTACGTTAGATGTGACTTTGTTTGGGTTCTTAGGACAATCTCTGAAAAGATGTTCCTTTCCACAATCGCTACAGTAACCTTCCCAAATTCGTTGTGGTGGTGGTGGGTTTGGCAATGTACATTCTCTGATATAGTGGTCACCTCCACACCTGTAGCATGGTCCTCTAGGTACAGGCGGTCTATTCATTGGTCGAGGTGGCATGGTTGCTCTAGGAGCTGTGTACATTAATGGTACATAATCTTGCTCGTAGTTATATGAACTCTCTGACGTCTCCATGCCATAAGCATATGGGTCATATTGTTGCCCATATTCCATTATTGAGCTCTCATAACCAGGGTATGTTCCTTGACTAGGTTCGTAAAATGATTCATATGGTTCACTACTAGTCAAAGGTGTAGCTGGCACTATGGCCCTTTCTAAGTTTTCCTCTGGTTGCGCTATCTTAACTGGGACAACGTTCTGAGGGTGGGGCGGTTGTTGTCCTAGCACTGGTTGAGGCTGCGTATATCCCTGGTATGCGTATGGTCGTGGTATTGGTGCCTGCGGCTGATATGAGGGATATCTAAAGGTTTCTCCTCCTTGCTGGTTCTGCGGATATCCATATGGTCTCACATAAGGCTGTGTGGGTCTGGCTTGTCTATTGTAAGGACAGTTCTCAGTGCTATGGTTTGTGTATCTCTGCTCTATACTGCAATATTGTAGTGGTCCGGGGACAGAGGGTCTATGAGGAGCATAGGCAGGTGGTGGGACTACTCCCCTAGTACACAAATGAGAAGGATGATCTCCTCCGCACTGCATACATCTTCTAAGCATAGGCATTCTCATAGGACTGGTGGGATAATTCCTCTGTCCTTGAACATTCAGTTTTTTAGCTAACAAGTCAGCAATTTCCTCTACATTGTTTTTAGGGTTTGATGTGCTACTTGATGACTCTTCACTTTTCACACTACCTTGGGGTATTTTCAAGTCTTCTGCAAGGTTATCCTCTAGGTCTATACATTCCTTCATACACTCTTGCAAAGTTTGAACTCTCTTCACGTACACTAATGACCTCAAGGTTCCGTTCAATAGTCCTTCTAAAAACAATGATACCATCTTGTTTTGTGTTGGTCTCTCTTCTACGGGACACCTATCCACATACTGCTTGAATCTCCTGGCTGCCAATCTCACTGACTCGGTCGGAACTTGTTTGAAAGAATTGTTTTTAATTCCAGATTTGGTAAATTCTTCAATCATTTCTTGATAAACCTGATCCATGTTCTGGAAGGTATTTGGATCCAATGGCTGAAACCAGGCCAGGGCTGTGTCTGACAAGGTAAGGCCAAAGGACTCAAATTGAATCATGAAGTCATCTACCTGCTCGGCTCTGACTACTTGTTTAAATTCTGCAATGTGATTATAGGGTTCACTCGAGCCATCATAATGATTTCTCATGCACTTGGCCACTTGGATCGGTCTTAGTCTCCTTCCTGCTTCAGGTTGTCTTGGCATTACAGGGTAATTTGGTCTTCCTATTGGTATGCCTGGTCCTCGTACTACCTGTGGTCTGACTGGAGCATGAACTCCTTGTCTTGGGTCAACAGCTGGTTGTGGCCGGTAATTAGGATTAGTGGCAGGCATTGCGAATTGTACATGTGGTCTGATGGGGATCTGGGTTCGTTGAGTTTGTTGTGTTTGTCCCGAATGTTGACTTGAATCATTTTGAGAGGTTCCAAGTGGATTACGTGAAGTAGTGGCTTGGTCCCTTGGGGGGAACACTGGGATGTTCTGATATTTCAGCTCAGCTCTCTCTAATTCAGTGACTGGCCAATACCTTCTGTGGTTTTTGTCCAAATATGTGATGATGGTGGAGAATTCAGGATCTTGTAACTCATAGATGGTAACTGGATTAGGAGCAGCTTCCCATATTGAGGAATGGGCTCTGAGCAAGTGCTCCATCCCGTTGATCAAATACACATCTATTAGAGTATCATCCTGGGGAACCAAGTCTCCTCTCCAAAGTTTAGTAATTGTTGATCTCCCTCTAGGAGTAGTCACTTGTTCTTCAGTTCCATATCCATTTAAGCTTGAAGTATTATTTTCCTCACCACGCTCATTAATGATTTCAGGATGTTCTGTGACCACGTATTGAATGTCTTGTTTATCCATGTACAGTCCTCCTATGTACTTAACTGCCGGTCTTGGCACTATGTAGGCTTCTGATGCCTTCCTCAGTCTGGCCACTGATCTGTTTAGACCATCCAAATAGATAGGGATCTCATTGTGGTTAGTGCTCACATACTCTAAGGAAGTTCTGTATTCGCCCTCAATGATGGACATCTGGCCAATCATGGGCACAGTGTTTTGCATATCCTCGGAAGCCATGGGGATTTCTCCTTCTGACTCACTGGAGGTCTCAGAATAGTGTGAACGGTTGCTTGGTTCGGCAGCACTCCCTACAGAAGAAATTACACTTCTTCGGCTTCCTAGGGTTCTTCCCGATCTCAGGTTCATTCACTTAAGAGCTCTGATCAATTCTGGTCCACCTTTAACCTCTAGAGTCCTAAGTTATGGCTCAGAAGTCTAGGGAAAACTTAGGCTGGAATGTGACTGAAAAAAAAATTTCAAGTCACGATACTTGACTCTCACGATCTCTGAGAAAACGATCGCTGACAAACGACACTTGAATAAAACGATCGCTGACAGACGATACTTGGATGAAACGATCGCTGGAAAACGATCTGTCCCTAAACGATCTCTGACTGGGAACGATACACGACCTCTCAATGAAACGATCTACGACCTCTGACCGAAACGATCGCTGGAAAACGACACTTGGGTCTAAACGATACTTGATCAAAACGATCGCTGGAAAACGATCTTTGACCAAACGATCTCTCGCAAAACGATCTTTGGCTGAGAACGATACACGACCGACGATCTCTAGCAGAAACGATCGGCGATACTTGGGCTGAAACGACACACGATCTCTCACTAGACGATACACGATACTCGAATATAAACGATCTACGATCTTCACCAGAAACGATCGGCGATATTTAACTGAAAACGATACCGATCTGTATCAAGTGTCGCGATCTCCGCCAAACGATCGACGACCGACGACACCCGTGACAAACGATACACGACCTTTGACAAGTATCGCGATCTCTGGATAACGATACTTGGCAAACGATACGCGATCGACGACCTCTGATCAAAACGATCTCTAACGAAACGATCTACGATCTCTATCTGAAACGATCTACGATCTCTATCTGAAACGATCGACGACCGCTGGGAAATATCGCGATACTCAACCGCAGGAGTAAAACGATACTCGACCGCAGGAGCAAAGCGATACTTGACCCTATTTCAAATTTTTGTAATGTTTTTTGAGATTTGATGTTTCCCCCTTTCTCACCTAGCTCTTCTCTCTCACCCTCACCCACTGTATCAATCAACAAATGACTTTTAACCCCCTGGGAGTCCAAACGATACTCAGCGCAGGTCGTTTTCACACTAAAATTGATTTTTTTGAATGGTATAACAGGATTAGGACTTGCTAGGCTCACCTCTGATGCTCTTTCAACACCTTGCTCCCCTTCCCTTGCTTTGTAATGCTCCAGGTCGCCTAAAAACTCGCCCACGATCGCTGGAACTCACACGACACTCGACACTGCTCTCCACGATACTTGTTCAACAAGTAACTTGAAAAATGAAATTTTTTTGGCTTTTATACTTGGGAATTCCTAGCTTACAGAAAAAGGAAAATTTTTGAACAACCCTAAAGCCTACTCTACTCTCCACTCACTCCTATTCTACTTCTTCTACTCACTTCCCTAATCTATCAACTCACTACACACACTCCAAGAATGAGAAGTAGCAAGTGCGGCTGAAATTGACTTACCAAAGAAGAGAAGATTTCCGCTCCTCCAAGTTCTTCAAAGCAAAAAGCTACTTACCATCACACGAATGCCTCGGTTTGATTCGTCACTCCCCGGCAACGGCGCCAAAAAGTGTGTTGACCTAAGCTTCAACTTAGGGACTTGCGGAGAAAGAGACTGTACCTCAATCCCCTCACAAGTGCATATAGTGGGGATACACGCTTTTAATTTATCAATCCGAAGAGTATACTAACCTAGCCGAGTGTATGAAGACATGCAAACGCGTAATAGTCAATGCACATGAATTACTCAAGAGTGAAAATGAGGCAAACACTTATCCTAACAAGCTTCAACTGTAGGTCAAGGCGAAACGATACTTGGTGCAGCAGCTGTCAGTATTTTGGACTTTTCTCCTAGCTCCGAGCTCCAAACATAGCAAATAGCATATGCGTTTCGAAGCTCTCGAGAAGACGCATCCAATGGCAGTGGTTTCACTCAATTCCGACGCTCCTACTTCAAGTTATGACAGAAATACTGAATCGCGAAAATACTTTCCTACGCTTCAGCACTTCCTACACCTCGCACACACCTTTCCTACAGCAAAGAAACACTCTCAAGGATAGATAACACTCACAAGCACTCTTTCCAAGCACTACACATGCATACAAGCTCACGAAGAAGAAGATGAAGAGGGAAGAAGACACAAATTCGAATTTCTGTGCTCTCTATTCTCACAATGGCAAAAAGTCTTCTACAAAGAGTCACATTTGACTTATATACTAGTGCCCTAAAAATGGTCCTTTCACACAAGTGACCGGCACTTTATTCACTAAGAGCTAATTTCCTACTATTTTACATGGGTAAGCTTCTATTCTTCTGTGGGGATGCATCTAGAGGACTCCTCTAGTGCCTTTACAAAGGGAAATATATTACAAAAATGAATACGTTTTAGAGGCGCTCTGATTTGTCCTGGTTGCACACGTTGGTCCTGGTTGATTCGGTTTGCCACGCACGCCATTAGTGCACATATGCGGATGTAGCTCGTAAGCCTTGATCTGGAACCTCTGCAACTCAAGAGGTTGAAGCATCCACATAAGTGAGACATGTTGGCCCTGATTCCTTCTTCCGGCTGCGTGCTTTTCCTTGGTGTGTGCGCCCCTGCGGGGCTTCCTGCAGAGATGCATCTTCAGATTTGTCTTTTAGTGAAGCTGTTTCTTTCGTTGCTTTCTTTTTTTCCTCTTCTTACTCGTCTCGCCCTCAACACCGTTTTTCCAATCCATTGATTGAGACACTAAGCTAGACATGATAAGTTTGTCTACAAAGTTTCATAACCATTGAATGCATAGATCTTGAGTTATGAGCAAATCTATGTGGCAAAGTTTATGTATCATCTTCTTCCTGGAAAAATCGAGATTACCCCCTTGACTTCTTATGCTTATTGCTCTTATTATAGCCATCCTAAATTTATGAAATAACTTGGAACTTGCTTAAAACTTCATTTGAAAGTGTGCAAAAGGTCTCAGGCCAACTGCTACTAGGTTGTGAGCTCGGAGTAAAACACGGAGAGCCTTCTTCCATCATAGAAGGTTTTCTCAAGGTGCTTTGTACTCGTAACTTTTTTTTTTGGCATAGATTTTTGGCAATGATCATGTAAAGTACTATAGTGGTCTAAATACATATATTGCAATCTTAGGGATTCTATTAAGTGTCTTTGAAGTTATCAAGGCTGGTCTAGAGGAGGCTTTTGCAAAAACCATCTCATCTTTGTACACTATCCATCACCTCCTCACAGAAATTTCTATTCATTCTTCATTATGCATGAAGGGTACCAGTAATTCATCAAATTTTTAATATTTTACATGAAAATGATATTTCTCATATTTTATTTCACATTTGTTAGTGCAAGAACTCAAATTAAAGATGTTTCCTTCCTTGTAAAAAGTTCATTTCAAGGACGTTGATATAACGTAACAAGAGGAGTGCATGATGTTAAGATTTGTATAGGCTCATATGTAGGTACATGAATATTTGTAATTGCACCTCCAATCTTAAGAATTTATACTTGTTATGTCTTTTCATCATCTTTATAAGCCATGCATTGAGTGTCATATATGCATAAATTTAATTTTGAATTTAAGGATCAACCCATTTCTATGTCTACAAAGCATGACTTCCAACCATTTCCGTTAATTAGTCATACTCAAGTAAAACATGCATTTAAGAAAGGTTACAATTCTTATAATGACTTGTAAATATCATCAATCATTATATAATACTTGTTTGGATGCACATAAACCTTTTGACTACTTATAAAGATTATTCTATGTTCGATTATCCTTCTGAACTACCACTGTCTCGAGGATCATTTCATCATACTATAGACTTAATTCTTGTTAGCTCTTCTCCTCATAAAGCACCTTATAGGCATTGTCTTCACCAAAAGGAAATAGAAAACAAAGTTAATGATTTACTTCAAAAAGGACTTATAAGGCCTAGTTCTTCCCCATTTGTAGCACATATTCTCTTGGTTGAGAAGAAATAAAAATTATAGGATGTGCATTGACTATAGAGCCCTCAATAATATTACAATTAAAAATAGGTACCCTATTCCTAAAATAGATGACTTGCCACATGAACTTCAAGGAGCCTATATCTTTAGTAAAATTGATCTTAAATCTAGTTACCATCAAATATGTATGATGCATACTGATAACTACAACACTTCTTTTAGGACTCAAATTAGCCATTATGAATTTATGATCATGCCTGAAGGATTCATATGTACAACCTCTTGTAACTTTGAGTTATAATTACTCATTGTAAAAGTGTAATAAACCCATGAGGAGTTAGGAAGCATATAATGATCTTTGGTAGTTGAGTCAAGAGAGAGTCAATCCTATACTTTAGGATGCACTTTATTGGTAGAGATTTGAATTTGAATTCAAATCCTTGGCTCCAACAAAAGCTATATGAGAGGACATGAAATGCTCACGTGTATCTCAAGGGTTAGGGATCATATTCTTTGGTAGTTGAGTCAAGAGAGAGTCAATCCTATACTTTAGGATGCACTTTATTGGTAGAGATTTGAATTTGAATTCAAATCCTTGGCTCCAACAAAAGCTATATGAGAGGACATGAAATGCTCACGTGTATCTCAAGGGTTAGGGATCATATTCATGTACTTTCACTGAGAAACGGAGCTTACCTCATATATCACTCTCTTCATACTCATTGAGAAATGATTTATTGCCAATGACATTGTACTTTTACATTATTTAATTCATATATGATCATTACTTCTTCCTCTCATATCTCTGTCACACTCCATCATAACAGTGTATTTGTTTGAGCTATTTCTCATTGTAGAGTGCATCATTTCGTGTAATTTAAAGCATGACATCTTCAGCATATTGTCTATTTTAATCCTACAAAGTTTCATTACTAATGCTTCTCACAATCATTAGATATCAATCAATTATCACTCACTGATCTGTGACTGTCAAGGCCCGTAAAAGTCGGGATAGATGCTTAACTTGGTAAACATATTTCTCTGCATATAGTTTATCATTTTAGATGATTTCACTCATGATCGGTGTTAAGCTAATTGACGTTCCCCAAAAGGAATTTTATTAATTGTTGTTGTACTCAGAGAATTGTGCAAAACTCTAAGTGGGTGTCTCAACAAACATAGCAAGCTTTGTACATTCGATCATATGCCTACCTATCTATTTTGATCCTATCATTAGTGCATCATCTTCCAAGCAACATATGTGATCATTTATGCTTATTATCTAGCTAAATAGGCCTACAACACTCTCCAGTCATCACTTATAGCAAATGTGAAGCAAGTTTTAGCTACACCAACTCATCTCTTGTGATTATCCACCATCTCTCCAACACTTTGGACTTACAAATGATGTTGTTATATTTACAAGTATGATGAATATAATTTTTCTTGATTCTCAAACTCTCGTTTGTTGATCTATTTAGGCAGTGATGTGTATGAACACACTAGGACTGTCAGGCCACTTTTTTCCCTCTTTAGGAGATTTTTTTCCCTTAGCTTGTATATATGCCTATTGCCCTAATGAGCTACTTATCTTTGTACATTCTAGTGGTAATACATTCAGTATTGTATGTTGTGATCCAAGCTTCTTCTTCTTCCTTGTGTTGTTCATGTGCTTTTGTAGACCTCAAACTCCAACAATTGGTATCAGAGTAGGTCGTCACTTCATCTAGGGAGTCATCAACACCTCTCGGATCACAGACTCAAAATCGCACGAAATTTGGTGAGCATACTTAAGGTGATTAGGAGATCAAAATAGCTTCGTTATGTCATGCCAAAATCATGATCTGAGCTCATTTTGGCCTCCGAACACATTATCATAGCACTTCTGTAGCTAATTTTGTCTTTTTGTGCCAAAGATATATATAGGTTTCAATTGGCAAGTATAAGGAGCTCCACATCTGCTACAGGTTTAGTGAAACACTTCAGGGTAGTTTTGTTCAACTTTCTCAGATACAGTCATTTTTTTGCATCAGGGTATTTTAGTTAGTGGCCATGTCTGAAAGAAGTGATGTATTTCGTATGTTGGTTGTTGAGGATAAGTTGGACAATACGTTTTACCCATTGTGGGCTTATATGATGCATCATGTATTGGTTGCAAAAGGGTTGTGGAATATTGTTCAAGGTGTTCAAAAACGTCCTATTTCACCTGCAAACATAGTTGATGAAGGTGATGCAAATGACATTGAAATGATGATATTCATGTTCTTGCTCGCGTTGAAGTTCTTGTTGCATCTACTGCAAAGAAAATTCCTTGGAATGGCAGAGATGCCCACACATATGCTTTGATAGCCTTCTTTGTCAGATGTGCCATTATTCCTCACATTCGCTCTTGTAGAATAGCTAAGGATGCTTGGAATACACTTACCACTTTATACCAGGCAAGGAATGAGGCTCGTGTTGCTTACCTTCAAAAATAGTTGGAGAGTGAGCACACGAATGAAGGTGATTCCATGGACAATTTTCTCATAAAGATCAAAGATTTGAAAGAAGAGTTGATTTTTTATGATGGTCTTGCCTGACAGTTCACTTGTGCAGATAGTTATGAATGGTCTTCCCGATTCATATCATATTTTTGCTTCTACTCTTCGTTTGATGAGGAAAGGAAATCCAAATGCCTTAACATTTGAGTTAGTCTCTATTCTGTTGTAGAAGAATCAGTCCAGGCAAAACATGTCCATTATGTGTGTTGCATATCAAGCTTTCCTGGCTAGTCACAAGGGCAAAGGTAAATGGAGTTCTACTAGTAAGCACAATCAAAGAAGGGATAGAGACAAGAAGAAAACAGAAAAACAGAAGTCGTTTTGCAAATACTATAAAGGAAATGATCATGTCATCAAGAGCTCTCCAAAACCGGTTGCTAAAAAGGCAAGGAAAAAAGACACTGGAATGGTTGTTGCAAAGGCCTCTACACCCAAAACAGAGTCTGCTAATCTTCTGCAGAATGAAGAATGGGCATTTACTATTATTTGCAGTTTTGACCCATCTTCACATGAACAGTGTATGTCTATAGTAGACTTGCATGTTTGCTACTTTGATAGTGGGGAAACCAAACATATTACCTCACAGCGCAGTTTCTTCACTGTTGGAGTTTGATGTCTGCGGAAGCATGCGAACAACACAAGGAAGAAGAAGAAGCTTGGAGCACAACACACAATGCTGAATGTATTACTAGAGAATGTACAAAGATAAGTAGCCCACTAGGGCAATAGGCTTATATACAAGCAGGGGAAAAAAAACCTCCCAAAGAGGAAAAAAAATGCCCCGATGGTCCTAGAGTGTTCACACACATCACTACCTAAATATATCAACAAATCCCCCTTGGAGTGATGCAGTGAACAAGTAGCTGCCAGTCATGTATAAGGAAGTGCCAAGCTATGTGGAAATCACTCCACAAAAGGAAGTAAGCCCAAAGCTTTGCGGAAAGCTTCAAACTTCTCCCTAGGCAGAGCCTTCGTGAAAAGGTCTGCAATGTCCTCCTGTGTGGGCACATATACCAAGCTGATCTCCCCAGCAGAGAACCTCTCCCTGACATAATGATAATGCACCTCAATGTGCTTAGTGCGAGCATGGAACATAGGGTTCCTCACAGCTGCCAATGTGCTTTGACTGTCAATGAAGATGGTGGTGGCAGAAGACTAACCAACACCCAAATCAGCCATAAGGCGTTTGAGCCACACACACTCAACAGTCACTGTGAAAGCTGCCCTATACTCAGCCTCACAACTGGAAGGGGACATAGTAGGCTTCTTCTTGCTCAACCAAGATATACAAGAGCTACCAAGCATGAAGCAAAATCCACTAGTGGACACATGAGTGTCAGAGCAACCAGCCCAATCAGAGTAAAAAAAAGCATGCAAATCTAGCGGTAGTGATCCCCCCTTGGGATAAAATAACCCAAGTAGCCGACTACCACTCAAGTAGCGAACGATGCGCTTAATTGCCTGCGCTTGACTCGTGGGCAATGTATAAACCTGCTCATCTGTGAGACAACAAACTGAATATTTGGTCGAGTAATGCATAAGTAAATCAAGCATCCAACAGCCTTCTGATAGAGAACAGCATCAAATGCATCTCCAGCATCATGAAGACTCAGTCGTAAACCTGTTTCCATAGGAGTGGCAATAGGTTTACAGTCGTCAAGGCCAAAATGCTGCAATAATGTGTCAATATATTTCGTTTGACACAAACCCATTCCACCATCAATGTGCATAAATTGAATGCCCAAATAATGATGCAAATGCCCCAAATCAGACATCTCAAATGAGGCATGCAAATCAGCCTTAAAATCAGCAATATGCTTCTCAATAGGACCAGTGAGCAGCATGTCATCAACATAGACAACAATGATCAGAAGCACATCATTAGCACGCTTAACATATAAGGTGCTTTAAGTTGGACTGTTCTCAAAACCATGTGCAATCAAATAGGCATGTATGTTCTCATACCAGGCATGTGGTCCTTGGTTTAAACCATATAATGCCTTCTTTAACCTGCACACCTGGTTTTCATGCCCTTTCTACACAAAACCACCAGGCTGAAAAACATACACTTCTTCATATAAGTAACCATTGAGAAATGTTGTTTTAATGTCGAACTGATGTGCATTCCAACTATGATGGGCTGCAAGTGCACAGATGCTCCGAACAATAGTCATACGACATGTGGGTGCAATGTTCTCATCAAAATCAATGCCTCTTTCCTACACATAACCCTTTGCAACAAGCCTAGCCTTATACCTGTCAACTGTTGCATCAGGGTTACGCTTTAGCTTGTAAACCCACTTAGTGCCAATGGCCTTCTTGCCACGAGGCAAGTCACACAAAGACCAAGTACCATTCTTCATTATAGCATCATATTCTGATTGCATAGCAGCCATCCAATTTTCTAAATTTTGTGCTTCATCAAACGAAACAGGCTCATTCTCATCACAGAGACTAAATGTGGCCATAGCATAGCAATTTGATGCAAAAGAGGCACTATGAGAGCCTGATTGAGTATGATATGACAAAGGTGCATCTAATTTGTTGTCATGCAAAGTCTGCACCAGCCATTTTGGCATAGTTTTTTCTTGCTCAATATCAGCTCTCTCATCAATAAGTGCATCATGTAAATCTGCATCAGAAATGGAATGATCTACATCATCACATGAAACCTGCAAAGGTTGAGAAGTTGCCTCATTAGGACCAGCACTAGACTGTCCACCTGTAAAAAGAGGCAGTAAAGTATCATACATGTCTTTGGAGCTAACAGATGTCTCCTTAGTACATGCAAGCAATGTCTGAATAGCATCTTCCACAAAAACAACATCACGGCTAACTAGAATGTGTTTAGTCTATGGATGATACAAACAATAGCCTTTACTTTCATAATTGTACCCAACAAAAATACATTTTATTGCTTTATCATCCAATTTTCTACGTTGTTCAAGCACTAATGCATATGCCAGACAACCAAAAACACACAGATGAGCAACAAGTGGCTTGTGATCATGCCAAGCCTCATATGGAGTGATAGATTGTAGTGATTTAGTGGGTCACCTGTTAAGTACATATGTTGCACACATGACAGCCTCAAGCCAGAAACTATGTGGTAAAGCTTGACTCTTGACCATACACCTCGCCATCTCCATGAGTGACTTGTTCTTTCGTTCAGCAACTCCATTCTGTTAAGGTGTATACGACACTGTACACTAGTGTTTTATCCCATGTTCAGCCAGAAATGCATTAAAATCAGAAGACATATATTCCGCCCCTCGATCAAAACGGAGGGTGCCCAGTTTACATGTTGACAGATTTTCAGCCAAACCAAAAACTGTTTGAAGCACATGAACACTTCGGACTTTGCCTTCAATGGATGTACCCATGCATGCCTGGAAAAATGATCAATAAAATTCACGAAGTAAAGATAATTTCTAAAAGAAGGTGTTTGCATAGGACCACAGACATCACTATGTACAAGCTACAATTTCTTAGTAGCCCGAACTGAACCATCTTTTGGAAATGAGGAATGCTGCATTTTGCCCAAAATACAGCCTTCACAAACATGTTTTCCAGGTGCCTCAAGTTTGGGCGAAGAGGACACCATTTCAGGTTTCTGCAGGTGTAGCAAACTAGCAAAATTCAGATGACCAAAGCGTGCATGCCAAAGCTTTGCATCTGACATAGCCTGAGAATCATGTACTGCACATGCTGAATCATTCACAAATCTTTCATGTCTATGAGCTTATACAACCCACGACATAAAATGCCAGAAGCAATAATCACATCACCATTTGACAGATCGTGAACTGTACACTTGTCATCAACAAATTTCACAACCAAGCCAATCTTGGCTAATGCAAAAACTGATAACAAGTTCTTCTTGATCCCTGGCACAAATAAAGCATCTGACAAAGTGAAAAAACTACCATCAGTAGTAGTCAAAATGATCTTATCAACTCCCATAACACGATAAGAGGAGTTTTTGGCGCATGTAACAGTATTCCCTAAAGGGGAAGGCTCGAGTGAAGAGAAGAAATTGTGCTGCGAGGTACTATGTTTGGTCACCCCGCTGTCAAAGTACCAAACATCTGAGTCTATTACACACATGCACTACTCATGAGAAGATGGGTCAAAACTGCAAACAGTAGTAAACGCCCATTCTTCTTTGTGCACAAGATTAGCAGACTCTGTTTTTTGGTGTAGAGGCCTATGCAACAACCATTCCAGCCTCTTTTTTCTTTGCCTCTTTAGCATCCAGTTTTGGACAGTTCTTTATGATATGATCATTTCCTTTGCAGTACTTGCAAAACAATTTCTCCTTTTCAGATTTCTTTTCATCTTTGTCTTCCCTTTTCGATTGTGCAGAATTAGCAGATTTCATCTTACTAGTTGAAGAGCTTCATTTTCATTTGCCCTTCTGACTAGTCAGGAAAGCTTGATCTGCAACACGCATAATGGACCTATTCTGCCTAGACTGATCCTCTTGCAACAGAATAGAGACTAACTCCTTAAATGACATGGCATTTGGATTGCCTTTCATCATCAACCGAAGAGTAGAAGCAAAACTCTGATATGAATCAGGAAGACCATTCAGAACGGTTTGCACAAGTGAGCTATCTAGTATAACCTCATCAGCAGAAATCAACTGCTCCTTCAAGTCTTTGATCTTTGTTAAAAAAATGTCCATGGAATCACCTTCATTCATGTGCTCACTCTCCAACTGTTTTTGGAGGTAAGCAACACAAGCCTCATTCCTAGCTTGGTACAATGTGGTAAGAGTATCCCAAGCATCCTTAGCTGTTTT
This sequence comes from Ceratopteris richardii, assembly GCA_020310875.1. Taxonomy (NCBI): domain Eukaryota; kingdom Viridiplantae; phylum Streptophyta; class Polypodiopsida; order Polypodiales; family Pteridaceae; genus Ceratopteris; species Ceratopteris richardii. The sequence continues at coordinate 128,222,651 of CM035408.1, forward strand.
GCAAGAGCGTATGTCAAGAATAATGGCATGTTTGATAGACAGCTATCAATGCATGTGCCTGGGCATCTCTGCCATCCCAACGAAACTGCTCTACAGTAGGTGCAGCAGAAACCGTACTACGAACAAGAATATGCAACATATCATCATCTTTGATACCTTCTTTGCATCAACTTCATTACCTACAGTTGTAACAGTTGCAAGTGTGATAGAACATCAACACCCTGCACAATGTTCCATACTCCTTTTGCAACCAATACATGTCGCATCATATAAGCCCATAACGGGTAGTTGGTACCATCCAGCTTATCCTCAACAGCCAACATATGGAATACATCACTGCTTTCAGCCATGGCCGGTGACTAAAATACCTTGATGCAGAAAAAAGATTGTATCTCCAAAAGTTGAACACAACTGCCCAGATGAATTCTGCTAGACCTATAGTAGACTTCGAGACGCTTATACTCGCGAATCAAAACTAGTATATACCTTTGGTACAAAAAGATGAAATTAGCCTGCACAAGCACTGCGATAGTGCATTCGAAGGTCGAAACGAGCTCAGATCGCATTTTCGGCACGACATAGCAAAGTTGTTTTGATCTCGAAAACACGTTGAGTATGCTCACCAAAATTCGTGCGATTTTGAGACTACAACCGGAGAGGTGTTGACGACGCCCTAGATGAAGCGGTTGTCAGAGGAGCACTAGATTGTGCTCTTTGACTACAGTAGAAAAGATTTTGGAATTATACTTTTGATTACAAGAACACCCACGTAGGGAGAACAATACAAGAAGATGTGATTGATACAAGATATCCCACAACTCGGGACCGATAGGTATGGAAAACTAGACTAGAGATGATACAAGAGATCCCACAACTCGGGATCGTAGGTAGGAAACAAGATATCTCGATTACAAGAATTCCCTTTAGGGATATGAACTGGATTCAAGAAATAACTAGAAAGGATCTCGTACTACGAGATTACAAGAGGACAAGACTAGATGTACAGGATACAAGACTAGACACGACTAGAACAAGGAACAAGACAAGAACAGGAACTGGATCTTGGAGTGTACTTACTTGGCAGTCACGACTCCTTGAGCTCCCAAGACTAGTATCCACAAGACTAATTATGAATGTGGCCAACCCCTCCTTTTATAGGTTTTGAAGGGCGGTTACGATTTGATGATGTCATCGTTGATATCATCAACTGGAAACAATACCTCTGGGTGTCAGAATTCAACAAATAGGCAGTCGATCTTGGGGTTTTGGCACATTCTAGACACAATGGTAGCATTAGTTTCTCCAAAATCTTAACCAAACATGAGATATAGGAAGTTGACATGGAATCTAAGATTTAAGATGGTTTTCTTTGTGTCCATGATATCACCTCCCCTCAAGCGACGAGTTCCACGAGGAGCAGCCATGTTGTGTAGCTTGGGTTTCGTTGGATTCTTCCTGTGGAACTCATGAACTTGAATTTTTCTTTAAGAATATTTTCTATAAGTTGCCAAGTACGATCAATGATGTCATATGCTTTAAAATGAATAAGGAATTCCAATCTTCCTTGAGAGATCCTTGAATCTAATACATGCATGACCTCAAATTCTTCATGATCCTCAATCTTCATCAGTGGTGAAGGACTGGGTCTCTCTTGAGCTTCCTTGGGTTCTTCATGCGATAGATCCTTTGAGCTTCTAGTGGAATGTTGTGGTGTTTCTAAGATCTTTGATGAAGAGTGTTGAGTAAGCACACCTTGATTGAACATGGACTCCTCCTTATCCTTAACTTTCTTGATATCTTCATAACATGCATACTCCATATCATTTGTAATGACTTTTTGGGCTTCAAAGATTCTTGGTTCAGATTCTTGAGGAGTAGTGTCTTCATTATTCAAGACTTCTCACTTTTGGACTTGGATTTCTTTTAACAACTGATTCTCACACTGAATTGCTTGATTGATAATATCCTCCAAGGTATTTTCTTGAGGCATGGATAGCAAGAGATGTTTGAATTCAGGATTAAGGCCACTTCAAAACTGATTAACCATGTAGTCTTCTTGATATGTAGTTCCACGAAACAACATCTTGATATTCAAGGCATAGCTTGAAACTGATCGATCATCTTGTCGTAGCAATCTTTTCATCTCTTGGACATGTTCGATCAAGTCCTTTATGGTATATTGAATCTCCTTACATAGGGAATCCATGGTGCCTGGTCTTGATGAAGGTAGTCTTGTCAAAATGCCAGGGGAGCACTAGATTGTGCTCTCTGACTACAGTAGACAAGATTTTGGAATTATACTTTCGATTACAAGAACACCCATGTAGGGAGAACAATACAAGGATATGTGATTGATACAAGATATCCCACAACTTGGGACCGATAGGTATGGAAAACTAGACTAGAGATGATATAAGAGATCCCACAACCCTGGATCATAGGTAGGAAACAAGACATCTCGGTTACAATAATTCCCTTCAGGGATATGAACTAGATTCAAGAAATAACTAGAAAGGATCTCGTACTACGAGATTACAAGAGGACAAGACTAGATGTCCAGGATACAAGACTAGCCACGACTAGAACAAGGAACAAGACAAGAACAGGAACTGGAACTTAGAGAGTACTTACTTGGCGGTCACAACTCCTTGAGCTCCCAAGACTGGTATCCACAAGACTGATTATGAATGTGGCCAACCCCTCCTTTTATAGGTTTTGAAGGGCGGTTACGATTTGATGACGTCATTGATGATATCATCAACTGGAAACAAGACTTTCGCGTGTCAGAATTCAACAAGTAGGTAGTCGATCTTGGGGTTTTGGCACATTTCGGACGCAATAGCATTAGTTTCTCCAAAATCCTAACCAAACATGAGATATAGGAAGTTGACATGGAATCTAAGATTTAAGATGGTTTTCTTTGTGTCCATGACATCAGCGACCTGCTCTAATACCAATTGTTAGAGTTTGACGTCTACAGAAGCACGCAAACAGCACAAGGAAGAAGAAGAAGCTTGGAGCATAACACACAATGCTTAATGTATTATTAGAGAATGTACAAAGATACGTAGCCCATTAGGGCAATAGGCATATATCCAAGTCGAGGGAAAAAAGCCTCCTAAAGAGGAAAAAAAGTGCCCCAGTGGTCCTAGAGTGTTCACACATCACTGCCTCTTATCCTATTATGGGAGTCGGTAAGATCATTTTGACTACTGATGATGGTAGTTCTTTTACATTGCCAGATGCTTTATTTGTGCCAGGGATCAAGAAGAATCTCTTATCAGTTTTAGCTTTAGCCAAGATTGGCTTGGTTGTGAAATTTGTTGATCATACATCTACAGTTCATGATCTATCAAATGGTGCTTCTAGCATTTTATGTCATGGGTTGTATAAGCTCATAGACTATGAAAGATCTATGAATGATTTAGCATGTGTAGTACATGATTCTCAGGCTATGTCAAATGCAAAGCTTTGGCATGCATGCTTTGGTCATCTAAATTTTGCTTGTTCGCTATGCCTACAGAAATCTGAAATAGTGTCCTCTCTGCCCAAACTCGAGGCACCAAGTGAACATGTTTGTGAAGGCTATGTTTTGGGCAAAATGCAGTGTTCATCATTCCCAAAAGATGGTTGAGTTCAAGCTAATCAAAAATTAGAGCTTGTTCATAGTGATGTTTGTGGTCCTATGCAGACACCTTCTTTTGGGAACTATCTTTACTTCGAGACTTTCATGGATGACTTTTCCAGGAATGCATGGGTATATCCATTGAAAGAAAAGTTCGAAGTGTTCATGTGCTTCAAACAATTTCTGGTTTTGGCTGAAAATATGTCAGCATGAAAAATGAGCACCCTCCATTCTGATTGACGGGGGGAACATATGTCTTCTAACTTTAATGCATTTCTGGTTGAACATGGGATAAAACATTAGTGTACAGTGCCATATACAATTCAACATAATGGAGTTGTTGAATGGAAGAATAGGTCACTCATGGATATGGCGAGGTTTATGGTCAAGAGTCATGCTTTACCACATCGTTTTTGGCTTGAGGTTATCATGTGTGCAGCATACATAGTTACCAGGTGTCCCACTAAAGCATTGCAGCCTATCACTCCATATGAGGCTTGGCATCATTGTAAGACATCAATTGCTCACCTGTGTGTTTTTGGTTGTTTGGCATATGCATTAGTGCCTGAACAACAACGCAGGAAATTGGATGATAAAGCAGTGAAATGTATTTTTGTTGGGTACAATTCTGAAATCAAAGGCTATCATTTGTATCATCCACAGACTAAGCGTATTTTGGTTAGCAATTACGTTGTCATTGTGGAAGATGCTATTAAGCCATTACTTTCATGTACTAAGAAGACATATGTTAGCTCTAAAGACATGTATGCCACTTTGTTGCCTCTTTTTACAGGTGGACAGTCTAGTGCTAGTCCTAAGAGGCAACTTCTCAATCTTTATAAGTTTCATATGATGATCCAGATCATTCCATTTTTTATGCATATTTACATGATGCACTTGTTGATGAGAGAGTTGATATTGAGGAGGCAAAAACTATGCCAAAATGGCTGGTGCAAACTTTGTGTGAAAGCATATTAGGTGCACCTTTGTCATACCATACTCATGTAGGCTCTCATAGTGCCTCTTTTGCATCCGATTGCTATGCTATGATTGCCGCTAGTCTCTGTAATGAAAATGAGCCTGTTTCATTTGATAAAGCACATAATTCAAAAAAGTGGATGCCTATTATGCAATCTGAATATGATGCTATAATGAAGAATGATACTAGGTCTTTGTGTGACTTTCCTTCTGGCAAGAAGGCCGCTGACACTAAATGGGTATATAAGCTGAAGCATAAGCCTGATGGAACAGTCGATAGGTATAAGGCTAGGCTTGTTGCAAAGGGTTGTGCTCAAGAAAGAGGAATTGATTTTGATGAGACATTTGCTCGTACTTGCCAAATGACTGTTGTTCGTAGCATCTGTACACTTGCAGCTCGTCATGGTTGGAATGTACATGAGTTGGACATTAAAACTGCATTTCTAAATGGTATTTTGCATGAAGAATTGTATGTTTTTCAACCCCATGGCTTTGTGCAGAATAAGCATGAAAAATAGGTGTGCAAGTTAAAGAAGGCATTATATGGTTTAAAGCAAGCACCATGTGCTTCGTATGAAAAGATACATGCCTATCTGATTGCACATGGGTTTGAGAACATTCCCTCTGAAAGAACCTTATATGTTAAGCATTCAAATGATGTGCTTCTGATCATTGTTATGTATGTTGATGACATGTTTCTCACTAGTACTCATGAGAAGCATATTGCTGATTTTAAGGCTAATTTTCATGCCTCATTTGAGATGTCCAATTTGGGGCATTTGCAACATTATTTGGGCACTTAGTTTATGGAAGTTGATGGAGGAATAGTTTTGTGTCAAATGAAATATACTGACACATTATTGTAGTGTTTTGGCCTTGAAAACTGTAAACCTATTGCCACTTCTATGGAGATAGGTTTACAATTGAGTCTTCATCATGTTGGAGATGCATTTGATGTTGTTCTCTATTAGTAGGCTATTGGATGCTCGATTTACTTATGCATTACTCAACCATATTCAATTTGTTGTCTCACAGATGAGGAGGTTTATGCACTGCCCAAGTGTCAACCATTGGCAGGTAGTTAAGCGCATCTTTCGCTAGTTGAGTGGTACCCAGCTACTTGGATTGTTTTATCCCAAGGGGGGTCACTACCGCCAGATTTACATGCTTTTTCTTACTCTAACTGGGCTGGTTGCTATGCTACTCAAGTATCCACCGGTGGTTTTTGCTTCACGCTTGGTACCTCATGCATATCTTGGTTGAGCAAGAAGCAATCTATTGTGGCCGCTTCTAGTTGTGAGGCTGAGTATAGGGCATCTTTCATAGTGACTGTTGAGTGTGTGTGGCTCATACACTTCATGGCTAATTTGGGTGTCAGTCAGTCTTTTGCCACCACCATCTTCACTGATAGTCAAAGTGCATAGGCAGTTGTGAGGAACCCTATTTTCCATGCTCGCACTAATAACATTGAGGTGCATTATCATTATGCCAGGCAGAGGTTCTCTGCTTGAGAGATCAGCTTGGCATATGTGCCCATGCAGGAGAACCTTGCAGACCTTTTCACGAAGACTCTACCTAGGGAAAAGTTTGAAGCTTTTTGCAAAGCTTTGGGCTTACTTCATTTTGTGTATTGATTCCAAATATCTTGGCACTTCCTTATACATGAGTGCCAGCTCATTGTTCATCGCATCACTCCCAGGGGGGATTTGTTGATATATTTTTCCCTCTTTAAGAGGCTAATTTCCTCGGCTTGTACATATGCATATTGACCTAATCAATTACTTATCTTTGTACATTCTAGTGGTAGTACATTCAGTATTGTGTGTTGTACTCCAAGCTTCTTCTTCTTCCTTGTGATGTTCTCGTGCTTCCGTAGACCTCAAACTCCAACATCGGTTTAGTTTTCTTTGATGATATACTTTTTTATAGTAAGGATGCACTTGCATAATTGAAGAGACCCTCTAGGTGTCTCCCAATTAGCAAAACCTCATCATGACACTCTTTATCAACATCAAGGTTTTATGCAAAAACATAACCACTATATCAATGATCATATGGACGTACATAAGGAGTATCCACAGAATCATAGATAGTGTGTATGTGCTCAATATTGTTGATATATTTACGTAGTGATGTGTGTGGACACACTAGGATCACCAGGGGAACTTTTTTACCTCTTTAGGAGATTTTTTCCCCCAGCTTGTATATACGCCTATTGCCCTAATAGGATACTTACCTTTGTACATTCCAATCATAATACATTCAGTATTGTGTGTTGTGCGCCAAGCTTCTTCTTCTTCTTCTTCCTTATGTTGTTTGTGTGCTTTCACAAAACTCCGAATCCAACAATTGGTACCAGCAGGCTGCCGCTTCATCTAGGGCATCATCAACACCCCTCCAATCACACTCTTGAAATCGCACAAAATTTTGTGAGCATACTCAGGGTGATTAGAAGTTCAAAATAGCTTCATTTTGTGGTGCTAAAATCACAATCTGAGCTCCTTTTGACCTTCAAACGCACTATCATAGTGCTTGTGCATGCAGTTTTGTCTTTTTATGCCAAAGATATATACAGGTTTTAGTTTGCCAGTATAAGTGTCTCAAAGTCTAAGATAGGTTTAGCGGAACTCGTTAGGGTAATTATGTTCAACTTTTTGAGATATAGTCATTTTTCTACATCAGTGTATTTTAATTAGTGGCCATGGCTGAAACCAGTGATCTGTTCTAGATGTTAGTTGTTGAGGATAAGTTGGACGGTACCAATTACCCATTATGGGCTTATATGATGTTTCATGTATTGGTTGCAAAAGGATTGTGGAATATTGTGCAAGGTGTTGAAAAATGCCATATTACACCTGCAAACATAGTTATTGAAGGTGATGTAGATGGCATTGAAGATGACGATATTCTTCATGTTCTTGTTTGTGTTGCGGTTCCTACTGCACCTATTGTAGAGCAAATTTGTTGGGATGGCAGAGATGCTCAGGCATATGCAGTGATAGCCTTGTCTGTCAAATGTGCCATTATTCTTCACATTCGCTTTTTGGAGAATAGTTAAGGATGCTTGGATAAACTTACCACTTTATACCAAGCAAGGAATGAGGCTCATGTTGCTTACCTCCGAAAATAGTTGGAGAGTGAGCACATGAATGAAGGAGATTCCATGGATAGTTTTCTCACAAAGATCAAAGATTTGAAGGAACAATTGATTTCTAATAATGAATTCTTGCTTGACAGTTCACTTCTGCAAACTGTTCTGAATGGTCTTCCCGATTCATATCACAGTTTTGCTTCTACTCTTTGTTTGATGATGAAAGGCAATCCAAATGCCTTAACATTTAAGGAGCTTGTCTTTGTTCTGTTGCAGGAAGATCACTCTAGGCAAAATAGGTCCATTATGCATGTTTCAGATCAAGCTTTCCTAGCTAATCAAAAGGACAAAGGTAAATGGAGAAACTAGTAAGCAAAAATCTCCTAATTCTACACAATCAAAGAAGGATGACAAAGACAAGAAGAAAACAGAAAAGCAAAATATGTTTTGCAAATCTTGTAAAGGAAATGATCATCTCATAAAGAGTTGTCCAAAACTAGCTGCTAAAGAGGCAAGAAAGAAAGAGGCTGGAATGGTTCTTGCAGAGGCCTCTACACCCAGAACAGAGTCTACTAATCTTGTGTGGAATGAAGAATGGGCATTTACCATTATTTGTAGTTATGACCCATCTTCTCATGAATAGTATATGACTGCAATAGACTCAGATTTTTGGTACTTTGATAGTGGGGCAACCAAACATATTACCTTGCAGTGTAGTTTCTTCACTTTACTCGAGCCTACCCCTATAGGAAATACTGTCAAATGTGCCAACAACTCCTCTTATCCTATCATGGGAGTTGGTAAGATCATTCTAACTACTGTCGATGGTAGTTCTTTTGGATTGTTGAATGCTTTATTTTTGCCAGGGATCAAGAAGAATATGTTATCAATTTCAGCTTTAGCCAAGATTGGATTGGTTGTGACATTTGTTGATGACAAATATATAGTTCATGATCTGTCAAATGACGATGTAATTATTGCTTCTAGTATTTTATGTCGTCGATTGTATAAGATCATAGACTATAAATAATATGACTGATTCAGCATGTGCAGTACATGATTCTCAAGCTATGTCAGATGCAAAGCTTTGGCATGCACACTTTGGTCATCTGAATTTTGCTAGTTTTTTACACCTCCAAAAAACTGAAATGGTGTCCTCTTTGCCCAAACTTGAGGCAGCTCATAAACATGTTTATGAAGGTTGTACTCTTGGCAAAATGTAGCATTCCTCATTCCCAAAAGATGGTTCAATTCGAGCTACTTACAAATTCCAGCTTGTTCATAGTGATGTATGTGGTCCTATGCAGACACCCTCTTTTGGAAACTATCTTTACTTCGTGACTATCATCAATGATTTTTCTAGGAATGCATGGGTATATTCATTGAAAGCAAAATCCGAAGTGTTTATGTTTATGTGCTTCAATGAGTTTCTGGTTCTGGCTGAAAATCTATCAACATGTAAAATGGGCACCCTCCATTTTGATTGAGAGGGGGAATATATGTCTTCTGATTTAAATGCATTTCTGGCTGAACATGGGATAAAACATTAGTGTATAGTGCCATATACACCTCAACAAAATGGATTTGCTGAATGAAGAACAGGTCACTCATGGAGATGGCGAGGTGTATAGTCAAGAATCAGGCTTTACCACATAGTTTCTGGCTTGAGGTTGTTATATGTGCAGCATATGTACTTAACAGGTGTCCCACAAAAGCATTGCAATCTATCACTCCATATGAGGCTTGGCATGGTCATAACCCATCTATTGCTCACCTACGTGTTTTTGGTTGTTTGGCATATGCATTAGTGTCTGAAAAACAATGCAGGAAATCGGATGATAAAGCAGTGAAATGTATTTTTGTTGGGTACAATTCTGAAAGCAAAGGCTATCGTCTGTATCATCTACAAAATAAACACATTTTGGTTATCTGTGATGTTATTTTTGTGAAGGATGCTATTCAGCCATTACTTTTATGTACTAAGGAGAAAAATGTTAGCTCCAAAGACATGTATGATACTTTGCTGCCTCTTTTTACAGATGGATAGTCTAGTGCTTGTCCTAATTAGGCACCTTCGCAGCCTTTACAGGCTTCATGTGATGATGCAGATCATTCCATTTCTAATGTAGATTTACATGATGCACTTGTTGATGAGAGAGTTGATATCGAGGAGGCAAAATCTATGAGAAAATGCCTTGTGTAGAGTTTGCATGATAGCAAATTAGATGCACCTCTGTCATATCATACTCGTTCTTGCTCTCATAGTGCTTCGTTTGCATCAGATTGCTATGATATGGATACGTCTACTCTCTGTGATGAGAGTGAGTCTGTTTTGTTTGATGAAGCACAAAATTTGGAAAATTTTATTGCTATTATGCAATCAAAATATGATGTTATCATGAAAAATGGTACTTTGTCTTTATGTGACTTGCCTCCTGGCAAGAAGGCCATTGGCACTAAGTGGGTATACAAGCTGAAGTGTAAGCTTGATGGTACAATTGATAGGTATAACGCTAGGCTTGTTGCAAGGGGTTATGGGCAAGAAAGAAGTATTGATTTTGATGAGACCTTTGCACCTACATGTTGAATGACTATTGTTCATAGCATTTATGCGCGTGCAGCTCATCATGGTTGGAATGTACATCAATTGTACATTAAACTTGCATTTTTGAATGGTGACTTGCATGAAGAGGTGTATGTTTTTCAGCCTCGTTGCTTTGTGTAGAAAGGGCATGAAAACAAAGTGTGCAGGTTGAAGAAGGCATTATATGGTTTAAAACAAGCACCACATGCTTGGTCTGAAAAGATACATGCCTATCTGATTACACATGGTTTTGAGAACAATCCAACTGAAAGCACCTTATATGTTAAGCATCCTAATGATGTGCTTCTGATCATTGTTGTGCATGTTGATGACATGCTGCTCATTGGTCCTCATCAAAAGCATATTGTTGATTTTAAGGTTGATCTGCATGCCTCATTTGAGATGTCAGATCTAGGACATTTGCATCATTATTTGGGCATTTAGTTTATGCAAGTTGATGGCGGAATAGCTTTGTGTCAAACAAAATGTATTGACACATTATTGCGGCATTTTGGCCTTGAAGACTACAAACCTATTGCCAATCCTATGGAGACAAGTTTACGATTGAGTCTTCATGATGATGGAGATGCATTTGATGTTGTTCTCTATCAGCAGGTTGTTGGATGCTTGATTTACTTATGCATTACTTGGCCATATATATTTAGTTTGTTTTCTCATAGATGAGCAGGTTTATGCATTGCCTAGGTGCCAAGCATTGGTAGGCAGTTAAGCACATCTTTCACTACTTGAGTGCTACCCGGCTTGGATTGTTTTATCCCAAGGGGGGATCACTACCACCAGATTTACATGTGTTTTTTGACTCTTATTGGGCTGGTTGTTATGACACTCATGTGTCCACTAGTGGCTTTTGATTCATGCTTGGTAGCTCATGTTTATCTTGGTTGAGCAAGAAGCAGCCTACTATGGCCACTTCCAATTGTGAGGTTGAGTATAGGGTAGCTTTCATAGCGACTCTTGAGTGTGTGTGGCTCAGATGCCTTATGGCTGATTTGGGTGTTGGTCAGTCTTCTGCCACCACCATTTTCACTGACAGTTAGAGCACATTGGCAGTTGCGAGGATCCCTATGTTCCATGCTCGCACTAAGCACATTGCGGTGCATTATCATTATGTCAGCGAGAGGTTCTCTGTTGAAAGATAAGCTTGGCATATGTGCCCATGCAGGAGAAAATTGCACACCTTTTCACGAAGGCTCTACCTAGGGAGAAGTTTGAAGCTTTCCGCAAAGCTTTGGGCTTACTTCCTTTTGTTGATTGATTCCACATAGCTTGGCACTTCCTTATGCATGAGTGCCAGCTCCTTGTTCACTGCATCACTCCCAAGTGGGGATTTGTTGACATATTTAGGTAGTGATGTGTGTGAACACACTAGGAATGCCAGGGCACTTTTTTCCCTCTTTAGGAGGTTTTTTCCCCCTAGCTTGTATATACACTTATTGCCCTAATGGGATACTTATCTTTGTACATTCAAGTGGTAATACAATATTGTGTGTTGTGCTCTAAGCTTCTTCTTCTTCCTTGTGTTGCTCGCATGCTTTCGCATACCTCGAATTCCAACAAATATATGCAATAAAATGTCAATGAAAGGCCAAATTTACATCCCAAATACTAGACAAGAATGCCCGCAAGTGTCTATCAATTTTTTTCATTAGGCTCAAAAAACCTGCACAAACTTGCAATGGTTTCTCCCATCACAACTAAAAACCTTTTAAGAAACCTATAGATTTACTAGTGTGGCTAAAAACAGCACCAATGCTGAATATTTGTTGTCAGAGAAGTACAAAGAACACTCTTCTTGATGTTCTTGAACTTGTGTAAAGATAACTATGTGTGAAAGTACTCTAATATGGCTCCAAGAATCACCCACAAATGCTTCAAAACAAACTTTGAAAGCAAAGAATGAAGCTTTGACGGTCCAAAATATGTTCGAGATAATGTGAACCTTAGTCTTTCCCCTTCTTCAAACACCACAAGAGTGTAGCTTAATGGCAAGAGATTGTCGGTTAAGCAAGCTCCGAGGAGAATGGTATTGGGATGGATGACCTCCCAGGAAGCACTATGAACCTCCCTCTTCCATCCTCCCTTGCATGAAGCCAATGGTGCCAATGGACTTTAATGACTCAGATGACACGGTATGCCAAGGTCTATACCTTGGTCGCTACCTTAGTCATAATCCTTGGACAAAACTTTTGTGTCGGAATGCTCTGATACCAATAAAGTGCAGTGATGGAAATGCACCAAGGTGGAGTCTTATTCTCAAGAGCCCCACAAAGATACCTTCACAATGGAAAACCAAGCTCTAGATGTCGCACATTGTACTCCCACCCAAGGCCTACAAAATACGCAAAAAACACATAGGACACAAAGAGCACGAACACAAATTTCTTAGGTGTTACAAATATGGACAAACTTCCAGTTTGTGGCTGACCATGCCACTATATTTTTTTTATTAAAGAACATATACAAAAGTTTCCATTGTCCATTTTGCCTTTCATGTGGACACTAATGGTAACATCACCAAGTCTCACGATACCAAGAGACTTTGTTGCATAAGTAGAGAACATTTTCTATGTGGTCCCACAAAGAAGAACCAAAATCTAGGAGCCATGTGTGGGAAAGAGAATCATCCATAAGAGCCTCAATGGGCACAATACTTTCAAGTGTCAACACATAAGCATCATTAAAAATATCATTAATTTCTTCTATCTTCATAGTCGAAGCAGATGGTGCAGGTAATTGTTTAACATGCCTATCAACACTTTTTCCTTTACCTTTAGCATTCTTTAATGTATAATAGACTTTCTTCATGTGTCCTTTCTTATGAAAATAATGGCACTCAATATCCCTCTTCCTTGATTTATTTCTACTCTCATTTTGTCCACCATTCTTTTCCTGGTTCTTGCTCCTACCACGTTGTTGATTCTCTCCTTGGTAAGAATCAAGAACATTATATGCATCTCCACTTTGAGTGTCAGCCATAGAGTTTTGATGAATCTACTCACTCAAGAATTCCCCACATATGTCATGATAGCCTAGTTTATCACCAGATGCACTATTTCTAATAGTTGTGCAAAACGTGTCCCATGAGGATGGCAAGGTGCATAGCAATAAGATTGCTTTAATGTCATTATACTTTTCCATTGTCTAAGACTGTAATTGATAGAATATAGCATCAAACTCATTTAGATGAGCAACAACATTGTTTGTGCCCCTCATGCAAAGCTCATATAGCTTTTCCCATCATATACACTTTACTTGATGTCATTTATTTTTCATATGTATACATAACTCTTTCCAAATCTCCTATGCACTTTCCATAATCCAATATTGTGAATTAAACATTATCTATGAGGTTCATCAAATGGTAGACCTAGCCATTTCATCCAACTCATCCCAATCATCATCATCTGTGTCAAATGCTTCTTTGAGATTCCATTCATTGGCTTCCATTGCCTCCTCTAAATAAGCACATCTTTAATCTAATTCTTGCATAGAGCAAAGTTTGTGCCATCAAATTTTTGGATCTTAAAATGGTCTTTGCCTTGCAAATTATAGCTCCTCTTATGAACACTAGCACTAGACCCCAATCCACCACATGTGCGTGAGACCTCTGATGTCATGATGATAGAGAAAAAACTAGAATAGTAGTGGACCTAGAAGAGTCCAAACACCAATAAGGCTCAAGAAAATGACCAAGTATCAAATTCTAGGAGAATTTTGGTAGGTTCTTCCCCAAAAATGGATCAATGAATATCAACTTCAACCAAAGAGATTATGTGAAAATGTATGTTTTCACACCAATAAGTGTGTCAAGGAGTAAAGTCAACCACTATACAGTTGAAAATCTAAAATTTGGGAAAATTTTGCTAGAGTCTTCTCTGCAAATTCAGCATATGATCAATGTAGAAAATCATAAAACTATGGGTATTGAAATGTAAACCTGCATAGTGAATCACTAACTCCACTGCATATAACCACTTAATCAAAAGAAGCCAACTAGGCTTAGCAAGCACCTCTGAACAACTAGCATACATCTCCTATGGCAAGGCTGGGTAAGTCTTCCACTTGCATCATTGAAGAAGCCCTTATATCTGGGTGTCTCCTAGTTAAGAAAACCTCACCACAAGTACTAATACTCTGTCTTCCTTAATCATTGAAGTCCTTCCTAGCACAAAGCCAATGGCACCAACGGTGACCTTGATGACTTTGGTGACTTGGATGACAAGGTATGTCAAGGTCTATGCCTTGGTCACTGCCTTAGTCGTACGTCATGGGTGGGTGCTAGCTCCGCTTGAACAACAAGAACGTTTTTCTTTGAATGGATCTAATACCAATGAAGTGATGTGATGGTGATGCACCACAATGTATTCTCCTTTTTGAGAGCTCCGCAACAATGTCCTCACAATAGAATAAATGATCCACACGATGACCAACAGAATGCTTTGCACAAAAACTACAAAATATATAGACCTACACAATACACAAAGAGCATGAATTCAAATTTCCTACATTTTCTAAATGCGGTCAAGCCTTGTCTCTGTGGTTGACAAGGACAATGTATGTTTTATTAAAGAACACATAGAAAAGTGTTTGGTGGCCATTTGGCCTTTCACATGGACACTAATAGTAATAGGAGGGACCACCTCTCCAAGCCAAGCTTAAGAAGAGAGATCCATGAGTTATGCATAATAACTCAACAAACATGTCTTTATATAGGCAAGTAGAGCCCCATAAAAATTTGGCAATAAAACTCCAAAATTTTATAATTGGATATATTTTTTACAAAATAATTATAAAGACTTTTCTATTTTTTTCTAATGTGCTTTTGAAAGGTTGTCATCTTGCTTTTTAGAGTTCCACATGGCATACCTCCCATCCTTAGCATCATATTAGTTTGATTATATAAGATTGATACGTGTGTCAAGTTTGGTTTTCACATAAAAATATGCTTCTCACTTACAAGTTGCAAATTAGGATTTGGATTTTAACCTAGCTATAAATGCCAAATATCCAAGTATTATATATGATTGGATAAATTTAGAGTACTACCACAATTCGTAATAAATAAACATTCTAGTCAATTTTTCAACATTCTGACCATTTTGATAAGCCCTTTGACCATCCAATTTTGATATTGCTTTTCATTAGGATATGGAATTTTCTCATGGATCAACAAAAAGTAACCAATTTTAGCATTATCTTCTACTGAAATAGAGTACAAAGTAGCATGTGAAGCAGTATGGTTGAGGAGGATCCTATGGCACATAAGAATACAAGGACAGGAGGCTACATGGTTGAAGTCTAAAAACCAAATTCGCACGGCCATTGCCAAGAAATCCTCTTTTACATGCACGTACCAAGTGCATAGAAATTCAGTATCACTATCTGATGAGTTGATCAAGGATGGGTCATGGAGATAAGCTATTGCCCAACCAAAGAAAATGGAGCAAACACCTTCACCAAGGCTCTTGGGAGAGAGCAACTTCATCGACACTTTCCAAAGCTTGGCATTTGATCAAGGAGGTAGTTCACCACATGGTGGACATTGAGGGGGGGTGTTGGATAAACTCAATAGTCCACCCTCAAGTGACCACCAAATGATCCATGGTGCTCTAGTTTTAAGGTCCCCATTATGAGCAGAAGCCATTGTGAGAGTTTGTACATTTGTGGAACCCTAACATCCAAGTTAGATGAGGTCTATGTGTGACTATTGATGGTAATGATTATCTTTGTGAGCCTATCCATCAGGTTGGGTAGAGTCATAAAGTTATTGGAGTTTGAGGTCTACTCAAGCACACAAAAAATGCATAGAAGAAGAAGAAAAAGCTTGGAGCACAACACAATAGTGAATGTATTACGAAGAGAATGTACAAAGATAAGTGGCTCATTAGGGTTATAGGCGTATATATGATCCAGGGGGGGAAAAACCTCCTAAAGAGGTAAACAAGTTCCCTAGTGGTGTGTTCACACACATCACTACTAAAATATATCAACAAATCCCTCTTGGGAGAGATGCAGTGAACAATGAGCTAGTACTCATGTATAAGGAAGTGCCAAGCTATGTGGAAAGATATCAATCCACAAAAGAAAGTAAGCCCAAAGCTTTGTAGAAACCTTCAAACTTCTCCCTAGGCATAGCCTTAGTAAAAAGGTCTACAAAATTATCCTGCATGGGCACATATTCCAAAATGATCTCCCTAGTAAAGAACCTATCCTTGACATAATGATAGTGCACCTCAATGTGCTTAGTGTGAGCATGGAACACAGGGTTCCTCGTAACTTCCAATGCACTCTGATTGTTAATGAAGATGATGGTGACAAAAGACTAACCAACACCCAAATCAACCAAAAGATGTATGAGCCACAGATACTCAATAGTCACTATGAAAGCTTCTCTATACTTAGCCTCACAATAAGAAGTGGCCATAGTAGATTGCTCCTTGCTCAACCAAGATATGCATGAGCTACTAAGCATAAAGCAAAAACTACTGGTGGACACATGAGTGTCATAGCAATGATCCCAGTCTGAGTTAAGAAAAGCATGTAAATCTAGCGGTAGTGATCCCACTTGGGATAAAAAAATCCAAGTATCTGGGTACCACTCAAGTAGCAAAAGATGTGCTTAACCACTTGTAGATGCTTGACACTTGGGCAATGTATAAACCTGCTCATCTATTAGACAACGAACAAGATTATGCATAAGTAAATCAAGCATCCAATAGCTTTTTGATAGAGAATAACATCAAATGCACCTCCAACATCAAGAGTACTCAATAGGTCTAAAATCTTCAAGGGCAAAATGTTGCAATAATGTGTCAATATATTTAGCTTGACAAAAAGTTATTCCCCCATCGACTTGCATAAATTGAATGCCAAATAATGATGCAAATGCCCCAAATATCACATCTCAAAAGAGGCATGCAAATCAGCCTTAAACTCAGCAATATGTTTCTCATTAGGATCAATGACCAGCATGTCATCAACATATACAATGATGATTAGAAGTACATCATCTGCACACTTTAACATACAAGGTGCTCTCAGTTGGATTGTTCTCAAAACCATGTGCAATCAAGTAGGCATGTATCTTTTCATACCAAGCATGTGGTGCTTGCATCAAACCATATAATGGCATTTTCAGCTTGCACACTTTGTTTTCATGCCCTTTTTGCACAAAACCATGAGGTTGAAATGCCTACACTTCTTCATGTAATTCACCATTCACAAATGCAGTTTTAATTGCCAATTGATTTGCATTCCAACCATGATGGCCTGCAAGTGCATAAATGCTACAAACGATGGTCATTTGGCATCTCAGAGAAAAGATCACATCAAAATCAATGCCTCTCTCTTGAGCATCATTTTTGCAACAAACCTAGCCTTATACATTTCAATTTTTCCATCAAGTTTACATTTCAGCTTGTGTGCCCATTTAGTGCCAATGGCCTTTTTGCCTGGAGGAAAATCACATAAAGACCAACTACCATTCTTCATCATAACATCATATCCCAATTGCATAGCATCCATCCAATTTTCAATTTTTTGCTTCATCAAAGGAAACAGGCTCATTCTGATTGCAAAGGCTAGAGGCGGCCATTACATAGCAATCTGATGAAAATGAAACACTACAAGAGCTTGAACAAGTACAATACACAAAGGTGCATCTAATTTGCTATCTCTCAAAGTCTACACTAGCCATTTAGGCATATTTTTTGCCTCCTCTACATCATCCCTCTCATCAACAAGTGCATCATGTAAATCTGCATCAGAAATGGAATGATCTGCACTATCATGTGGAACTTGTAAAGGTTGAGAAATTGCCTCATTTGGACTAGTATTTGACTATCCACTATAAAAAGAGGCAGCAAAGTGTCATATGTTAGATATGCTCAATGCCTCACCCTTATGTAGCACCACCATTGTTCCATAACACTCTATTTTGTGAGACCCCCATTATGAGGAGAAGCCATGTGAGAATGTTGGACATCGGTAGGCTCCTAAATTTGAGGTCATATGAGGTCTAGAGCAGAATATAGATGGATAGTTAGGAAGGTTACTTCTAAACCATTGGATTTGGGCTTGATCCTATGTGAGGATCAACCTAAATCAAAGGCTAGAAACAAAAGTAGCTTTCTTAACTTGGGGAAGGGTCTATTTGATGTGGGCCATTGGATCTAAACTTGATCATAAGTGTGGATTAAGAAAGATGAAGGGTTACAGACAAGTGGTTGTTGATCCTACCTTTCTACCATTGGATTTACCCCATAGATCAATGGTGGAGATTTTTTTAGGCATGGATCAAGCTACCACGACCCTAGAACATGAGTAGGCTGACGTATGCTTGGAGGACCTTATAAGGATGGTCCCCTCCCCATGTAGGATCATAGTTTGTGGTGTTTGGAACCTTTACGGTATCCATCTTAGTACCCATTGTGTTGGCCTATAGCCTTTCACCTAGCTTCTATCTAGATCACCATCTAAGATCCATATAGGGAGTGCATGGGTGGATACAACCATGTATATATTGGGTAGTGTTTGATTTCCATTGTATTAGAGTTATGAGTACGAGTTGAATTGAGTTGAGTTCATCTTCTAGTCATCTTGAGTTCACTTCCCATTCTAATCACATCTCTTTTGTTATTCCCACGAGCAACAATATCTCTCTTTCTCTCTAACCTTGATCTTATACATATGTGTGTTGTGGTAACATCTACATGGTATTAGAGTTGCACCACTAGCACTTATTAATCATTCATTTCTCTTTTTTTCTTACATGGTATCAGAGCACAGGTAGGTATAGAAGATTGCAAAGATCGTGGAGGCCAAGGAATCAACTCTAGCATTTGTGGAAGGAATGCTTCAACATTCAAGCTTGCGAGAGGAAGATGCTTCAACTCCAAAGTTTTTGGTAGGCAAAGGCTTCAACATTGGAGTTCTTAGGAGGCAAAGACTTCAATGAGATTGTGGGAGGCAAAGGCTTCAACGCTAGAGTTTCCAAGAGCTAAAGGCTTGATCACTAGAGTTCTTGGGAGGCAAAGGCTTTAGGGCTTCAAGTTCATGGGACACAAAGGCTTCAACACTATCAAGGTGCTAGCATCTAGAAGTGGGAGTGGAAGTGGAGTTGGTGCATGGATTTGGCAATGAAAACACTATGGGTTCATCCACCAACCGTCAGTGAAGGCAAGTTAGATGGTACAAATTATTTTCTTTGGAAGCTCAAGATTAGAGTTATCCTTGATTCTTATGATCTTTTGGAGATGGTGATGGGAAGTGAGCAAAAGCCACAACCTACCTTTGGCACTATATTACATATTGAATGATTGTGCAGACTCTATTCTACCTTTTATTCAGCATACATCCAATGTGAGTGAGGCATGGAGTATATTGAGGAGTCACTACAAGGTAAGAAACCAAACATGTATTCAAAATTTAGAAAATCAATCTAAAGTAGAGAATTTTGCAGAAGGAGAGAAAATTAAGACATCCATCACTCAGATCAAGAAGCCATGTGATGGAATGGCTTGTGAAGGGAGATTCTCCACCAAAGATGGAAGGTTAACTACTCTCAACACTCAGGTGAGACCTCAAGCTTTGATATATGAGGAGTTCTATTCACTACCAAGGGAAGAGGATTTGGAGCTCAAAGCCCAAGGAAGAAGTAGTAGTGAAGATGTGACCTTCTCCAGCAATGCATCAGGGAAAGGTGGTTCCTCAACCAAAGGTAAAGTGAAAAGAGGAGGAGGAGTAGTAAGAAGAAGTTTCAAGGATAGTACTTCCATTGAAAAAGGAAGGGACAAACAATTACACATTGTCATGTCAAGAGGATAGATGAAGAGTGTAAGGAGGAGACAATAGATCCAACTAAAGCAAATTTGGTATGCTCCTCAACACAAGAAGAATCAATTGTGGATTCATGGGTACTAGATAGTGGTGCATGTCGTCACATGAACAGGGATATAGGTCAATCTAGTTCTATGCAACCTCAGCAAGAACCCATCATGGTAATGGGGACAATATTGAAGGATATTCAAAAGCAAGGTATTTTCCATCACTTATCTATAGTGAATGGACTCCACGAACCTTGTAATGTTTGTATGATGGGCAAGCATCTGTTAGCCGGCCGCCGGATTGGCAATTGTAAAGTCTGACTCTTTTCATATTCCGCACGAACCGAAAGGTCGTAGCGTAGATGATGTATCCAGTTATAAATTAATGAAAGAACGCTCCGGCAACGTTCAGTTAGATCACCAGACTGTCTGTCTGGGTGATTTGTCTGTGTAGTTGCCGTAGTGTTGTGGTTCATAACTCTGAGTCGTATTGTGTTTGTCTGCTATGTTGATGTTCTGCTCTTGTACGGTAAAGATTAAGTTACAGTAAGGTTTATCTTAAGTTGAGTACTGAATCATTGTTCCGCTAAGTTTATTACTGTGAGTTGTGTCCCGGTAGTCTTATATTGTGTGCTGATCACTCAGCAAGTCTTAATCTGTGTATGAATCGTATTCCGTGAGTAGATGACAGAATAGTAATTCTGTAAATGAACGAAGTCTGAGTTTTCGGTTAGTAAGTTGTATTAGTAAAGATATTGAACAGACTATTATGTGAGTGAGTTGATTTGGAAAAATTAAGTACAAGGCCTCTGCTTAACAGACCCCTTCCACTCCCAAGAACCCGATTAGAGATTAAACGCGCTTCTAACGGTAAGCGACGTTTAACACTGGCGCCGTCTCTGGGAATGTGGCACCAGAGTGATGCGATATAGTTGTGGGAATGTGGCACTAGAGTGATGCGATATAGTTGTGGGAAAGTGGCACCAGAGCGTTGTAAATTGATTGTGAGAAAGTGGTCATAGATTGTGAATCGACAGTAAGGAAGAGTAGTATGCAAAGTATTGCAAACGTGATATATGCCGGTTACTCGTTCCGGTGAGACGTACCCGAAGTATAGGAGAAACCAACAGTCTTGGGCAATACCTAATTTGCTAAGGATGCCCCCAGGAGCTAGAAGCGCATTTAATCTCTAATCGTGTTCTTGGGAGTGGAAGGCGTCTGTTAAGCAGAGGCCCTGTACTTAATTTTCCCAAATCAACTCACTCACATAACAGTCTGCTCAATATCTTTACTAATACAACTTACTAACCGAAAACTCGAACTTCGTTCATTTACAGAATTACTATTCTGTCATCTACTCACGGAATACTGATTCATACACAGATTAAGACTTGCTCAGTGATCAGCGCACAATATAAGACTACCACGACACAACTCACAGTAATAAACTAAGCGAAACAATGATTCAGTATTCAACTTAAGATAAACCTTACTGTAACTTAATCTTTACCGTACAAGAGCAGAACATCAACACAGCAGACAAACACAATACGACTCAGAGTTATGAACCACAACACTACGGCAACTACACAGACAAATCACCCAGACAGATAGTCTGGTGATCTAACTGAACGTTGCCGGAGCGTTCTTTCATTAATTTATAACTGGATACATCATCTACACTACGACCTTTCGGTTCGTGCGGAATATGAAAAGAGTCAAACTTTACAATTGCCAATCCGGCAGCCGGCCGTCACAAGCGCGTTTAATCTCTAATCGGGTTCTTGGGAGTGGAAGGGGTCTGCTAAGCAGAGGCCCTGTACTTAATTTTCCCAAATCAACTCACTCACATAACAGTGTGTTCAATATCTTTACTAATACAACTTACTAACCGAAAACTCGGACTTCGTTAAATTACAGAATTACTATTCTGTCATCTACTCACGGAATACCGATTCATACATAGATTAAGACTTGCTCAGTGATCAACGCACAATATAAGACTACCGCGACACAACTCACAGTAATAAACTTAGCGGAACAATGATTCAGTACTCAACTTAAGATAAACCTTACTGTAACTTAATCTTTACCGTACAAGAGTAGAACATCAACATAGCAGACAAACACAATACGACTCAGAGTTATGAACCACAACACTACGGCAACTACACAGACAAATCACCCAGACAGACAGTCTGGTGATCTAACTGAACGTTGCCGGAGCGTTCTTTCATTAATTTATAACTGGATACATCATCTACGCTACGACATTTCGGTTCGTGCGGAATATGAAAAGAGTCAGACTTTACAATTGCCAATCCGGTGGCTGGCTAACACTGGCACGCACGGTGGACTTAAACCCGCATGTATACAAAATTTACGGTTCATCTACTATTCCTTCTAGATACATAGATCTAGCTAATCTAAAAGTCCGGGCAATTTTCTTCTTTAATGACTCTAACATCTGCTTCAAAATTTCTGGTTCTACGAGCTGAGCATCTGTCCGTACTGAACTTAAAGAAATGACCTGGGTCATCAAAACTTCTGCTTGTGTCTGCAGAAAAGCTTCCTGTAAGTAAAATTCATTTGACAGAGCCGCATCACGACTAACTTTAATATCTGCTATCTGCTTATCAATTCGAGACAGTCTTTCTTTTTGAGCATCCAGTTGATTCTCTCTTCTTTCTATCTCCTGATTCTGAAATTGGATTGTCCGATGAAAAGCATCACACTCTCTTCTGATCCCTGTTATCTCTTTTTGTAATTGAGCTTCCATGGTCAATTTGTGTTTAAGAATATTGTTTACTTCAGATAAATCAAACTTGCTTCTCTGGAGTTCTTCATTAGTCTTCTTAACCAAATCGGCAATCTCTTGTCCTTTCTGTACTGCTTCATTCAGTTGTGCTCTAGTCTCTTCTAAAAGATGATGTATCCAGTTATAAATTAATGAAAGAATGCTCTGACAATGTTCAGTTAGATCACCTGACTGTCTGTCTGGGTGATTTGTCTGTGTAGTTGCCGTAGTGTTCTGGTTCATAACTCTGAGTCGTATTGTGTTTGTCTGCTGTGTTGATGTTCTTCTCTTGTACGGTAAAGATTAAGTTATAGTAAGGTTTATCTTAAGTTGAGTACTGAATCATTGTTCCGCTAAGTTTATTACTATGAGTTGTTTCCCAGGCATTCTTCTAATGAATATGCAATCCTTTGTCGCCCTGAGCCTGAAAGAACAGCGTTACAGTTTCTCGTAGCTATCCTGAACTTACAAAAACGTACATATGGCATATCTCGCCCTTTCTATTCCGCAATAGATATAGCTGCCAGAGAGCCTGTAAATTTTGCATCATACTATTTCCGCCGCATTCACCGAGAATGTGTTTCAATCATTAAACAGGTCAACAAGGGAGAAATGCCCCAATCACGATTACCGCATATATTAAGTTTCTTGTTTCCGGCAATACAAGCAGCACAACCACCACCCAGAGGTCCGGTCTTACACCATGAAGAATCTGCGCAGATCCTGGAAGATGATGAAGAGGATGACGAAGAAGTATTCCAACTCCTCCGCCGAGAGCATATCAAAATAAGCTCTTCCGATAGCCAAGTAAAGGGATCAGTCGCCGGACATGAAGATGATGACAATGAAGAAGAGACTTTTCAGGACACCGCTACCTCCATGCACCATGATTCATCAGCGTAGTCCTCTCCAAAGCAACAACAAGAGCATGATGAGACCACCAAATCCGGAGCCAGCTCCTCTCAAGAAGACTCTCAGCAAAAATCCGAACAGGAAAAGCAAGAAGATGGACAACCTATCATTAAGGAAATTTTCGAAGAACTGATTAAAGCAGTGGAGTCTGCAGCTGTCAAACCTGATGACACTTCGCAACAAACCACCGAACAGGTATTAGAAACAACCGCTGCTCTTCTCACTCCTCCACCCGAACCTCTGATTAACCCCATTCTCCCTGTTCCACCTATTGTCCATGAGGAACCTTCTGCTTCATCTTCCTCACCAAATTACTCTCCTCCCTCTTCACACCAACTTTTGACAGCTTCTTCATCCCAGCAGCCACTTCCTCCATTTCCCATATTTACCGAACTTGAATCCATGGGGCACATGATTATACAATTTTCCCAGCAGCTTTCGGTACAATTAAGACAAGTTACAGAGAATATTCGTCAGGAACTACAACATAAGGTGGATACCCTTGAAGAAGACATCACTCCTCTACAGGAAGAGATCGATGCGGTCAAAGCAGAAAATCATCATCTGCACTTCCAGATTAACCAGCTCCAAGCCAGACTTGCCGCACAGGAAGCAGTTACCAGTCAACGAGATGCGGCACTGGTAGAAGTCCGAGAAAAAGACGAATTATTAAGTGTTACTGATGCCGAACTAGTTCAGTTGAAGCAGTTAATCCAAGATAAAGAGGATGCACGTATAGCTCTGGAGACTAGAACACAACTGAATGAAGCAGTACAGAAAGGACAAGAGATGGCCGATTTCGTTAAGAATACTAATGAAGAACTCTAGAGAAGCAAGTTTGATTTATATGAAGTAAACAATATTCTTAAACGCAAATTGACCATAGAAGCTCAATTACAGAAAGAGATAACAGGGATCAGAAGAGAGCATGATGCTTTTCATTGGACAATCCAAGTTCATAATCAGGAGATAGAAAGAAGAGAGAATCAACTGGATGCTCAAAAAGAAAGACTGTCTCGAATTGATAAGCAGATAGCAGATATGAAAGTTAGTCATGATGCGGCTCTGTCAAATGAATTTTACTTATAGGAAGCTTTTCTGCAGACACAAGAAGAAGTTTTGATGACCCAGGTCATTTCTTTAAGTTCAATACGGACAGATGCTCAGCTCGTAGAACCAGAAATTTTGAAGCAGATGTTAGAGTCATTAAAGAAGAAAATTGCCCGGACTTTTAGGTTATCTAGATCTATGTATCTAGAAGGAATAGTAGATGAACCGTAAATTTTGTATACATGCGGGTTCAAGTCCACCACGCGTGCCAGTGTTAGCTCGCCACCGGATTGGTAATTGTAAAGTCTGACTCTTTTCATATTCTGCACGAACCGAAAGGTCGTAGCGTAGATGATGTATCCAATTATAAATTAATGAAAGAATGCTCCAGCAACGTTCAGTTAGATCACCAGACTGTCTGTCTGGGTGATTTTTCTGTGTAGTTGCCATAGTGTTGTGGTTCATAACTCTGAGTCGTATTGTGTTTGTCTGTTGTGTTGATGTTCTGCTCTTGTACGGTAAAGATTAAGTTACAGTAATGTTTATCTTAAGTTGAGTACTGAATCATTGTTCCGCTAAGTTTATTACTATGAGTTGTGTCGCGGTAGTCTTATATTGTGCGCTAATCACTGAGCAATTCTTAATCTGTGTATGAATCGGTATTCCGTGAGTAGATGACAGAATAGTAATTTTGTAAATGAACGAAGTCCGAGTTTTTGGTTAGTAAGTTGTATTAGTAAAGATATTGAACAGACTGTTATGTGAGTGAAATGATTTGGGAAAATTAAGTACAGGGCCTCTGCTTAGCAGACCCCTTCCACTCCCAAGAACCCGATTAGAGATTAAACGCGCTTCTGACGATAAGCGACGTTTAACACTCAGAAGCGCGTTTAATCTCTAATCGGGTTCTTGGGAGTGGAAGGGGTCTGCTAAGTAGAGGCCCTGTACTTAATTTTCCCAAATCAACTCACTCACATAACAGTCTGTTCAATATCTTTACTAATACAACTTACTAACCGAAAACTCGGACTTCGTTCATTTACAGAATTACTATTCTATCATCTACTCACGGAATACCGATTCATACACAGATTAAGACTTGCTCAGTGATCAGCGCACAATATAAGACTACCGCGACACAACTCACAGTAATAAACTTAGCGGAACAATGATTCAGTACTCAACTTAAGATAAACCTTACTGTAACTTAATCTTTACCGTACAAGAGCAGAACTTCAACATAGTAGACAAACACAATACGAATCAGAGTTATGAACCACAACACTACGGCAACTACACAGACAAATCACCCAGACAGATAGTCTGGTGATCTAACTGAATGTTGCCGGAGTGTTCTTTCATTAATTTATAACTGGATACATCATCTACGCTACGACCTTTCGGTTTGTGCGGAATATGAAAAGAGTCAGACTTTACAATTGCCAATCCGGCGGCCGGCTAACATATCAAAGGGAGACATTGCCACAAGAAAGCAAGAGTAGGTCAAAGGTTCCTCTAGTGTTGTTATATGCTAACTTGTGTCATAAGATGTCTATACATGCCTTGGGAGGATCTTCCTACCTTGCGATCATCGATGACTATAGTAGGGAGGTGTGGATGTACATCCTTCATGATAAGACTTAAATTTTTGGTAAGATGAAAGAATAACCAGAACTTGTTGAAAATGAACCAAGGAAAAGTGTGAAGAAGCTTGGAATAGGAGGTGATGGTGAGCTCAACTCATAGGATTTGGAAGCCTTTTGCAAGTGCAAAGGGAAAAAGTGTCAATTAGTGACACCTCACACATCATAGGATGATGACATTACGGTATGCAAGAGTCACATAATTGTTGAGATAGCAATGTATATGAGGGAAGGCATAGACTTTTCATACCAAATCATAAAGATTCATCATGAAGTCTACATTGCTAATAATCCATTAGTCTTACACTTTAGAATTTTTGA
Source organism: Ceratopteris richardii (assembly GCA_020310875.1). Taxonomy (NCBI): domain Eukaryota; kingdom Viridiplantae; phylum Streptophyta; class Polypodiopsida; order Polypodiales; family Pteridaceae; genus Ceratopteris; species Ceratopteris richardii. Next base: position 128,249,497 of record CM035408.1, read on the forward strand.
GAGTGTATGCTATGCTCTTGTACCAAGTAAAAGAAAGAACAAGTGGAACCAAAAAGCAAGAGATGCATCTTCTTGGGTCATAATGAAAAGCAAAGGGCTTTCATATTGTATGACCAGGAGGCAAAGAAGATCAAAGGGAGTCATGATGTGGTGTCTATGGAGCAGCCACATGTAGTGGAGGAAAAGAAAGGAGCTTCCACTTTATCATCAAGCAAGGAAGTAATTCGCTATGTACCTAGCCCAAGAGTCATCCCTACCTATGACCAGGAGGAAGCATCATCATCAAATGGTGAGAAGAGAGTCTACCAACCTAAAATCACCCAACAAATTCGCTGTCACTGGAATGGGTGAAGAAGAGGCTCTATGGTTAGAGTAATCCTATGCCAACAACTACTCAAGAGAAGGAAGACGGGCCAAGGAGGTCACAGGGAATAGAGGAGCACAAGTGGGCTTCTACTCGCATAGTCAGTATAGCCATTATGGTTGAGATTATGCAGGAAGTAATGAAGCTAGTAATTGAAGATGAAGCACTTGTCGATCAAGCATGGAAGGAGGTTATGCAAGCCAATTGTGATAGCTTAATGAACAATGAAGCATGGGAGGTCACTAGCACCAAGTGAGTCTTGTCGGTGAAGGACATGATAGATGGAATCGTGGAATTCTATCAAGATACATTGGTAGCACAAGGACTTTCATTCGTGAAGGTTTTTGGTTTTCAAGGCTCTTTTGCTCTAATGAACACTATTTTCATCATACATATGCTAGTATCTCAAATGAAGTGGCAAGTTTCTATGTTAGATGTCAAATCAAAACTTTTGAATGTTGATCTTAAGGAGGAGGTACATGTGTCCCATCCAACAGGGTTTGAGGCTCCACATTCAAAGAGCACATTGTGTAAATTGAAGAAGGCATTCGATGAGACGAAACAAGCCACAAAGAGGATAGACATTGGGAGCTACATGAAGGTCTTTGGTGGTCTTTACTTATGGAGTACCATACAAGATATTAGTTTTGTAGCTAGATTTTTTAGAAGGCTTGGGAATAGACCTCATGAAGGACCCTTATGTAGCATCACCAGTGTTCCATAACACTCCATTTTGTAAGGCCCCCATTATGAGGAGAAGCCATATAAGAGTGTTGGACATTGGTAGGTTCCTAACTTTGAGGTCAAATGAGGTCTACAACATATCATAGATGGATAGTTGGGAAGGTTACTTCTAAGCCATTGGATTTCGGCTTGATCATATGTGAGGATCAACCTAAATCAATGGCTAGAAACAAAAGTAGCTTTCTTAACTTGGGGAAGGGTCTATTTTATGTGGGCCATTGGATCTATACTTGATCCTAAGTGTGGATTAAGTAAGATCAAGAGCTACAAACAAATGGTTGTTGATCCTACCCTTCTACCATTGGATTTACTCCATAGATAAATGTTGGAGATTTTTTTGGGCATGGATCAAGCTACATGGCCCTAGAACATGGGTAGATCAACTTAGGCTTGGAGGACCTTATAAAGATGGTCCCCTCCCAATGTAGAATAACAATTTGGCTAGTTGGCTTATTTCGGGAAACTCATTATATGCAGTGGAGTCAGTGATTCACTATGCAAGTAAACATGTGAGTACTTGTAATTTTATGAGATTTTGACATTGGTCATATGCTCATTTTGAAGAGGATACTCTGGAAAATTTTTTCTAGAATTTTGGTTTTTTTAACTATGCAATGGTCGATTTACTCCTTGATACACTTATTGGTGTGAGCTCATCTATTCTCACATACTCCTTTTGGTTGGTCATTATTGTTCATTAATTCATTTTTCTAAGAAGACTGTTGAATTCTCTCCCAGAATCTGACACTTGGTCATCCTTCTTTGAACCTTAGTGGGGTTTGGACTCTTCTAGCTCCATTATCATTCTATTCAGTTCTCCACCATCATGGCATCAAAGGTCTCATGCACGTCTAGTGGATCAGGCTCTAGTGCCAGTGTTCTAAGGAGGAGCTATAACTTGCAAGGTAAAGACCATTTTGAGATCCGAAAATTTGATGGCGCAAACTTTGCTCTATGGAGGAATCATATTAAAGATGCGTTGATTGAGAGGAGGCAATGGAAGCTAATAATCTCGAAGGAGCCTGCTAACATGGATGAAGATAATTGGGATGAGTTAGATGAAATGGCCACGTCTACCATTCGATTGCACCTAGCAAATAATGTTTACTTTATAGTATTGGACTATGAAAGTGGAGAGGAGCTTTGGAAGAAGTTATGCAATACATATGAAAAAGAAATGGCATCAAACCAAGTGTACCTGATGAGAAAGCTATATGATCTTTGCATGAAGGATACAGACAATGTTGATGCTCATCATAATGATTTGATGCTATATTCTCCCAGTTACAGGCTCAGAAAATGGATATGGATAATGAAATGAAAGTAGACTTGTTGCTATGCTCCTTGCCATCATCATGGGATACATTTTGCATAGCTATTAGCAATAGTGCACCTGGTAGTAAACTGGTTTATGATGACATATGTGGGGCACTCTTGAGTGAGGAGATTCGTAGAAAATCTATGGTTGGCACTCAGAGTGGAGATGCATATAATGTTTGTGATTCTTACCAAGGAAAGAACAGCAACATGGTAGGGGCAAGAAGAAAGAAAAGAATCGTCAATGGAATAAGAGTAGAAGTAAATCAAAGAAGAGGGATATTGAATGTCATTATTGTCATAAGAAAGGAGACATGAAGAAAGATTGTTATGCATTAAAGAATGCTAAAGGCAAAGGACAAAATGTTGATGGGCATGTTAAACAGTTACCTGCACCATATACTTTGATTGTGAACATTGAAGAAATTAATGGTATTTCTAATGATGTTGATGTATTGGCACTTGATAGTACTGTGCCAACTGAGGCTCTTATGGCTGATTCTCTTTCCCACACTTGGATACTAGATTTTGGTGCTTCTTTCCATGTGACACCACACAGAGAATGGTTCTCTAATTATGCAGCAAAGTCACTTGGTACCGTGAGACTTGGTGATTCTTACCAATGTGAAGTTTGTGGGGATTGGAGATGTGGTTGTGGAGTTCATTGATGGTTCAAATTACTATGCATAATGTATGCCATGTACCTCAGTTATCAAGCAATTAGATGTCAGTTGGTCAACTTGATGACCTTGATTACAAGGTGGTCTTCTATGCTCAGTCCTTTTGCATATCAAAGGGCAATATGGTTATTGCAAAAGGAAGCAAAGTTGGGTCACTTTATCCTTTATTTGTATCATAGAAAGAAAACTTGTTAGTTGTTACTGAAGAGCCTATGGCTTGTACTTGGCATGGTCTTTTGAACCATATATCTCGTAGTGGAATGGAAAATCTTTCTCATTCTGGCTACTTACATGTGTTATCTTTCTCTGATTTTTCATTTTGTGAGCATTGTCAATGTGGAAAGCAAACCACAAATGTGCATAGAATGTACATCGACTCTTGAATTCAGCCTTTAGATCTTGTTCATACAGATGTGTGTGGTCCTATGCCCACAAGCTCATTAGGTGGTTCTATTTACTTTGTCACTTTTATAGATGATGCTACTAGAAAAGTTTGGGTATATCATATCAAATCGAAGGATGAGGTATTCCCTACTTTCAGAAAATGGCTTGCTTCAGTTGAAACTGAAAAAGGAACCAAGCTAAAAGATTTACATTCAGCCTTTTTTGCCAATCTAGAGGAATTCGTAGAGAGTTTACAGCTCCTTATACCCTAGTACATAATGGTGTAGTTGAAAGGATGAATAGAACTATCCAGGATAGAGTAGTCTCTATGTTACATCATGCAAACCTTTCACAAGGCTTTTGGGCAGAAGCAATATTGATTGTAGTTCATGTGATTAACCTTTCACCTAGTGTTGCCAAAGGTCTGAAAGTGGCACAAGAATTATGGACAGGGGAGCCACCATATTATGATCATCTTCGAGTTTTTGGGTGTGAAGCATATGTTCATATACCCAAGAATCTTAGAAAAAAGTTGGACCATAATTCAAAGAAATGTATTTTTCTTGGATATGGTGGAGAAGGAAAATTTGGAGGTTGCTTATGGGATCTTGAAACACGGTCAGTGATCAAAAGTAGTGATATCATTTTCAATGAGTCTAAGATGCATAAACAGTCCATTAAGGAGGTTGAAGTGAGAAAAGTGGTGTTTAAGGATACTAGCCCTCCAATTAGCATGCATAAAAATGTTGTGCATAGGGACATTCAAGAGAATGTCTAATCAGATCAGTCTGCAAATGTTCCTGTTCAGCAACCATTGAGACACTCTACACATGTCTTACATCCACCTGATAGATATGTTCCATGTTTAGATTTTGTTATGCTAATAGATGCCGATGAGCCTTCTTCCTACAAAGAGGCTATGTAGACAGAGGCTCATATCAAGTGGGAGCATTCCATGAAGAGTGAGTTGGATTCTATTCACAAGAATGGTACTTGGGATTTAGTACCTTTGTCAAAGGGAAGGAAAGCTTTACCATGTAAATGGGTATATCAGTTGAAGTTCACATCAGATAGTGCTTCTCCAAAGTATAAAGCACGACTTGTTGCAAAGGGTTTTGAGCAACAACATGGTGTTGATTTCGAGAAAATCTTCTCTCTAGTGCTCAAGATGACTACCCTACGCATGTTGCTTGGATTCATTGCAATGGAGGACTTAGAGCTAGTTCAAATGGATGTGAAAACTGCTTTCTTGCATGGAGATCTTACAGATGAGATCTATATGGAACAACCAGAGGGTTATGTAGTTCCTGGCAAGGAAAGTCTAGTTTCTAAGCTCTACAGGGCTTGTATGGACTTAAACAGTCCCCTAGACAATGGTACCAAAAGTTTGATGCTTTTATGAAGTCTCAAGTCTAATCTCAAAGCAATGAAGATCATTGTCTCTACATAAAGAGATGCTCAGAGGGTAGCTTGATATGCTTGATACTTTATGTGGATGATATGTTGATTGCTGGGAAGTCCTCTTGTGACTTGTCAATTCTCAAAAAGAAGCTAAGTCAGACATTTGATATGATGGACTTTCGGGATGCCAAACATATTCTTGGCGTGCACATTACTCATGATAGGAGTAAAAGATGCATATACTTGTCTCAAAGTACTTCACAAGTTAAATATGCAGGGTGGAAAGGCATTGAGTACACCTTTACCCACATATGTGAAATTGATCAAGGATGAGTGCCCCAAATCAAATGAGGAAAAGGAATTCATGACCAAATTTCTTTATTAGTCTATTGTTGGTACTCTCATGTATGCTATGGTAGCTACAAGACCAGACATTACATTTGCAGTGGGAGTTGTGAGCAGATATATGTCTAATCTAGGCAAGAAAACATTGGGAAGCAATCAAGATGATTTTGAGATATCTGAATGGCACTAAGGACAAGTGTCTATGCTTAGGTAGAGGAAAAGCATCCATTATTGGTTACACAGATTATGACTATGTTGGTTGTGTAGACAATCGTAAGTCTACATCAAGGTACATTTTTCATTTTGCTAGAGGTGCTATCTCTTGGCGATCTCCTCTTCAAGAATGTAAAGTTGTTTCCACCATAGAAGCAAAGTATGTTACAGCAAGTGAGGCATGTAAGGAAGCATTGTGGCTTTCTTCTCTTGCTTCTGATATGGGTCTACCTCAGAATGTACCTCATTTGCTCAGTGATAGTCAAAGTGCCATTGATTTGGCTAAAAATCCGGTCTATCATGCAAATACCAAGCACATTGAGGTGAGGTATCACTTCATTAGAGATTGCTTAGCCACTGAGCGCATTATTCTTGAGAAGGTTCATACTCAAGATAATGTTGCAAATGCTTTGACTAAAGCTCTACCATAGGATAGCTTTCGGCACTGTTTTCACTTGATGTGGGTTACTTGATTCATGATCTTACACAGTCATTTGTATAATGTGTAACATGCCCATCAGATGAGAGGTATAGTTTGTATACTTACACTCAGGTATTCTTTATCATTCTTCATTTTTCTCCCATAGTTACTTTGTTCATATTGGCCTTTAGTGGCAGATTGTTACCATTAGTGTCCATCTGAAAGGCCAAATGGCCACCAAACACTTTTCTATATGTTCTTTCATAAAGCTTATAGTGTCCTGGTCAGCCACAGACTGTAAGTTCGACCACATTTGTAACATCCAAGAAGTCTGCATTCGTGCCCCCTCGGTAGTGTGTTTTTTTTAGTGTCTGCAACCTCTGTGCGGACTATCGTGTGCGATGCTTGGAGCTCGGTTTTCTACTCCGAGGATATCATCATGGAGCTCTCGAGAAGGAGAGCGCACTATGGTGCATCGCCATCGAAGTACTTCACATTTAAGCTCCATATAGGGAGTGCATGGGTGAATATAACCATCTATTGTGTAGTGTTTGATTTCCATTGTATTAGAGTTATGAGTTTGAGTTGAATTGAGTTGAGTTCATCTTCTAGTCATCTCGAGTCCACTTTCCATTAAAACCACATTTCTTGTGTTATTCCCATGAGTAGCAATATCTCTCTTTCTCTCTAATCCGTATCTTGTACATGTGTGTGTTGTGGTAACCTCTACATGGTATTAGCATTGCACGAATTATCATATATTTTGTTTTTCTTACATTATACACATTTTTGAAGGTAATTGATGTCTCCTTAGTACATGAAAATAATGGTTGAATTGCATCTTTCACAAAAACAGCATCATGACTAACCAAAATGTGTTTAGTATGTGGATGATATAGACAATAGCCTTTGCTTTCAAAATTTTACCAACAAAAAAACATTTAACTTCTTTATCATCCAATTTCATATGTTGATGTTCAAGCATTAATGCATATCCTAGACAATTAAAGACACATAGATGAGTAACAAATGGCTTATGACCATGGCGAGCCGCATATGGAGTGATCGATTGCAGTGCTTTGGTGGGATACGTTTAAAGTTCATTTTATCCCATGCTCAACCATAAATGCATTAAAATCAGAAGACATGTATTCTCCCCCTCGATCAAAATGGAGGATGCCCAATTTTTATGTTGATAGATTTTCAACCATAACCAAAAACTATTTGAAGCACATAAACACTTCAGACTTTGCTTTTAATGGATACACCCATGCATGCCTAGAGAAATCATCAATTAAAGTCGCAAAGTAAAGTTGTTTCCCAAAGAAGGTGTCCGCATAGGGCCACAAACATCACTCTGAACAAGATTCAATCTATGGGCAGCTCAATCTGCACCATCTTTAGGGAAGGAAGAATATTGCATTTTGCCCAAAATATAGCCTTGATAGACATGTTTACAAGGTGCCTCAAGTTTGGGCAGAGAGGACACCATTTCATATTTTTGCAGATGTAGCAAACTAGCATAATTCAGATGACCAAAGCATGTGTGCCAAAGATTTGCATTTGAGATAGCTTGAGAATCTTGAATTGCACATGCTCAATCATTTACAAACTTTGCATAGTCTATGAGCTTATACAACCAACGACATAAAATACTGCCGAAAGTAATAATAACATCTCTAGTTGACAAATCATGAACTATACATCTGTGATCAACAAATTTGACAACCCAGCCAATCTTAGCTAATGTTGAAATTGATAATAGATTTTTCTTGATTGTTGGCACATACAAAGCATATGGAAATGTGAAAGAACTACCATCAATAGTATTTAAAATTATCCTACCAACTCCCATTATAGGATAAGAGGAGTTGTTAGTGCATGCGATAGTATTCCCTGTAGGGGCAGACTCAGGATCAAGAAAAAATTGTTTTTAGTTTTAGCATTAACCAAGATTAGCTTGGTTGTCAAATTTGGTGACAACAGATGTAAAATTCATGATCTCTTGAATGATTATGTTATTATTGCTTCAAAAAATTTATGTCATGTGTTAGACATTGATCCATAGGGATCATTGATCCACAGGGATCCGTTCACATTGATCCATAGGGATCAATCCATGTGTGTGAGGGACAATGGCCATCTATCCAAGGTCCCAAGCTTGGGGGATACCCTAAGGTACTTTGGTAGTAATGGGAACTGCTTTGGTAGTAATGGGAATAAGTGTTGCATGATGTCCACATGTTCACACTAGACTATTCCAGATCATTGCTATTTTTAGAGTATAAGAGGATATATATGGATGCAAGGTGAGTCACACACATCATTCAAGCGATTTCAAACAATTGGTATCAGAGTTGTTCTTGGCATGCATTGTTTTTCGGCATCGTTTGTCTTCTTCGTCGTTTTTTTCGTGAAAATTCTACAGATTTCGATCGCCATCGACTTGTGTGCACAAGAGAGCAAAAGATGTCCATGGAAGCGCCGCGAGTCATGCACGCGCAGGTGTCCTCTCCTCTGCCTGAGTTTTTTGAGAGTGCTGGCCTGCATGACTCCACCTAAGCTATTTCCCTCATGTGGGGTATGGCGTCCAAAGTAGAGCAGGATGACAGAGCACTCGGACCGCTCAGTGTCGTCGCCTGCCTACATGTGCCCAACAATGTTGAACTTGCATGGAGATCTGCCCGCTGCCCTTTGCTCTGCCGAGTTCACGTGACAGAGAGGGGTTTCTTCAGCGTGCATCGCACATACAAAGGGCCATCAACTCTGCAGCTTGCCCACCTGGCCTTTTCAGCCGTCAAAGAAGCTTGAGACAGAGCCTTCAACATAAGATTTTGTTTTGGCTTGAGAAGATACATGGGGATGTATATAAGTTTCTCCTTATTTTACGTACATGTGGGATTGATATGCTGATATGCGTGCATCCAGCCTAGGTGAGAATTCGTCAAAAAAACTTCCATGTTTTGTGGGAAAAACCATACCCAAAGCTTGTCAAATTTAGCCAATTGAGATCACAAACTTCCATTCTTTTGGGTTTATCTTGGTCATCCAAGCTCCAAATTTAGAGATTTTTCTTTCCATGGCTTGTAATCTTAGAGCACTTTCTAGAGAGTGGCTGGAAGATATATTTTGGTTTCAGTTTCAATTATCAAAAGAACTTGGAATTTATTGTTCATCCTTAACGACCCTCTTTCAAGCATCATTTTGAAGCACCACCTATTGGGAGAGACTTGGAAAGCTATTCGGACGGTGTGTGGACTATCTTCAGCACCTGCAAATTATTCTTTGAGCCTCCAGATAAGTTTCTTGTCAATTTATATGCATTGTTGCTCTCTTTTTGCATCAAATTGCATGTAGAACATGCAATTTTGCATAGCTCCTAGACTATACGCGTAGTTTAGATGCGAGTTTGTATTGTGCGGTGCACGTATTCTTCTTGCAGGGAAAGGTAAGTATTTTCTTGCAGGTTAGAATGGAGAAAAAAATAAATTTGTCAGGGTGTGTATCCCCTTTCGGTCTACTTGTAGTTATATTATGCCTGTTGGAATTGCGAAATTTTTTAGGGTGTGTAATCCCCTTTCGGTCTATTTGTAGATTGATTGTGCCTGCCGGCACCATTCTCACAAAAATTGCTTGTCATAATTTTTTCGATTTTCAAAATTACGTCGTTATGCTGCCGAAATTTTTACAAAATTAGTATGCATATGCATGGAAGCATATAGAACATACTAAAAGCTTCTTATTTCTGCATGTTTTATTGAGCAAAGGCTTGTAATTGTTTCTTTTCCACTGCCACTTACTTGTTTTGAATATTCATAGAATGTTCAAACTATATGAAGATGAATGGTTAGTAACATTCTGATCAAAGCATCCTATAAGTTTGTGGATATCTAGTAGATATCACTAGTTGGGAAAAATGAATTCAAAGATAAGCCCACGGGTGGTTTTAAGACAAAGGAACTTAGTAATTCACAAGTTAGAATTCTAGGATGTCTCGTTAGAACCTAGAATACAGGATAGTTAATCCTCAAAGATTTCATGATCAAGAAAGAATTCAATTCGCATTATGATCCACAGAAATCAAGTCAAGCTTTAAAAGGAAAATATTTAAAGTAATATATTTAGAAAGAGATAAGAATTTCTTCAAGTGAAAAGAATTGCCCTTTTGTCGAAAGGACAAAGTGAGACAAGGAATAGTTTTATCAAGGTCTCATGAGTTAGAAACTTAGAGGTAAGAGGTCTCAAGGTAGTTTGACACCTTAGAGGAGAACTCTAAGAACACCTACAAGTTTAGGATGCTTATATATTAAGTATCTAGTTCATAAATCGTTACTATAAGTACATAGCTATGAGTTCTAGTGCACAATTCTATGTGTATAGAACAAAGAAGTTTATTTCACAAGAAGTATAGACTTCCGATTTGTGGAATTAAAAGGGCAAATCAAGTTTGCTTAAAATACCCTAGATAGAAATAGTAAAAGAAAAGTTATGTAAGAACTTCCTAGATTTGGATGTTAAGACATAGACTTTAAAGTTACTAGTTCTATGAAAGGAATGATATCTTGATAACAGTTTAATATGGGTAGATCTGGTAGTTCCATCTATCTATTTACCTAGAGTGAAGGATAGAGATCCTAGGTAGACTCATCTTTCTTCAGCAAACAAGGTAAGTCTGTAGGCCAAGAACTCTAGAATGGCTAACATACATAGAAAGGCAAGGTTTGTAGCGAACAAACAAGGCAAGTCTATGGGTCAGATATTCACGAGTGGCCAAGATATACAAAAAGGCAAGATTTTCAAAGAGTAAAGAAGGCAAGGCTATAGTCTAAGTTCCTAGCAGGGAGTGAGACAAGGTTATATAGCAAGGCATGGTTTGCATTTATTAGACAAGGCAAGGTTGTCTCCAATAGGGAGTGATTATACAACAATGCAAGGTCTACAAAGTAAGAAAGTGAGTTCCGAATGGAAGATAAGTTGAGAAGCAAGTTTGATGTTTGTATTTATAGTGCATCATAAATAGTGACTAACTAAAGTGATCAAGTTTGAGCATATAAGGGGAGGAGACTATTGATCTGTGGAGAACTAGATCTCCAAGAGTCGTGATTAGTAAAAGCCACCAAGTTGCTTAAAATTGATTGTGAGTTTATTTATTTTCTTTACTTTGTGCATCCATCATGTAGTATGATGGATTCATGTAGTCATGGAGACTCTAGTTGAAATGCTTCAGCACTTTCAGCAAAAGTGAGAGCAGAATTCCAAGAGTTGTCCTTGAAAGAAATACAGAAAAGGGTTGATTAGACCTAGCTATTCACCCTTTGCAGCACTAGTTCTCCTAGTGAAGAAGAAAGACGGATCTTATAGGATGTGCGTTGACAATCGAGCACTCAATAAGAAGATTACTATCAGACACATATATCCTATGCCAAGGATTAATGATCCTTTAGACACTTTAGGTGGAGCCATTGTATTTAGTGAAATAGATTCTATAAGTGGCTACCATCAGATTAGAGTAAGAAATCATGATAAGACTCAGTTAATCCAGAGAAGACTCAGTTGTATCTTTCGGGGATAGAGTATCTATCGATGGGGTTCAGATGGATCCCAAGAAGGTTTTAGTTATGTTATTTTGGCCTACATCTCAGGATGAGGGGGCATTTATGATCATTTCTAAGAAGTTCTGGTTTTGATCGAAAATTCATTTTTTTTATTCATCGATAGCAGTACCTATGATGAACTTGCTTCAAGGCAAGGTTTCTTTGCATGGAAGCAAGAGTAGAAAGATAATTTTGATACTCTAAAACAAGTTGTTTCAAAGGCTCCTATACTCAAAGTGATAGATTCACATATCCTCTTTGAGTTAGAGACAGATGTCTGTGGCATAGCCATAGGGATAGTTTTGAGCCAAGATGGTAGGCCAATAGCTCTTGAGAGTAAGAAATTGACAAGTGCACAACACAACTGGCCAATGCATGAATAGGAGTTGTATGCAGTGGTGTATGCACTTAAAGTCTAGAGGCACTATCTTTATGGTGTAGACTTTAAGATATACATAGATCACCATACACATAAGTATTTTTTGTGTCAGGCTCGTTGGGCTGAGCTCATACAGGAGTTCCACATGGAAATCCTATATAGAAGAGCAAAGAGAATATACTTGATGATGCATTATCATGGACAATGTATCACATGAGCTTTACAATTCTAGAAAGCTCAATGCTTCAAGAGATAAAGGAAGCACAGGTGGAAGATCCACATTCGAGCCATCAGTGATGACTCTATTATAGGAGACGGGACAGTTTCAGCTGTTGCTTCCCCTAAACAAGTCCATTCCGTATTCCATTTTCTCACAAGAGAATGGAATAGTTAGACGGAAAGGAAAGGTTTGCACACCAGATTCCCGGGATTTGAGAAGAAAAGTCATTCATGATAGTTATGATGTGCCTTGTGTCGGACATCCAGGTGTTGACAAGACAATACATCTTGTTAGAAGAACATTTTGGTGGCCTTGATAGCCAGAGATGTTCACACTTATGTTTCACAATCTTTATGTGTCAAGTCAACAAAGCCGAAAGGATAAAGACTCCACGTCTTTTGTATCCTTTATAGATTCAAGATCACAACTGGGGCAATGTATCCATGGACTTCATAGTCGAGTACCGTGGATCCAAAGGAAGTTGGATACTATCCTAGTTATGGTAGACAGGCTGATGATCCATAGGGATCATGACTTTGGTCCATAGGGATCAGTTCATACCCACGTAGGAGATGATAGAAACTCCACATAGGGATTAGAGTGTCGGACATTGATCCACACGGATCAATCCACTTGATCCAAAGGTGTCAGTCCATTTGATCCATAGGGAGCGGAGTTGTTTATCCAGCATGTCTTCATATTGCATGGGTTGACGACATCCATAGTTTCAGATGGGGATGTTAGATTCACATTGATCCATAGGGATCAGTGCCTGTGATCCATAGGGATCGGAGTTGCTTATCCAGCATGTCTTCAGATTGCATGGGTTGTCGACATCCATAGTTTTAGATAGGATGTCAGATTTACAGGACCAAGCGGGTCAACCAGTTTTTAGAGGACATATTGAGGGCATATATGTCTGAGAGACAGACAGATTGGGATAGTATTTGGCACTAGTTGCATTTCCTTTTGAGATGAACTATGGCATGAATCCCAATGCTCTCAGTACCACAGGTATGTCAAAGAAATGTCCTAGTGCTTCGGAGTTCTTAGCAACCCTCCAAGCAAACTTAGAAATAGCTAAAGCCAAGATGCAGCAAGCAGCTGATAGGACGAAAGATTATGCTTATAGAAAGAGATCTCCTAGATCCTTTGAGGAGGGAGACAGAGTCTTTCTCTAGGTACCAACTCGATCTACTTCACTATCCATAGGGAAGTGTAGTAAGCTATCCCCAAGGTTTTGTGGACCTTGGAAGATAGTTAAAAAGCTAAGTGAATTTGCATACCGATTAGAGCTTCCTCCAGATTGTAGAATACATCCCGTGTTTCATGTTAGTAAACTTCGGAAGTATATTTCTAGGGAGGATAATCTAATAGAAGGTATTGTTTCTTTGCAAGAAAGTAATAGCATAGATCATTCTCCAGGGATATTAGATCGGAGACAGAAGCGATTGAGGAATCATGTCATCTGAGAGTATCTAGTACCCTGGAGAGGATTACCACTTACTGACTCTACTTGGGAATCAGAAGCTCTGGTTTGCAAGTACTTTCCCTCATTTATCATTAAGGACAATGATCTTTCGAAGGGGGAGGGAGTGTTAGACATTGATCCATAGGGATCATTGGTCCACAGGGATCAGTTCACATTGATCCATAGGGATCAATCCATGTGTCTGAGGGACAAGATCCCAAGCTCGGGGGATACCCTAAGGTACTTTGGTAGTAATGGGAACTGCTTTGGTAGTAATGGGAATAAGTGTTGCATGATGGCCACATGTTCACACTAGACTATTCCATATCATTACTATTTTTAGAGTATACCATTGCTATTTATAGAGTACAAGAGGGTATATATGGATGGGAGGTGAGTCACACACATCATTCAAGCAATTTCCAACGTCATGGGCTATATAAGCTCATAGACTATGTGAAATCTGTGAATGATTTAGCATGTGCAGTTCAAGATTCGCAGGCTATCTCATATGCAGAGCTTTTGGAGTTCACATTTTGTTCATTTGAATTTTTCTAGTTTGTTACACTTATAGAAATCAGAAATGGTATCCTCACTATGCAAACTTGAGGCACCTTCTAAACATGTATATGTATTGCAGACATACACTACTCATGCGAAGATGGACCATAATTGCAAATAGTAGTAAACACCGATTCTTCATTCTACACAAGATTAGCAAACTTTATTTTAGGTGTAGAGGCCTTTGCAACAACCATTCTAGGCTTGTTTTTCTTTGCCTCTCTTGCAACCAGTTTTGGATCACTCTTTATGACATGACCATTTCCCTTGTAGTCTTTGCAAAACTATTTTTGTGTTTCTATTTTTTTCCCATCTTTGTTTTCCTTCTTTGACTATGCAACATTGGTACATTTATGCTTACTAGTAGATGAGCTCCATTTTTTGTTGCCCTTCTGACTAGCTAAGAAAGCTTGATCTATAACATGAGTGATCAATTTGTTCTGCTTGGACTGATCTTCTTGCAACAAAACAAAGACTAACTCCTCAAATATTAAAGCATTTGGATTGCCTTTCATCATCAATCAAAGAGTAGAAGCAAAACTCTAATATGAATATGGAAGACCGTTAAGAACAATGTCCACAAGTGAACTATCTAGCAAGGCCTAGGTTTCATTATTCGTTATTTGACAATTTGTTTATTCATGAATAATTACATAATTTTATGCCAGGCCCTTATTATTTGAACGAATTATTCGGTGCCATGTCAGCTTATTCGGGCATGGCTGAATACTTTTTGCACGGTAATTCGGCACTTTTTGATCAAAAGCGCTTTTGATCAAAATGTTTTTTATCAAAAAGCTTTTGATTGAAAAATGTTTCAATCAAAAATAATTTGGTCAAATACAGTATTATAAAAAAACACACTTTGAATCATTTTCCATAAGAGATACTTTGTTTTTTACGAACTTACAGTGTCAAGCAAAGAACAAGGTATAACCTCTCATAGAAATATTAAGTATTTTAGTATTTGAATAAAGAAAAATATATATTTTTAGTGTCTTAAAAACTATTGTGATTGTTTGACTCAACATTGATTCTTACTTCACAATATTAGATGTATGTGTGTCTACGAGGTTGAGTAAAAGTGTATTGTGATTGTTTGAATCAATATTGATTCTTACTTCACATTAATATGTGTATGTGTATGTGTGTGTTTGTCATATAATTGTGAGTGAAAATCTAATGTGATTGTGTATGCACATGTGTATGTGTGTGTTTGACCAATGGATTTATTAGAAAAGGTTTTATCTTCTTTTTGATAATTCAAGCTTTGAGAAGGTGTTAATAAGTGAAGTAGAACTTTATAGGTCTTTAGATGGCTTTGTCTTGTAGACTTATTAACACCTTCTCAGAACCTTCGATTGTAAAGGGATCCAACAGAGTTTCATTTGATAGCATGTGTATGTGCAAATGAGTGTATCATTGTGAACGAAAATCTATTGTGATTGTTTGACTCAACATTGACTCTTACTTCACAATATTATGTGTAAGTGTACATGCACATGATTGAGAATTTAAAATCTATTGTGATTGTTTGAACTCAACATTGATTCTTACTTCACAATAGTATGTGTAAGTGTATGTGTGTGTATGATTGAGAATTAAATTATTGTGATTGTTTGACTCAACATTGAATTTTACTTCACAATAGTATGTGTAAATGTATGCGTGTGTATGACTGAGATTTAAAGTATATTGTAATTGTTTGACTCAACATTGATTTTTATTTCACAATAGTATGTGTAATTGAATGTGGGTGTATGATTGAGAATTAAAGTCTATTGTAATTGATTGAGTCAACATTGATTCTTATTTCACAATAGTATGTGTAATTGTATGTGGGTGTATGATTGAGAATTAAAGTCTATTGTACTTGATTGAGTCAACACTGATTCTTATTTCACAATAGAATGTGCAATTGTATGTGTGTGTATACAATATGATTGAAAATTAAAATCTATTGTAAATGTTTGACTCAACATTGATTCTTACTTCATTATAATGTGTGATCGAGAATTAAAATCTATTATGATTTTTTGACTCAACATTGATTCTTACTTCTCAATAGTATGCATGTGTATGAGTGGGAACTATTAGATAGAAAATGTAAATACATAAATGAATATATTTAAAAACTTTAAGAGAGATTTAGAGTAGTTTATATATATTTTAAGATACATATTTATTGAAATGCATATCTTATTTGATATTGATTTATGTTGTCTCTTTGTAGAGATAAAGTCTTCATAAAGCAAGCACTATGGGAAGGGAAAAGAATGGTCATATGTGATTATTCATCAAGAGGGTAAAACAATCTCCACAATACAATGCAAATGTTGTGGACATCGTTATGTAGGAAATGAAACTCGGATAAAAGAGCATCTTTTTAGTCCAAGTAATAATGTGGTAGGATGCTCGAATCTAGACAATGATATATCGGTACACTTTGCAAGTTATGCAAATAAATGTAGATCTCAAGGTATCACATCAAAAAGATTCAAAAGCATGAGTAGTTCACAACACTTTTGAAGTAGTCTAGGTGTAGAGCAAGAACGAGTAGATGCATCAATGAAATTGAGGATCCTCATGATATTTCTACTCAAGTATCCCAAACTATTTTTGAGAATAATCAAGATACATCTACTCCATTTTCTCCAGCTGCATAAAAAAAGAATGGACCTAGTGAATGTAGTAAAAATGGTGGATCTAATAATGTGTCACCATGCCTTGTCCGTACTAAATCATAGAATACAATACCTATAGCTTTTGAAAAGCAAGATTATCTTGAGCTTCATCTTAAATGGACTCAAGCATTTTTAGCATGTGGGATTCCTTTCAATGTTATTCATAATCCTATTTTCAAAGATGCTTTGATGTCAACTTCACGGAAAGGATTTACCATGCTCGATTACAATAAAATGCCGACAGAGTATGTAGATAAAGTGGGAAAAAGTACTGAAGCTATTTTAAAGTGAACAGTGCTTGATTATGTACCCATGTATGGATGTACAATAGCATTGGATGGATGGATACTTTGTCAAAAGAAGCCATTGATTAATGTCATGATTATATGTCCAAAAGGAAGCATGTTTTTGGAAGTTCTTGATACTTCTCTTAAAGAGAGAAGTTTAGCTTTTCTTGTAAAGATATATGAACATGCTATATCGTGTGTGGGTGGTCTGAAGAATGTGACTTCGATACTGTCTGATAATGCATCTAATTTTCAAAGTGATGGAATTGCAATTCAAAATAAGTATGAAGGCATTACTTGGGTTCCATGCACAACCACTAAATCTATTATTGAAAGATATAGGTAGATTATCTTTCATTAACCAAAGTTTATTAGATGCAAATCATGTGGTCAAATTTATTAGAGAGCATCAATTTTCATATTCGCTCTTCCATTCAAAATCTCCCAATAAAGCACTTCATATCCTTTGTGCTATATGATTTGCAATTTCCCATATTTTGCTCAATGGGTTATTGGAAGTCAAGGAAGCCCTTGTAGAAATGATTGTTGATCGAAGATGGGAGACATGGCTAGAGAAGTATCCTTCTTATCTGTTAAAAATAAAAAAGTAAGTTTGTATATATTTTTGCAAAAAGGATTTTCTTCAAATGAAAGGAAAATACAAAAATGAAAAATGGAAGCATTTACTTCAGGAAGTAGTGGAGATCAAAAGAGAATCAAATCCAAAAAAGTTGAACTGGAAGAGGAGTGGCTACTCAAAGTAGTGGAAGAGTTATGGAGAAGAGCTCTCAAAGTCATCATGAGAGTTTTTGGTCACTTGGTTATAAAAGAGGCAAGGGAGGACACTCAAGAATAGAGGAAGAAGGCATGGAAGTGCCCTTGTAGCTAGTTCATTTGGTTTGAGTCATTTTGTTCTCTTCACTCTCATAGACTATATCCAGTCGCATACCAATTTTTGGGTAGTCTACTTGTGAGAGTATCTCTCAATATATGTATCCACTTTTAGAGTTTAAACATTCTTTGCAAAGCTTATCTCAAGTACTTCCTCTCTCTGGAATATTTTTATCAAATTCTTTATGCTCTGTGAGTTATTCAGTTTTTAGTGAAGTCCAATTTTTAGCTTAATTGAGTGGACAGGTAGCCTGTTTTGAGGCAAAGAGTTACCAACCCAAACTACTCCAAATTAAGTGTTTGATAGCTCATTTGAAAGCTCTAAGTGTCTAAATTGAGTCACCAAAGTTTCAAGCTCATTGCATTTTTCATTTGGTACCAGTTTTCATTTGAAGGTTCAGCTGTTGGCAAAAGTCTTGATCTTGAGAAGGTCTTCTACACTTTCTGTTGTGAATAGGAGAGGAATTCTCCAACAATTGGTATCAAAGCATTGAAGCTTGAAGATGAAAAGTATTGGATCTGAAGTAGAGCAAAGGAGAAGCTACAAATCAAGGGGGAGCTTCGTGAAGTCAAGAAAGAGTGCCACAACATACTTGAGGTAAAGTTCAATCTTGGAAGTTTTCAATGGCTGATTTAGGAAAACAAGTTGAGAAGTTAGACAAAGACAATTTTCAATCTTGGAGGTATAGAATGACAAATTACCTTAAAGGTAAAGGTTTATGGAGTCTAGTTACTGGAGATGATCCACCACCGGTGGACCTTCAAGATCCCAACATTACTCCGACACAAAGGAGACAATTTGTTGATTGGGAAGAGAGGAATCGAAGGGTGATGTCCCTCATCTCATAAGTTATTTCTAACACTATGATTGGTCATGTGCAAAGCTTAGAAATAGACAAGGAAGTTTGGGAAGCATTGGAGAAGGTGTATGCTACCTCAACAAGGTCTCGGAGGATGCAACTCAAGAACGAGCTCAACAACATGAAGAAAAACTCAAACCAAAGCATTAGTGAGTATACATTGAGGATCAAGGAGCTTTGAGATCATCTAGCATCAGTTGGATGCAAGATAGAAGAGGAAGACATCTTCCAAACAACCCTCAATGGCTTGAGGAGTGAAGAAAAGTGGAAGCCCCTCATCACAAACATTCTTTATAGAGATCCTCTCCCAACATTCGACGAGATTATACCAAATCTTGTGGCTAAAGAGGTTGCTCAACAAGGAGAAGGCAACAAAGGTAAGGACAACCATAGTCAAATGTTATATGTGGGTCAAGGTAGAAGAAGGAACTCAAGAGGAGGCTCGAGAGGAAGAGGAAGAAGCTACAACAACACAAATTTCATCCAACACAACTCGGAGGACAACAAGGACAACTCAAATGACAACACACATGGAAGAGGTCAAGGAAGAAATAGAGGAAGAGGTTGAGGTTCATGCAATTCTCATAAAGGTATAACATGTTATCATTGTGGTAAACTAGGACATTATGCAAATGATTGTTGGCAAAAGAATGGAAGGTTGAATGGAGGCAACCAAAGGAGCCAAAATAACCATGCGAGTACATCAAGTGAAGGAGACAAGCAAACCATGCTTGCCATGAAGCATGACTACAACAACCTGAGAAGTGATGATAAAAAGTGGTTCATAGATTCAGGTTGCAGCAACCATATGACATGCCAAGGAGATTTATTCACAAAGCTACAAGCTCCAACTGGAAAAGGATGTGTGGAGACCAGTGATGAAACTCAACACACAATTTAGCATGTTGGAGATATCAAGCTTGGAGACAAGAAGGTATTGGCTGATGTTTTTCATGTTCCTACTATTGCAAAGAATTTGATTTCAGTAGGACAAATGGTAGAGAAAGGATATCATGTTATCTTCAATGAAAAAGTTTGCTTTATAAAGAATCCAAAAGAAGGATTCAAGGTCATTGCTCAAGGAAGGAAAGAAGGTAGGATGTTCACTTTGGACATTCAAAAACCACATGGAAAGGTGATGTATATTCAGTTTGGAAACAAGAGGATTGTTGAAATCGATTTGTGGCACAAAAGGTTTGGACATATCAACATTCCCAAGCTCAAGAACATGAGCAACCATGAAGTGGTAAGAGGTCTTCCAAGCTTCAATGATGTTGGACTACATGAGTTTTGTGAAGCATGCCAACTAGGAAAGCAAACTCGACAACCATTCAAGAAGAGCAACTATGTGGCAAGGAATGTCCTCGACTTGATACACACAGATGTATGGGGACCATCACAACAACCATCAGTGGCTGGTAATAGATATTTTGTCACTTTTATTAATGACCATTCAAGAACAATATGAATGTTTTGCATAAAACAAAAATCAGATGTGTTCTCCATGTTCAAGAGATTTAAAGCACATGTAGAAAAGGAAACATGATGCTACATAAAGACCTTGAGGTCCGATGGAGGAGGAGAATGTTTCTCCAAAGAATTTTCAGATTTTCTTTATGAAAATGGCATCAAGCGACAATTTACATGTAGGTACACACCTCTACAAAATGGAATAGCTGAATGGAAAAATAGACATATCACAGAAGTTGCAAGATGCATGCTCAATGAGATGAAGGTGCCACTAAACTATTAGGTTGAATCTACTAGTACGGTTGTTTATTTGATGAACAAGTGCACAACGGTTGGAGTGCATAATCTAACTCCCAAGGAGGTTTATTCCAGTAAGAAACCTGACCTTACACATCTCAAAGTTTTTGGATGTGTGTTCACATCCCTCAAGAACTAAGGACAAAGATGGAGGCAAAGTCAGAAAAATGTATTTTCATTGGATATTCATCAGAGTAAAAGGGATATAGGTGCTACAATCCAATGACAAAGGAGCTATGAGTCTCACGAGATGTGGTATTTGATGAGCTAAGACCATGGTTTGAAGAGAAAGGTAAAGAGAAGATTCTTGAAGAAGATTGTGAAGATGATCGAGGTGCTGTCCAAGAAGAATTTCAGCAAACAAGCACTCAAATGTCAGGTCCAAAAGCTTCTACATCACATGGAGAAAGATCAACATGGAAGGGGAGACTAAGGAGTCATTCCGCATCACCAACATCAGGTTATGAAAGATTTGAAGCTGAAAGTGCTGCCCAAATAGTGATTCAAATGCAAGTGAAGAAGAGTATGAAGAGGTGATTACACCAAAGGTAAAGCTGAACTGGTTGAAGAAGCAATATTCAAAAGGAAATGAAAGGAGGTCTTCGAGAGCAAGGTATCCAATTTAAAGGCTGAGCTATGATACTTTTATTGCAAATATGACACAGGTGGTCAAAGACAAAGAACCGGATGCGTATGAAGAAGCATGTACACAAAAAGAATGGCAAGAAGCTACACAAGAAGAGATAAAATCTCTCAAGGACAATCACACATGGGAGCTAGTTCCAAAGGCTGAAGGTATGGAGATTGTTCCAAATAATTGGGTGTTTAAAATAAAGAGAAATGCTGATGGTTCTCTAGCTAGGCATAAAGCTATACTAGTAGCAAAAGGATTCAAGCAAACTCACGACATCAACTATGAAGAGACTTTCAGCCCAGTTGCAAAGATGGGAACAATTAGAACCTTGATTGCAGTGAGTGCAACAAGGAGATGGCCATTGTACCAACTTGACATAAAAAATGTTTTTCTCAATGGTGAACTTCAAGAAGAGGTATACGTGAGTCAATCGATTGGATTTGAAGATAGAAAGCATCCAGATTTTGTTCGTAGATTGAAGAAAGCTTTGTATGGGCTGAAGCAAGCACTACGTGCTTGGAATCAAAGATTGGTTGAGTACCTCACAAGGTGTGGGTATAGTCCAAGTAATGTAGACCCCTCTCTCTACATAAAAAAAGAAGAAGGCACGCAGGTATATATTTGCATATACGTTGATGATCTCATCATAACAGGAAGTAATGTTGCAGGAATACAAGAGATAAAAAGAAGACTCGGTAAGGAGTTTAAAATTTCAGATCTTGGTGAGCTGAAATACTTTTTAGGCATTGAGATAGTCTATGGGAAAGATGGCATCTACTTGATGCAAAGAAAGTACATGTTGGATGTTCTTTTCAGATTTGGAATGAGTGAATGCAAACCACTCACTCACCCTATGGACACAAATGTGAAGCTATGCTCAAATGATGGAGAGAAGTTACATGATGTAACTACATACAGTAGTATTATAGGTTCATTGATCTATGCTATGATCACAAGACCAGATTTGTGTTATATTGTTGGAGTTCTTTCTCAATTTATGCAAGCTCCAACAAGTGAATGTTTAAATTCAGCCAAACAAGTGCTAAGATATGTGAAGCACACAGTCAATCATGCCTTGTTTTATAGATATGATGAAGAATTGCAAGTAAAGGGCTTCAGTGATGCTGATTGGGCTAGTTCGAAGGAAGATAGAAGGTCCACTTTAGGTTATGTGTTCATGATTGGTAGCAAACCTATCACATGGAGCTCGAAGAAGCAACCTAATGTTGCACTATCATTTACAGAAGCTGAATATAGAGGATTAGTCTTTGAAACTTGTGAAGCTATGTGGATTAACAAGCTCTTGGCTGATCTTGATGCATAGGTGGAGACCATTCCAATTTATGGTGACAACATGTCAAGCATTCACTTGACAAACAATCCAATGTTTCATGCATGAAGTAAGCACATAAAAGTGCATTATCATTATGTTCGAGAAAAAGTTTTGAGCAAGGATGTGGATATAAAGTTCATTGGAACTAATGACCAGGTTGCATACATGTTTACAAATTCCTTAGATGCCTCTAAGCTAAAGATGTTCAAGGATGAAAACAACTTGCAGGATATGGCTGAAGGTGCAAGCTCACATGTGAGCTTGAGGGGAGTGTTAAAAATAAAGAAGTAAGTTTGTATATATATTTTTGCAAAAAGGATTTTCTTCAAATGAAAGGAAAATACAAAAATGAAAAATGGAAGCATTTACTTCAGCAAGTAGTGGAGATCAAAAGAGAATCAATCAAAAGAGAATCAAATCCAAAAATATTGAACTTGAAGAGGAGTGGCTACTCAAAGTAGTGGAAGAGTTATGGAGAAGAGCTCTCAAAGTCATCATGAGAGTTTTTGGTCACTTGGCTATAAAAGAGGCAAGGGAGGACACTCAAGAATAGAGGAAGAAGGCATGGAAGCCCCCTTGTAGCTAGTTCATTTGGTTTGAGTCATTTCTTTCTCTTCACTCTCATAGACTATGTTTAGCTGCATACCAATTTCTGGGTAGTCTACTTGTGAGAGTCATATCTCTCAATATATGCATCCAATTTTAGAGTTTAAACATTCCTTGGAAAGCTTATCTTGAGTATTTCCTCTTTCTAGAACAATCTTATCAAATTCTTTATTCTCTGTGAGTTATTTAGTTTTTAGTGAAGTCTAGTTTTCAGCTTAACTGAGTGGACATGTAGCATGTTTTGAGGCAAAGAGTTACCAACCCAAAACTACTCCAAATTGAGTGTTTGATAGCTCATTTGAAATATCTAAGTGTCTAGTTTGAGTGAATAAAGTTTCAAGTTCATTGCATTTTTCACTTGGTACTAGTTTTCATTTGAAGGTTCACCTATTGGCAAAAGTCTTGATCCTGAGAAGGTCTTCTACACTTTCCACTGCGAATAGGAGAGGAATTCTCCAACATTATCGAGTTGTGGATTCAAATTGTATGCTCTAATACAGTCACAAAATTTTTGGCATAATCTTGAAAAAATCATCGGCATCACTAAACCTTTTTTAGAACTTTTATGAATTGTTGATACTGATAAGGTTGTGATAGGAAAAGTTTATTGGATTATGTCAGAAGCTATTCAAAAAGTGAGAGACTTTAACCAATTTTCATTACGAGAAAAAGCATAGATTGTATCATTAGCAAAGAAAAGATGGACGCAAATGCATACTCATTTACATGGAACAACGTTCATGTTGGATCCACGATTTCAACTCAATGGTCAAGCGTCAAACAAAGAAGTCATGGAAAATTTCAAAATCACATGTTAGTTATTACTTCCAGGTACAGATGGTCAAGATGCATTCCACCAAAGAGTAGCTTATGTAAATTGAGAAGGATGTTTTGGAGATCTATGGCACATTGAAGTGATTCAAAAGCATCCACCTCCTATATGGTGGAAAGAGTACGGAGGTGAAGCAGTGGAGTTGCAACATATAGCTATGAGAGTGCTTTCAATAATAGCTTCAAGTGGTAGTTGTGAACGTAATTGGAGTGCATATGATTTTCTTCATTCAAAATGAAGAAATCGCTTAAGTGTATCGCATGCCAATGATTTGGTATATGTGTTTAGTAAAATGCATTTGTTACATGCTCCAACCAAGATACTTTCTACAACATCACAACAAACTTTTGGAGAATTTCAAACTCATGAAAGTTAACAAATGATTCATGGAGTGATCATGATTTAGATGTAGATCACAATGATGGTTCAGACATGGAAGAAATAGATGACATGGTACCTATCATACATGGTGATATTCAAAATGAACAAAATGATGTACTTTGAATAATTTCATTAGATTTAATTGAAAAATTGATGGGCTTTATAATATGTGATGTCTTTGATTACAAAAAGAAGCTTATTTATTCAATGTTTTGTTGATCGAATAGTTCATCGGTTGTGAATCGATCAAAAGATGATGATGCCTCTAAGAGTCTTCCATATCTGCTCTCATATACATCCACAAATATTTGTAATATTTTTACTTGATTTTCTTGATTGTCAATCCTATTTTGTTGATCATCAATCGTTCTTCGTAATCTAGGAATTTTTAAACCTTCATTGTATAATTCTGCTCCCTATGATGATAAATCATGGATAAGATTATGTTCTTCAGGTAGCAAAATGTAGGGCCGCTTTCGAGGAAGAGAGCCTTCATTTCCTTGATTACAAAATTCAGCTCAATTTTGAGGATAACCCAAACCTATACCTGCATCCTTTGGGTGATCACCCCAATCTAGACGTCTATGAAGAATACCTTGTGCAAAAACTTTTTGAATGAAATATAGTGCTATCTGATTATTATTTGGTTATGATCTCTAAACTTGCACAAAGCATTGAAGTAGACTTTCTGCTAATCCTTTATGTTGTAAATCGGAATGCTTTAAGGGTGTTGTTTCTTTTGCCCTTCCTATAACCCAAAAAAGAACATCACGAACAAAATGATTGGAACATAGCTTTTTTACTTCTTTCATTGATAATGGTTCTCCTTCTAATCCTTCGGGCTCTAAATCTTAATGGAATAAAAATCCTAATCCTAATTGTGCAAATCGAAATTCTACTCAGACAAAATCCTTTGAGATTTAACATGATCAAGATCACTATTCGCATCTGGCATTCTTGCCATGTTTTACTTTCAAATATGCAAAACAAAAACACTAATTTTACCTCAGAAGAATTCACATAACTCAAATGATAGCACTTCATTTAATCCACATGTATACAAGTAAGAAATGCTTTCGCGAGTCGAACATGTATACAATTGATGATTAAAAAACACAAAACCAATTATATAAACACAAATCAGGCATATGTAAGGGATGCACATGCGAATCATACAATATGTATGATACAATGAACAAAACAGTAAAATAAGTAATAAATAAAAATTAAATCAATATCTGAATGATACGGTGAAGAAAGGTCTCTATGAAAGAAATGGTAGGATTAGAGCTCTATAGATTAGCAAACAAATACGTGCACAATAAAATTTTTGATCAAATGTAAAATTATATAATTTTTTATTAGGAATCGGTTTTTGATTGAAAGCGCTTTCGATCGAATAAATTTTCGATCAAAAGCTTTTCGATCAAAAATATTTTCGATCGAAAGTATTTCAATTGAAAGAATAGTGGCACTCATTTTTTTTTGTGTTTATTCGAATAACCATGAATAAAATGAACATATTCGGTACTTTTTAATTATTCGATCGAATAAATGCAACTTAGAGCAAGGCTTTGTCAACCAAAATCAAGTGATCCTTCAAATCTTGATCTTTGTCAAAAAGTTTTCCATAGAATCTCCTTCATTCATATGCTTACTCTCCAATTGTTTTCGAAGGTAAGTAACATGAACCTCATTTCTTGCTTGGTATAAGATTGTAATACCCAAGCATCTTTTGTTGCACAATACCCAAGCATCTTTTGTTGTCTTGAAAGAGTGAATGTGAGGGATAATGACATGTTTTACAGACAAAGCTATCAATGCATGTGCCTAATCATCTCTACCATCCCAACAAAGTTTCTTTGTAGTAGGTGTAGCAAGAACAGAAGCACGAATAGGATTTTGAAGATCATCATCTTCAACACCATCTGCATATTCGTGGGTCTCGTCAGACATTTTTCAATACCTTGCACAATATTCCACAACCCCTTTTGCTACCAATACATGATGCATCGTATATGCCCATAATGGCTAATGAGTACCATCCAAATTGTCTTCAATATCCAACGTAGAGAATACATCATTGCTTTCAGCCATGGCTTGTGACTAAATACCCTAATGCAGAAAAACTACTGCATGTGAAAAAGTTGAAAAGAAACACCCTATTGAGCTCTGCTAGATCTATAACAGACTTTAAGATGCTTGTATTGGTGAACCAAAACTTGTATATATGTTTGGCACAAAAGGATGAAATTACGTGCACAATCGATGCGAGTGTGTCCGAAGGCCGAAACGATCTTATATCAAAATTTTGATGCCTCAAAGCAAAGTTATTTTAAGCTCCTAATCACCCCGAGTATGATCATCAATTTTTGTGTGATTATGAGACTATGACCAGAGGGGTGTTGACAACACCCTAGATGAAGTGGTAACCTTCTTTGATGCCAATTGTTGGAGTTTGAGGTCTGTGGAAGCACATGTACAACACATAGAAGAAGAAGAAGCTTGGAGCACAACACAATACTGAATGTATTGAGAATGCACAAAGATAATTGATCCATTTGGGTTACATGCCTATATATAAGTTGAGGAAAAAAATTTCCTAAAGAGGGAAAAAAGTGCCCAAGTGGTCCTAAGTGTGTCCACACATCATGACCAAAATATACCAATAGAAATTTTGGGCCATTGGGTTTCCATTCAAAGTAAAAAATAAAGGCTTTGCGGTGCCATATGGCTTGCCTAAGACGGTAGGACTTTTGGTTGTGGAGATATTGTTGAATTGTATATTTTGCCAGCTATTTTGTCTCTCTCAGCTAAGTTTATCTATATTGATTCCCATTGTGAAATCTATATGAGCATGGCCCATGTGTAGCTAGCTCTACATAACATTGTGCACTAGTAAGTTCTTCATCTAGAGCCTGAATAGATCGGCATGTAAGCTCCACACTAGGAGTGCATGGGTGGAGAACACCATCTTTGTAGCTACACTACTCTTGGCAATTTGAGAATTTGAGTTCTTTATCTCTCAATGTGCATCTCTCTTTGTCTGCATTTTTTTTTCAACTCTATCTACTATTCTATTTTGGTCGGCTATTTCTTACACTTTATGCATGCATCACTCAACCTGACATTCAAAGCTTTTTCCAACTTTGATCGAGCTAGTGGTTATGACACTTTGTGTGTCCATAAGTGGTTTTTGCTTCATTATTGGTTGGTCATCCATATTTTGGCTGAGCAAGAAGTACCCGACTATCATCATTTATAGTTACAAGGCTAATTATAGGTAGGTTTTACATGTATTATTGAGTGTCTGTGGCTAAAAAAACCTTATGAACTATTTTGGTTTCATTCAAACTTCTATCACCACCATATTCATTGATAGTCATAGCACATTCGTAGTTGTGAGGAACTTGGCATTCATGCTTGCACTAAGCACATTGAGTAGCACTATCATTATGTCAAGGAGAGTCTCTCTACGAGAGATCAATTTGTCTATTTTCCCACTCAAGATAATGTTTCTCCCTTTTGTGGATTGATCTTAGTCCACATTGGTTGTCACTTCCTTAGACACGAGTGTCAACCCCCTTTTCACTATATCAATCCATGAGGAGATTTATTAGCATGTTTTAATATTGATATCTCTGAAAACAACTAGGATTGGAGAGATACCTTTTCCCTCTTTAAGATGTTTCCTTCCCTTTGCTTGTATACATGCACATAATCCTTATATGTTGTTTATCTTTTGTACATTCCACACTTAGTAATACATTGTATATTATTTTCCTAAGTTTCATCTTCTTCCTCATGATGTTTGTGTTCGTTCTTGCTCCCAAAATCCAACATCTTGGCCCCTCTCTCATATCATGTGAGAGTGCCCACTAGGTTGTTGCTACTCATGTTTGTGATAGTGAAAAGGCAAGTACATTGTATTTTTGGTAATAACATTGTATATTATGTTTCTAAGCTTCATCCTCTTCATCACGATGCATTATTTCTCCCAAAATCCAACATCTAGTCCCCCCCTCTCTCCTTGTGTGAGAGTTTCCAGTACTGGGTTTCTGCTTCTCATGTTTGTAATAGTCGAAAGGATATCATGTTTATCCTCATGTGAGATTAAAGTGGGTTGATGAATTTTCTTAAATAGCATCAAACACAAAAACTTTTTTGTACTACAAAAGGATTGAAGAATGAAACACAAAAACTTGTTGGGGATGAAAATATGTAAGTTCATAAAAGTGAAAATCTTGGAGGGCTACTATCTACTTGAATACCAAGGATAAATAATATACTCAATACCACTAAAAAGATGTTTTCTCAACCTCTCAACCATGCCCCCTTTATGTAGCTTGAGAGATGAGGGTGGGATCTTGAGTGACTAGAGGAAAGTTCCATGTCTATCAAACAAGAGTACTATTTATTGAGTGTCCATTCATGGTATGTGCACCATGCATCATAGGCCAAAGGAGTTAGCTTTTATTAACTCTAAGCTTCTAGAATCTTCTAGAGCCCTCTTTGCAAAACTATTCTTCATGATGTTTGAACCCAAGAACTTCCCATTGTTATTTATTTGATTGGACCACTATGCTAATATCTTTGCTTTCCTAATCCCATAAAAAACTTGCTTTTGGACTTGATTTTTGGGCTAGTCCAAGTCACTTTGATATATTTAATGTGAACATAATTTGTATTCATTCAATTTTCAATTACAAATGATACTTTTCAACTTAAACATCATGATATACATGTAGAATATCATTGATACTTGAGTGATGAATATTATGAGACCTAATCAAACATTACTTAGACTTGAGAATATCAAGTATTGGGACATTCCAAACCAAGTATTATGCGGTCCAAACATTGTCAATAGTTGATCTAGACATCATGAAATTTCACCCAAACTTCATTGATAATTGTCAAGTAGCATGAATCATCTCCTATCAAGCGAGTATTTCTTGGACCAAACATCATGTGGACAATATTTTGGGGTTAGGCATCATAGAGTCAAACATCACCTTGAGCAAACTTTATGCATCATCAAGACAAAAAATATCTATGTCAAGCATCATACAGGGCAATTATCACCATTCTAAAAAATTGATCCCATAAAGCATAGATTAGACATCTAACAATGACTACGATATAGAGCCTGAAAATAAACACTAAAAAGGAACGACCCTAAGAACAAACAAGATAAATGTTTTTAAAGTGGACCCAAAGACCCAATGATCTTTGAAAAGATTAATTTTTACCTTTCACTATCAAGCAATGAGAGATGTCCGACTTAAGTTACAAGGGGTGAACCCTTGCCCAACCTTAAGAGAGAAGGGCCCAACCATTTGAAATAACGTGGGTGGACCATACAAATAAATCTTTGCTCTTCAGTTGAAGACATTATAGATGGGACTCGTGAGGATGCTTTTGACTGTTTGAAGTTCGAAGCTTCCCCTCACTCGATATCATATGAGGCGGCATTCAGGCCAATTCTCTATCAAATTCGTGCCCTTCGGCACCACTGCCTGATTCCATCAAACCCTCACGCTGCGGCCAAATGCATGCATCTTGGCGGCTCTCTGATTTACATATCATCCGCGCAGGGCAGAGGTCCTAGCCGCAAGAGTGTAGATGCAGACAATGAGAATCGGGACGTTACGACACCTGCTTTATTCTGGAGTCAGAAGCTCTGTAGTTTCCCCACCACTTTCGCTTCCTGCACGCGTTTCTTCCAGTTCTACAGATCCCTACTGCCGTTTTTCGCTTTCTAGAGGATTTCGAAGTGGTCGTTACGATGACACCGCCAGACGGTAAGTTCCTTTTGCAATCTATGTTGATTTCTTTTCATTTTTCTATTTATGCACGTATGACTCTAGTTAGTTTGAGCCATTGGACGTTTCCACCTGCAATCGGAGATACTCATGCTAATAGATTACATCTGAGTCACTCCTCATGACATGAGAATGATTTACTATGGGATTGTGTTACAAGTATTATTGAGCATTCAACTCTCGAGTGATTGTAGAGTTCAGTGGTTTCCAGGAGCAAAGATAATTAAATTAAATTAATTTGATATAAATTTCCTTGCTGTCCTTATATATTGTGTGAAACATTTATTAAACTGTTCACCATTTCAATGGATGTGTTAAAATTAATTTGATATAAACTTCCCTGCTGTCCTTATATATTGTGTGAAACATTTATTCAACTGTTCACCTTTTCAATGAATGTGTGGAGGTGCTAGTTGTGCTAGTTGCATGTTGAGACCTATAGGCAAGTGTTCCAAACTATGATTTACCTTGGGTTATCCTGAAAGAGGTATACATTGAACTATTCGCAATATTCACAAATTTGTCCAAGTGATGCTAACATTTGAAGGTTTTTAAGA